>OX465581.1:1424785-1839925 GCA_950022655.1 Alentia gelatinosa | reverse complement strand
AGATGATCCTAGCCTATGATATAAACAGTTTATATCTTATAGATCATACCATATATCAGAGATGATCCTAGCCTATGATATAAACAGTTTATATCTTATAGACCATACCATATATCAGAGATGATCCTAGCCTATGATATAAACGGTTTATATCTTATAGATCATAGCATATATCAGAGATGATCCTAGCCTATGATATAAACGGTTTATATCTTATAGATCATACCATATATCAGAGATGATCCTAGCCTATGATATAAACGGTTTATATCTTATAGATCATACCATATATCAGAGATGATCCTAGCCTATGATATAAACGGTTTATATCTTATAGATCATACCATATATCAGAGATGATCCTAGCCTATGATATAAACGGTTTATATCTTATAGATCATACCATATATCAGAGATGATCCTAGCCTATGATATAAACGGTTTATATCTTATAGATCATAGCATATATCAGAGATGATCCTAGCCTATGATATAAACGGTTTATATCTTATAGATCATACCATATATCAGAGATGATCCTAGCCTATGATATAAACGGTTTATATCTTATAGATCATACCATATATCAGAGATGATCCTAGCCTATGATATAAACGGTTTATATCTTATAGATCATAGCATATATCAGAGATGATCCTAGCCTATGATATAAACGGTTTATATCTTATAGATCATAGCATATATCAGAGATGATCCTAGCCTATGATATAAACGGTTTATATCTTATAGACCATACCATATATCAGAGATGATCCTAGACTATGATATAAACGGTTTATATCTTATAGATCATAGCATATATCAGAGATAATCCTAGCCTATGATATAAACGGTTTGTATCTTATAGATCATAGCATATATCAGAGATAATCCTAGACTTGCTCAAGTCTTTGATTATGAACATTCACTAAATGATTTAAACACAATAAGAATTAAGTTCATTATAGTACTATCCTTCTCTGACTGGCCCATGAATCAAAGACTTGTCCACTATGAACAGAATCTCCTGTTTATGGCCCCAAGCTGCTCCCTGTAACCCTATACCTCCTCCTCCCCCTCCCCCCTCCCCATCTCCAGTTCCCTAGCAGCCTGTGTTGTCACAGCAATACATTTAGCCTACTGCTGACTGTGACCCGATTAAGATCAAAGTGAGAGGGTATCAATTTCCCATCAGATATCTGACCAGTAGCCATGATATCTATATGGAGAGTGTTGGAAATACTGGTGCTATACAGCGCCAGAAATCTAACACCATTACCAATTGTACAAGTCCCTGTATCCCAGTGAGGAGGGTAGACATAGGATGCAGGGACTAGAGCCAGTCTAAGATAATCCTAGCCTATGATATAAACGGTTTATATCTTATAGATCATACCATATATCATAGTTTATCACACCCGTCATATAAATCTCCATGGGGAGACTGTATGCCACGGTTATGCCATACAATATTTATATGCCACGGGTGACATATACGAATAAAAACACGTGATGGGGTAGGATAAAAGCTAAACATCACTTGAATTCATATAATTGTTTTTATGCCGTTCATTTTCTTCTGCTACAGATATCACTCAACTACGCTTCATTATATCATTCTGCAAAGACAATTTACGCCATATAAACACTCATATGAAAATTTGTCATGTTTCTTGTTATCATTCGTAAAAGTCATATCATATTGATGATAGCATATATCATATCTTATCCTATTATATCATATGAACAAGTTATATCATATGGATTATATCATATATCCTATCCTATCATATGAACAGTTCTTATTACCCATGGTATACAAAGCCCCCATCGAAAATGTATGGGGACTCAGTAAACCATGACCCATTATATGAAACCTGTCAGATACCATAACTGTGATATACGGATTCAAAAGTGTGGTATACGGCCTCAAAACCATGGTATACGGGAAAAAATAGCCCCTTTATGATATAGAGCAAAAAGAAAATCCCTACTATTGTACATTTTTATATGGCAATAATTGGGTTTAATTTATTGGAAAAGATGGATACTAAATACAACAAACGATGGTTTTGTGGACAGGGGCGCTCGTGTATTACTCCGCGTCAACCTCTCGTGGTTTATGGCCGCCTATCCAGAAAACCATCGATTATTGTACATATATTACATATATCATATCCTATATTTTATCACATTAACAAATCCTATATGGATCATATCCTATATAACATATGGTATAATGCCCTCTGTGTGTCACATACACACATCTCCGTCACGTAGTCTAGATGCCCATGTAAGATGCCGTACGGGTGGCGGCCAGACCTGGGTTAACGGGGTCAATGACTTGGCACGGCGAGTCTCGGCAATGCTAAGCACGCGGTGACTTTAATCAGTTCTACTGCGCCACACAAACAGGCTTAATGATGGTCGGGCTCCACTCACATACCATATTATACATTTAGAAACAGCTCGTGGAGCCGGGCCGAGCCGAGCCCGGCCATATAGTGCCGAGCCGAGCCGAGCCGGGCCATAGAGTGCCGAGCCGAGCCGAGCCGAGCCGAGCCATACAGTGCCGAGCCGAGCCGAGCCGAGCCGAGCCATACAGTGCCGAGCCGATCCGATCCGAGCCGGGCCAAGCCGAGCCGAGCCGAGCCGGGCCGAGCAGAGCCAAACAGTGCCAAACAGGGCCGAGCCGAGCCGAGCCGAGCCGAGCCGAGCCGAGCAGAGCCGAGCCAAGCCGAGCCGAGCCGAGCCGAGCCATACAGTGCCGAGCCGAGCCGAGCCGAGCCGGGTAGAGCCGAGCACAGCCGAGCCGAGCCGAGCCGAGCCGAGCCGGGCCGAGCTGGGCCGAGTCGGGTAGAGCTGAGCCGGACCTAACAGAGCCAAGCCTAACAGAGCCCAGGCGAGCCAAGCCGAGTCTAAAAGAGCCAAGGTGAGCTGAGCCGAGCCGGATTGAGCCGAGCCAGGCAGTCCAACCTAACTTAGCCTAACCTAGTCTAGACTTGTCCAGCCTAGCCTAGGCAAGACTAGTCCAGCCTAGCCTAGGCCAGACCAACCCATCCCAGTCCCCCCCCCCCTCCCTCGAGCCCAGCCGACCCCAGCCCAGCCCACCCCACCCCAGCCCACCCCAGCCCAGCCCAGCCCAGCCCAGCCCAGCCCAGCCCAGCCCAGCCCAGCCCAGCCCAGCCCGCTCTTGCTCAGCTTGCCTTGATGCATAGCCTTCATAGAGTATTGATTAATGGGGCTGGTTTGAGGCTGATTTGTAATTTACGTATATCCACCATGCTTCACTGACGCCTCAGACAGGGCCTGCTGACTAATCTACAGACTCACTCTGCCGCTACAACGTGCTGTATACATAATGTGTGTAACACTCATACACATACTCTGTATTACTACAGACTCACTCTGCCGCTACAACGTGTGCTGTATACATAATGTGTGTAACACTCATACACGTCCCCTGTATTACTACAGACTCACTTACTGCTACAATGTGTGCTGTATACATAATGTGTGTAACACTCATACACATCCCCTGTATCACTACAGACTCACTCTGCCGCTACAACGTGTGTTGTATACATAATGTGTGTAACGCTCATACACGTCCCCTGTATTACTACAGACTCACTCTGCCGCTACAACGTGTTTTGTATACATAATGTGTGTAACACTCATACACGTCCCCTGTATTACTACAGACTCACTTACTGCTACAATGTGTGCTGTATACATAATGTGTGTAACACTCATACACATCCCCTGTATCACTACAGACTCACTCTGCCGCTACAATGTGTGCTGTATACATAATGTGTGTAACACTCATACACGTCCCCTGTATTACTACAGACTCACTCTGCCGCTACAACGTGTTTTGTATACATAATGTGTGTAACGCTCATACACGTCCCCTGTATTACTACAGACTCACTCTGCCGCTACAACGTGTTTTGTATACATAATGTGTGTAACACTCATACACGTCCCCTGTACTACTACAGACTCACTCTGCCGCTACAACGTGTTGTATACATAATGTGTGTAACACTCATACACGTCCCCTGTATTACTACAGACTCACTCTGCCGCTACAACGTGTTTTGTATACATAATGTGTGTAACACTCATACACGTCCCCTGTACTACTACAGACTCACTCTGCCGCTACAACGTGTGTTGTATACATAATGTGTGTAACACTCATACACGTCCCCTGTATTACTACACTCACTCTGCCGCTACAACGTGTTTTGTATACATAATGTGTGTAACACTCATACACGTCCCCTGTACTACTACAGACTCAGTCTGCCGCTACAACGTGTGTTGTATACATAATGTGTGTAACACTCGTACACGTCCCCTGTATTACTACAGACTCACTCTGCCGCTACAATGTGTGTGCTGTATACATAATGTGTGTAACACTCATACACGTCCCCTGTATTACTACAGACTCACTCTGCCGCTACAATGTGTGCTGTATACATAATGTGTGTAACACTCATACACGTCCCCTGTATTACTACAGACTCACTCTGCCGCTACAATGTGTGCTGTATACATGATGTGTGTAACACTCATACACGTCCCCTGTACTACTACAGACTCACTCTGCCGCTACAATGTGTGCCGTATACATAATGTGTGTAACACTCATACACGTCCCCTGTACTACTACAGACTCACTCTGCCGCTACAACATGTGTGCTGTATACATAATGTGTGTAACACTCATACACGTACTCTGTATTATTAGACTCACTCTGCCGCTACAATGTGTGTCGTATACATAATGTGTGTAACACTCATACACGTACTCTGTATTATTACAGACTCACTCTGCCGCTACTATGTGTGCTGTAATCAAATTCATATACATAATGTGTTCATCTGGTGACGTCTTAGAGGCGTAATATTAAGAAACATCCTCACTCTGTATGAAACAGTTCCCGTTCGAGGTCAGTTGTCGATTTCCTACGGCCTGTCGCCATAAGCAGAAGACCGTATGAAATCGATGACTGACTGAGAATGAGAACCGTTTCGTCCACAGTAAGGACGTCTGCTTATCATTATATACCTCAAATCAACGAAAGTGACTTATGAATTCACAGTCACACCTTTTCTTTATCATAACTACCCCCTTCTCCTCCCCTCCTCCCCAATACCTTCCCTGTATCGTACCTCCACTTCTCTCAGACCCCCTCACCTCTCTCCTATCCCCCCCTCCCTCCCTCACATCTTCCCTGTATCATACCTCCACTTCTCTCCTACCCCCTCACCTCTCTCCTACCCCCCTCTCCTCCCCTCACACCTTCCCTGTATCCCTCTCAGACCCCCTCACCTCTCTCCGACCCCCCTCTCCTCCCCTCACACCTTCCCTGTATCCCTCTCCTACCCCCTCACCTCTCTCCTACCCCCCTCTCCTCCCCTCACACCTCCCCTGTATCCCTCTCAGACCTCCTCACCTCTCTCCTACCCCCTTCTCCTCCCCTCACATCTTCCCTGTATCGTACCTCCACTTCTCTCCTACCCCCTCACCTCTCTCCTACCCCCCTCTCCTCCCTCACATCTTCCCTGTATCGTACCTCCACTTCTCTCCTACCTCCTCACCTCGCTCCTACCCCCCTCTCCTCCCCTCACATCTTCCCTGTATCATACCTCCACTTCTCTCCGACCCCCTCACCTCTCTCCTACCCCCCTCTCCTCCCCTCACACCTTCCCTGTATCGTACCTCCACTTCTCTCCTACCCCCTCACCTCTCTCCTACCCCCCTCTCCTCCCCTCACATCTTCCCTGTATCGTACCTCCACTTCTCTCCTATCCCCTCACCTCTCTCCTACCCCCCTCTCCTCCCTCACATCTTCCCTGTATCGTACCTCCACTTCTCTCCTACCTCCTCACCTCGCTCCTACCCCCCTCTCCTCCCTCACATCTTCCCTGTATCATACCTCCACTTCTCTCCGACCCCCTCACCTCTCTCCTACCCCCCTCTCCTCCCCTCACACCTTCCCTGTATCGTACCTCCACTTCTCTCCTACCCCCTCACCTCTCTCCTACCCCCCTCTCCTCCCCTCACATCTTCCATGTATCGTACCTCCACTTCTCTCCTACCCCCTCACCTCTCTCCTACCCCCCTCTCCTCCCCTCACATCTTCCCTGTATCGTACCTCCACTTCTCTCCTACCCCCTCACCTCTCTCCTACCCCCCTCTCCTCCCCTCACACCTTCCCTGTATCGTACCTCCACTTCTCTCAGACCCCCTCACCTCTCTCCTACCCCCCTCTCCTCCGCCCACATCTTCCGTGTATCGTACCGCCACTTCTCTCCTACCCCCTCACCTCTCTCCTACCCCCCTCTCCTCCCCTCACACCTTCCCTGTATCATACCTCCACTTCTCTCAGACCCCCTCACCTCTCTCCTACCCCCCTCTCCTCCCTCACATCTTCCCTGTACCGCGCGTCCTGTCCGCGTCCTGTCCGCGTCCTGACCGCGTCCTGACCGCGTCCTGACCGCGTCCTGTCCGCGTCCTGTCCGCGTCCTGACCGCGTCCTGACCGCGTCCTGACCGCGTCCTGACCGCGTCCTGCTGACCGCGTCCTGTCCGCGTCCTGTCCGCGTCCTGACCGCGTCCTGTCCGCGTCCTGTCCGCGTCCTGACCGCGTCCTGTCCGCGTCCTGACCGCGTCCTGACCGCGTCCTGACCGCGTCCTGTCCGCGTCCTGTCCGCGTCCTGTCCGCGTCCTGTCCGCGTCCTGACCGCGTCCTGACCGCGTCCTGACCGCGTCCTGTCCGCGTCCTGTCCGCGTCCTGACCGCGTCCTGTCCGCGTCCTGACCGCGTCCTGACCGCGTCCTGTCCGCGTCCTGTCCGCGTCCTGTCCGCGTCCTGACCGCGTCCTGACCGCGTCCTGACCGCGTCCTGTCCGCGTCCTGACCGCGTCCTGTCCGCGTCCTGACCGCGTCCTGACCGCGTCCTGACCGCGTCCTGTCCGCGTCCTGACCGCGTCCTGTCCGCGTCCTGTCCGCGTCCTGACCGCGTCCTGACCGCGTCCTGTCCGCGTCCTGACCGCGTCCTGTCCGCGTCCTGACCGCGTCCTGACCGCGTCCTGACCGCGTCCTGACCGCGTCCTGTCCGCGTCCTGTCCGCGTCCTGACCGCGTCCTGACCGCGTCCTGACCGCGTCCTGACCGCGTCCTGACCGCGTCCTGACCACGTTCTCCGCTCCTCGCCACGTTAACCCCCACCACCCACAGTTAACCCTCCACGCCCTCCCCCCCCCACCCACACACACACACCCGCCCCGCACGGCGAGTGGCGCGCCCTGGCGACGACGCCGAGGACGACACGTGACCGGCGCCGCGCGCATGCACAGTGCCAACTTCCGGTTTCTGTAATTCCCGACCGGAAATCAATGTGGTGGCAGTAGGACTCAGGTAGGCGTGGTGTCGATGATGAGCGGTGTATCTGGAATTAGTCATCTATCATCGCCATCTTCCATAATGGTGTCTCGTATCGATATCTGCTGAAGTCAGCCTTCAGAGACGTGGCTATGACACTTCTGAGTGAGCCAGACCCCCCCCCCCCCCCCCCCCACCCAAAAAAAAATTAATCAAAAATTCTAAATTAAATTTTCACTCTTCATTCATTCCTTTCCTTTTTTCTTTTTGGTCTGATCATAACTATTTAGTAGAAACCGAACGAGAGTTAGACTACAAGTCTAACTCGAGTTCGGTTTCGTATTTATCCTACCTCGTCTATGCTTTTGTATTACTAAAAGATAAATATTGAGTCAATGACCAACAGAACTTTTTTTCATAGTAGCTGACATCCTGCTCTCTGATTGGTCAATATTGTTATTACTCTAGTGGCATAAAAAACACTTTATGTCACGGCCTGCCACAAAAAATTTCCCTATGTTAAGTCTATGGCGGTTTTTTTATTAGGGGTAGGATAAAGACTGTTGATACTGTCTGTCATACACTGTCCGTGTCATGACAGTGGATCTAGCTAATGAGGTATGCGGTTAACCCCTGATCTCATTATCTGTGGTAATAGAGTCATTTAAGTGCCATCTCAGAGAGCACTCTGGAGCTTTATTACGCTGCTGTTACACCAGTAACTTCTTTTTGTAGGTGAACCAGGGTCAAATAAAAACTTAACATGGGACACCAGGCCAAAGAGAGTGGTATACATCAAACCTTTCATATTGGTATTCTAGGGTTAGGGTTATCTATCAACATAAAGATCGTGGAATTCATGTCAGAAGTGAACAAACTCCTATTTGGAAATATGCCATTTTCTAATGAATATTTCTCTATACATCCAGTGGATATTTCCCTATACATCCAGTGGATATTTCCCTATAGATCAAGTGAATATTTCTCTCTATATGTATAATCATCAGCAAATACCACTGACATTGTGGTATCGAAATTCCGTCATTTGTCGGCAAACTTGTATCCCTGTTCATAGAAAACTGAGTGCAAGAAAACTCATCTTCGCCTCGATGAAGATTGCGGCCCTTCCAAACTCGTGGAGCATTGTGTATTTATACGATTCTCGATGCAGTTCTATATAAATCTTCATGTACTACTCACATAATAACAGCAGGAGGAGAAGTTCAAAGCCCATCAAGACGGTACTTACCTGGAAGAGAAAAGAGTGAAATCAGTAACAGCGAACATCATAAACACATTGAATAAATCTGTAGTAAATAGTATCAGTATGTAGTCTACTCAATATGAACACTATGGGGCCATCGTGAAAGTATGTATACAAAACTTCTGAAAGAGTTGACCCCTTAAACAACTCTTCATCGTTTATTATCCATCGTGTACAAATTCCCCATTGGGAATGTATGGGGACTCAGTAAACCACCACCCATTATATAAAACCTCTCAGATACCATAGCTGTGGTATACGGATTCAAAGCCATGGTAATGTATAGGGCCTCAAAGCTATGGTCTACGGGAACATAGACCATTTGTGTTATCGAGCAAAACAAATAGTAACTAATGATTTACACTAAAATATGACAATTCCTTCATTTGAAGGAAATGGATAATAAATACAATAGATTAAATTGGAACGTACGAAAAATTTCAAAATGCTTTGACCCCGGAACACCCCCCCCCCCCCTTTCCCCCTTCACTGTATACCAACTTTATAGATGGGCTGGGGGGGGGGGCTTCAATATAGAAAAAAAAAAAATTATCACAAATCAACACAGGGGGTGCATTTCTTTCACACTGTAACTGGTGCTCTGCGGACTCTGCCTCTACAGTCGTACACAACCATGTACAACCACACTGTGCAGTATATGCCACGTGCTGCCCTCTACCCTGAAACGCGTGAACACTGCCCTGGTACGCCATCTGGCGCTGACTCTCTGAACTTTGCTGCGCTGTACACTGGCTCCCTGTGCTGTTTACCACCTACAGGATGGGGAGCAGAGCTCGACAGGCGCCTTGGACTCACTCAGGGGAGAACCCTGGTCTGGAAGGTGTCAACAATTCATAAACTCATCTACACTAATAAATATAGGTTCAAACCTCAGACAAATACTAAGCCCAATTCCATGGCCAATACCTCTGTCAGTCATATGTAGTCTAAGGCAGTAAATTCTACATGATAAATATTTCCATCTTTTTTTACTGTAAATTACATGACCCCAACTGACATGCTTTGGGTGGTAGGGGTTAAATCTTTACGAAAAGTTGCATACATACTTCATGGATTACCCCAATGTGTAAAATAGGAAGACAATTGAAAATTTTAAAAAGAGAATTTACTTTAAAGTGAGAATAAAAGATTTAAATTACAAGGCGAAGCAAACTTCTATTCCGAACCAATGCAAATTTGAAATTTAAAAAAAAATAAAAACAAGGATTTTCATGTATACGTGGAAAACTGCCCCCTCCCCCAATCGTACGCAAAAGATTCACAACTCAAAATGCGCTTTAAGTTTACCCCCCCCCCCCCCCCCCCGTCCCCGCCTCACTATGTACGTACTTTTTGGCTGACCCCCGACAACACGTTCATCACTTGGCGACGCGAGGTGGGCCTTGGCTGAACGCCTACGAAACGCCGAATTTAACGTGGACTTCTATTACCACGAACATTTTAAGTTATTAATATTTTAAAAAGTTAATCAAAAGAACAATCTCACCGGTTACTCTGACAATTGTCTACCACATACAAACATAAAACATAATGTTCATTGTATAAAATCTTTTTGATTAACGGGACATTGTGAAAGTTGTACTGATTCTGTGTTTGCGTAGTTACAGTAAAGGCTCCCTGTGTCAGTGTGATACCTGTTAGATGTCCACCGCCTGTCCTACACCACCCCCCCCCCCTCCCCTACATGACCCATTCACCGTACACACGTGCAGACAAGGTCACAGACAAGGTCACACAGGACACAGACAAGGTCACAGGTCACAGACAAGGTCACACCGGGTCACAGGCCTGGTCACTTCATTTGCCGCCGTTCCATGTAGGATCTCCTCACACTCGTAAAACACGGCGACATATCGCGCAGAGTGCCGGGAGATGTTCTGCCTCTCCGATCTAATCTCAGGGGTCGCGGATAATTAAGATTAAGCTGCTCAAGAAGTCAGAGTATGTCCTCAGCCACCTCGAGTAGGTACGCTGATGGGCTTTTGTATTCTAAATTAAAAAAATAATTAAAAACGCCGTGACCGGATTTCAACCATCTAGAGCCTCCCACAAAACTCCAGTCTCGTGTTCTTTAAATATTCTCACGTCTATTAAGCTGTGAGATTATTTACTCCCCGTGGCCTACGGCTTGTGAGAAAGGTAACTGGTCACATCGCGTACTGGTACCTCATAGTATTGCACATTTCCCTACCGCCATCTCTTATATACCCTCCGCTCAGTTCACCAGACCAAACTCAGTATAGGGCACATAGCTATTACACTATGGAAGCGGCCATCTCTTATATAACCAGACCGCACTCCATACAGCACACATAGCTATTGCGCTATGGAAGCGGCCATCTCTTATATAACCAGACCGCACTCCATACAGCACACATAGCTATTGCGCTATGGAAGCGGCCATCTCTTATATAACCAGACCGCACTCCATACAGCACACATAGCTATTGCGCTATGGAAGCGGCCATCTCTTATATAACCAGACCGCACTCCATACAGCACACATAGCTATTGCGCTATGGAAGCGGCCATCTCTTATATAACCAGACCACACTCAGTCCAGGGCACATAGCTATTGCACTATGGAAGCGGCCATCTCTTATATAAGCAGACCACACTCAGTATAGTGCACATAGCTATTGCACTATGGAAGCGGCCATCTCTTATATAAGCAGACCACACTCAGTACAGGGCACATAGCTATTGCGCTATGGAAGCGGCCATCTCTTATATAACCAGACCACACTCAGTACAGGGCACATAGCTATTGCACTATGGAAGCGGCCATCTCTTATATAACCCCGCTCTGTCCACCTGAGTCAGTCACATCCCACACATGAGTAACGACCGACAGCTGGCGGTGGGACGCTGAAATCGGGTCAGTAAAGTGTGTACAATGAACAGAATGTCACTGATTGTCACTGATTCCCCTGACTTCCCCCACACACTTCCTCGGTCACACAATCCGCATCTCACACTTCCTCCTAGTACATAGACAATAATCTTTTATGGGCAGGCGGTCGCAAACCACGAGGGGTTGACGCGTAGTAATACACGAGCGTTGGGAGTGTATTACGAGGTCAACCGCGAGTGGTTTACAGAGCCGCCTGTCCACAAAATCATCATTTGTTGCTTTTATTATCCATCTTTTCGAATAAATTAAACCCAGTCCTTGCCATTTTAAAGGGTATAACAATAGGGACTATTTCTTTGCTCTATAGCAAAAGGGACTATTTTTCCCGTATACCATGGTTTTGAGGCCGTATACCACAGGTTAGAATCCGTATACCACAGTTATGGTATCTGACAGGTTTTATATAATGGGTCGTGGTTTACTGAGTCTCCACACATGTTCAATGGGGGCTTTGTATACGATGGATAATAAAGTCTGAATCCTGCACCTCCATGGTCGTAGATTGATTACACATAACCCGGCCTTTTATCTAGAAACCAGGAAACGGGATTATCCGGAGACCACTGAGAGAATGCGGGTTGGGGATCAGACCCTACCTGCCCCCCACTGTCGCCCCGATAACCCCGTATTGATAAGCCTCGACCGATAAACCACCATCTGTACACACACACATACACTCTCTATAGTGGCGGGAACCTACATGACCTCATATCGGGATCCGATAGAGACACATTAACAAAGCCTGGTACATGGCGGTCACTGTGAACGCACCTACACGTGGGGGGCGCTACCGTATTCACGCTGATAAGAGGACTCTATGCAGGTACCGATGATTAGTTCATGTGGGGCCTCAGTCCCTGTATCCTACCCGTCTCGATCTACCACCGCCGCACCACCCCTCTACTGAGTGATTGGATTCATGGCCCAGTCAGAGAAGGACACATGCCATAATGAACTTTATTCTGATCTCGTGTAATGGTTTAATGAATGTTCATAATCAAAGACTTGAGCAAGTCTAGGCTGTACCGTATTGACGGTAATAGGAGTGTGGGGTTGTATGAGGTGGCAATACCGTATTTACTGTATTAGGAGTGTGGGGTTGTATGAGGTGATATTACCGTATTTACTGTAATAGGAGTGTGGGGCTGTTTGAGGTGATATTACCGTATTTACTGTAATAGGAGTGTGGGGCTGTTTGAGGTGATATTACCGTATTTACAGTAATAGGAGTGTGGGGCTGTTTGAGGTGATATTACCGTATTTACTGTAATAGGAGTGTGGGGCTGTTTGAGGTGATATTACCGTATTTACTGTAATAGGAATGTGGGGCTGTTTGAGGTGATATTATATTTGACCCCCACTCATAAACCCACCCATATTAGGTGAGGGATATATCCACAGCATGACGCCTCCAGGCATTCCCCTGGCTACAGCAACATGATGCCTCCAGGCATTCCCCTGGCTACCGCAGCATGATGCATCCAGGCATTCCCCTGGCTACGGCAGCATGATGCCTCCAGGCATTCCCCTGGCTACAGCAGCATGATACCTCCAGGCATTCCCCTGGCTACAGCAGCATGATGCATCCAGGCATTCCCCTGGCTACAGCAACATGATGCCTCCAGGCATTCCCCTGGCTATGGCAGCATGATGCATCCAGGCATTCCCCTGGCTATCGCAGCATGATGCATCCAGGCATTCCCCTGGCTATCGCAGCATGATGCCTCCAGGCATTCCCCTGGCTACAGCAACATGATGCCTCCAGGCATTCCCCTGGCTACAGCAACATGATGTCTCCAGGCATTCCCCTGGCTACAGCAGCATGATGCCTCCAGGTATTCCCCTGGCTACTGCAGCATGATGCATCCAGGCATTCCCCTGGCTACGGCAGCATGATGCATCCAGGCATTCCCCTGGCTACGGCAGCACGATGCCTCCAGGCATTCCCCTGACTACCGCAGAACGATGCCTCCAGGTATTCCCTTGACTACCGCAGCATGATGCCTCAGGCTTTCCCCTGGCTACAGCAGCATGATGCCTCCAGGTATTCCCCTGGCTACAGCAGCATGATGCCTCCAGGCATTCCCCTGACTACAGCAGCATGATGCCTCCAGGCATTCCACTGGCTACAGCAGCATGATGCCTCCAAGCTGCCGTCATACATGCAGGACAGAAGTTGGTGCTGTCAATTTAAAAGTCATTACCAGACGTTGAAGCAGTACGCCGTGCTCACATGATGAAGGTGGCTGTAACGAGTTTAGAAGACGCTAACTCGTCTGTGTGACAGATGTGACAGATGTGACAGATGTGACAGATGTGACAGATGTGGGCCGACAAACCCACAAACTCCACGCCGTCTACAGCCACGTGAAATGAGGAGCCAATCGTCCAGAAGGAGCCCAGAGTTCAAAACCCCCAAGATGAGGAGTCCATTCATATCTCTGTAGATCAGTAGTGTACTTGTAGTGCTTCTTTATTGGTTTGTTTGTTTGATTTAACGTCCAGTAAAACATTACTGGTCCTTTCCAGACTTCCTCAAGGTTCAGCTTTTCTCACTGGTTTTACGCCATGGTATGAGAAGGACTGGCCTTTGATATAGCAGTAAATCTACACTGCTAGGGATGAAGGAGAAAAGTGTCTGTACACTACACCATATAGACATGGTATGAGAAGGACTGGCCTTTGATATAGCAGTAAATCTACACTGCTAGGGATGAAGGAGAAAAGTGGCTGTACACTACACCACATAGACATGGTATGAGAAGGACTGGGCTTTGATAAAGCAGTACATCTACCACTGCTGGCGATGAAGAAAAAAAAAGGCTGCAGTGGGACAACCATGTGATTAGTATTATATACCACCATACTGTGCCGGTACGGCGTCGCACCACTATACTTTGTACACGATTAATCAACAAAATGGTCCTGGGTAGGGGGAGGGTATGGAGACCAGGCTGGGGCTGTGTGAGGCTCCCGCTGGGGTCTTTGACATCACAGGTATAGATGTCAAACACTATATTGGACTGTTGAATCACTCTCCGGGCGGATATCTGACAGAGTTCAGCTGAGGTCTCTGACTGGAGACCTAATTAGCGGCCATCAAACCCGGGTTACACTCACTGAGAGTCATTTAACTCGGGCCCGGTCCGCTCATTAACCAGACGTCTGATGATACACGAAACAGGGGCTTCCTGACGGGGAGGTCAGCTGAGGTCAGACCCCCCCCCCCCCCCCACACACACAGAGATAAATAAATAAATAAATAAATAATAATAAAAACAAATAAAAAGGAGAGGATAAACTATTCAAGTGGAATTGGCTTCCTTGGTGAGACTGGGGAACCAAGGCAAACGTGTTGGTATCGATGCATGCTAGGTCCTCACACAATTTGTGACAAAAAACATTTTTATCGGCCACAGCAGGGTTGATGCTTAGTGCAAGATATAAACAACTCTATTATTATTGTCTTATCATTTTTTTCATTATCATTTTTCTGTTTCTGTATGTGTGGACGAGGCTCACTCAATATTCTCTTTGTTTTTCACGAGGAAAAAGAACTTGATATACTGAGAATAAAAAGATGAATATCAAAGTGGAAAGCTGAATGAGAATTTTCTAGACAAACATGTGGCGCCCCCAAGTGGATTTAAAAGTTCTGCAATAACTTATATTTTTCATGTAGAATTTGCTGCCTCTGAGAGACAAAGTTTGTTTGTTTGTTGGTGGTTTAACGTCCCAGGGCACCCTGAGGGAATATATGGACCAGAGAGACAGAGAAAATATGGAAAATGTACCTGCGTCAGCCATGACAAAGGGTTAAAAGTCCGCCAGGAAACTTAACCCATTGTCTTATTGGTGTGAATGTGGCTCAATTTATATTACATTTGTGTTCAACAAGGAAAAATAATCTTATTTACTAAAAAGGAAAAAAAGTGGGATTTCCTTAAAAAAAAAGATTGACTTTTTTTTCCTCCAGGCTAACTTGAGAGGTATTGTTGCCATGTTTCAATAATTTTCTTTGCAAAAGTGGAAATCTGTCAACTCAGCTGGTGGATAACAGGTACTATCATTCAGTTTATCCCCTTTAAAACGCTTCCCAGGCTTCCACCACTCCACGTACTAATTACTGTTACGCGTACAAGCATTCTCCATGTCCCCCCGATGTTTAAATCACGACATGGACTCATTATAACTGTGTGGAGCAGGACACGTGTTTGGCTGGCAGCCATACTTGTGAGGTTTGTGACAGTGGGTTCAACCCGCGTGTGATACATGGTGACAGATGGCCGCGGTAAATACGGACCGTAGACGGTACGTGTGAAGTAAACTCTAACATATCAGACAGAGTTAGATATGAGTGTGGAGGGGACGTTGCGGCTTCGCGACTATCGAGCAAGTGAGTTGCGGCTTCGCGACTATCGAGCAAGTGAGCAAGAGTTAGATATGAGGTTTTTTCTTTTAAAAAAAAGTGGTTACAATAACTGATAATATCCAATGAAAGAATAATTATATTTATGTACACTTGGTTCCACTACTACACCATGACTACTCTGATATGAGTAATCAATCTTCCCAAGAACATCTCACTTATTCAAATTGAATAATTCTAGTCTGTATTTGAACGTGAAACTTTAAGAGTAAAACTTGTTAAAATAACGTTTGTTCTTTAAGGATGTTGCTCGACGACTTCTCGGTTTAATTGGTGCACGGACACCTGCGACACGAGGTACAAATGTTCACCTTTGACGATGAATGAGCGCGGGACTCATAAAGTCACCAATCACGGTTTCATTCAGGCAGTGGGTCATCGCTGTAACCCACTTGGCCCCCAGCCAACCAGCCAGTTCTACACCCAGCCAGCCAACCTTGAATTAAGAGGTTACCAGCTAAACCCAGTCACACCATAATAGAAAACCAGCCAGTTCTACACCCAGCAAGCCAACCTTGAATTAAGAGGTTACCAGCTGAACCCAGTCACACCATAATAGAAAACTAGCCAGTTCTACACCCAGCAAGCCAACCTTGAATTAAGAGGTTACCTGCTAAACCCAGTCACACCATAATAGAAAACCAGCCAGTTCTACACCCAGCAAGCCAACCTTGAATTAAGAGGTTACCTGCTAAACCCAGTCACACCATAATAGAAAACCAGCCAGTTCTACACCCAGCAAGCCAACCTTGAATTAAGAGGTTACCAGCTGAACCCAGTCACACCATAATAGAAAACCAGCCAGTTCTACACCCAGCAAGCCAACCTTGAATTAAGAGGTTACCAGCTGAACCCAGTCACACCATAAAAGAAAACCAGCCAGTTCTACACCCAGCAAGCCAACCTTGAAATAAGAGGTTACCTGCTAAACCCAGTCACACCATAATAGAAAACCAGCCAGTTCTACACCCAGCAAGCCAACCTTGAATTAAGAGGTTACCAGCTGAACCCAGTCACACCATGATAGAAAACCAGCCAGTTCTACACCCAGCCAGCCAACCTTGAATTAAGAGGTTACCAGCTGAACCCAGTCACACCATGATAGAAAACCAGCCAGTTCTACACCCAGCCAGCCAACCTTGAATTAAGAGGTTACCAGCTGAACCCAGTCACACCATGATAGAAAACCAGCCAGTTCTACACCCAGCCAGCCAACCTTGAATTAAGAGGTTACCAGCTGAACCCAGTCACACCATGATAGAAAACCAGCCAGTTCTACACCCAGCCAGCCAACCTTGAATTAAGAGGTTACCAGCTGAACCCAGTCACACCATGATAGAAAACCAGCCAGTTCTACACCCAGCCAGCCAACCTTGAATTAAGAGGTTACCAGCTGAACCCAGTCACACCATGATAGAAAACCAGCCAGTTCTACACCCAGCCAGCCAACCTTGAATTAAGAGGTTACCAGCTGAACCCAGTCACACCATGATAGAAAACCAGCCAGTTCTACACCCAGCCAGCCAACCTTGAATTAAGAGGTTACCAGCTGAACCCAGTCACACCATGATAGAAAACCAGCCAGTTCTACACCCAGCCAGCCAACCTTGAATTAAGAGGTTACCAGCTGAACCCAGTCACACCATGATAGAAAACCAGCCAGTTCTACACCCAGCCAGCCAACCTTGAATTAAGAGGTTACCAGCTGAACCCAGTCACACCATGATAGAAAACCAGCCAGTTCTACACCCAGCCAGCCAACCTTGAATTAAGAGGTTACCAGCTGAACCCAGTCACACCATGATAGAAAACCAGCCAGTTCTACACCCAGCCAGCCAACCTTGAATTAAGAGGTTACCAGCTGAACCCAGTCACACCATGATAGAAAACCAGCCAGTTCTACACCCAGCAAGCCAACCTTGAATTAAGAGGTTACCAGCTGAACCCAGTCACACCATGATAGAAAACCAGCCAGTTCTACACCCAGCCAGCCAACCTTGAATTAAGAGGTTACCAGCTGAACCCAGTCACACCATGATAGAAAACCAGCCAGTTCTACACCCAGCCAGCCAACCTTGAATTAAGAGGTTACCAGCTGAACCCAGTCACACCATGATAGAAAACCAGCCAGTTCTACACCCAGCAAGCCAACCTTGAATTAAGAGGTTACCAGCTGAACCCAGTCACACCATGATAGAAAACCAGCCAGTTCTACACCCAGCCAGCCAACCTTGAATTAAGAGGTTACCAGCTGAACCCAGTCACACCATGATAGAAAACCAGCCAGTTCTACACCCAGCCAGCCAACCTTGAATTAAGAGGTTACCAGCTGAACCCAGTCACACCATGATAGAAAACCAGCCAGTTCTACACCCAGCCAGCCAACCTTGAATTAAGAGGTTACCAGCTGAACCCAGTCACACCATGATAGAAAACCAGCCAGTTCTACACCCAGCCAGCCAACCTTGAATTAAGAGGTTACCAGCTGAACCCAGTCACACCATAATAGAAAACCAGCCAGTTCTACACCCAGCCAGCCAACCTTGAATTAAGAGGTTACCAGCTGAACCCAGTCACACCATGATAGAAAACCAGCCAGTTCTACACCCAGCCAGCCAACCTTGAATTAAGAGGTTACCAGCTGAACCCAGTCACACCATAATAGAAAACCAGCCAGTTCTACACCCAGCCAGCCAACCTTGAATTAAGAGGTTACCAGCTGAACCCAGTCACACCATAATAGAAAACCAGCCAGTTCTACACCACCTCTACCGGCCAGCCAAATGTTAATGCGGGGTGTCCTTTTACGCCAGGTGTTGGTTAGTGCAGGCTGTCCGTTACTGCGGGGTGACCGTTACTGCGGGGTGACCGTCTACGTGGGGTGTTGGTTAATGAGGGGTGTCCGTTTATGCAAGGTGTTGGTTAGCGCGGGGTGACCGTTTACGTGGGGTGTTGGTTAATGCGGGGTGTCCGTTTATGCCAGGTGTTGGTTACTGCGGGGTGCCCTTTTACACCAGGTGTCGGTTAGGCAGGCTGTCCGTTACTGCGGGGTGACCGTTTACATGGGGTGTCGGTTAACGTGGGGTGTTGGTTAATGTGGGGTGTCCGTTTATGCCAGGTGTTGGTTAGCACGGGGTGTCCGTTAGGCAAGGTGTCCATTTATGCCAGGTGTCAGTTAGCGTAGGCTGTCTGTTACTGCAGGGTGACCGTTTACACTTGCCGATAAACGCAGTGTCCGTTAGGTAGGGTGTCTGTTTATGCCGGGTGTCTGTTTATGCCGGGTGTCTGTTTATGCCGGGTGTCGGTTAACGCTTGGTGGCGGTTAAAGCAGGGTGTCCGTTAATGCAGGGTGTCTGTTAATGCGGGGTGTCCGTTAACGCGGGGTGTCCGTTAACGCGGGGTTTCTGTTAGGCGGGGTTCTACTGTACATATATATTTGTAGCGTTGCCTACAGCTGAGTGATTTAACCCGGCGTACCCGGCGTACCTGGACCCGGTGGTCGGGAGTAACACGTGTAGAGGAGTTGATGGGGTCTGACCAGGCGGTGCTCCGGTATGTGACCCGCGCGGGAACACACGCCGAGGTCGGCGGCTGAGCGCTCGACCGGAGAGATCCGCAGATAAGACCGGGGCCTGCATTCTGTGCCGCTTGTATCTGAGAGTTTACCCTGAACCTGAGACACGACAGATGACCAGGTCTGAGTGATCATCAGTCACTTCACCCGCACTTCTACTTTATAACACCACACACACACCTCATACCTAGAGCCCTGCTTTACCTGTCACCCTGACTCCTAGACTGGGTCCAGTCCCTGCATCCTATGGCTACCCTCCTCGCTGGGATACAGGCTCCAGTCCCTCCATCCTATGACTACCCTCCTCACTGGGATACAGGCTCCAGTCCCTGCATCCTATGGCTACCTTCCTCACAGTGATACAGGCTCCAGTCCCTGCATCCTATGGCTACCCTCCTCGCTGGGATACAGGCTCAAGTCCCTCCATCCTATGACTACCCTCCTCACTGGGATACAGGCTCCAGTCCCTGCATCCTATGGCTACCCTCCTCACTGGGATACAGGCTCCAGTCCCTGCATCCTATGGTTACCCTCCTCGCTGTGATACTGGCTCCAGTCCCTGCATCCTACGGCTACCCTCCTCACTGGGATACAGGCTCCAGTCCCTGCATCCTATGGCTACCCTCCTCACTGGGATACAGCCTCTAGTCCCTGCATCCTATGGCTACCCTCCTCGCTGGGATACTGGCTCCAGTCCCTGCATCCTATGGCTACCCTCCTCGCTGGGATACAGGGACTGGTACAATCGGTAATGGTGTTAGACTTCTGGCGCTGTTTAGCGCCTATATTTCAACACTCTCCATACAGATATCCTTGCTACTGGTCGGGATATCTGTTGGGAGATTGATAACCCCTCGCTTTGATCTCAACTGGGTCAGTCAGGAGCAGGTGAAATTTATTGCTATGATAACACAGGCGGCCAGGGAACTGGAGAAGGGGAGGGGTAGGAGGAGGTGTAGGGTTACAGGGAGCGGCCTGGGACCATAAACAGGAGATTCTGTTCATAGTGGACAAGTCTTTGATTCATGGGCCAGTCAGGGAAGGATACATACTATGATAAACTTTATTCTGATTGCGATTTATCATTTATTGAATGTTCATAATCAAAGACTTGTGCAGGTCTACCTGACTCCCCCTCACGACCCCTCCACACCTACATACTGAGCGCTCGACGGGGGTGTCAGCTGGGGTCAAGAAAATAACCAGTGGACATTTATTTCTTCTGATGAAGGCCATTTGAGAACGCCGAAACGTAGTGTCATTGAAGGTACTATAAACTGTACCATCTTAATCAGGGTTCGTACATAGACAGCCAAATAAAATTCCAGGCTTTTTCCAGGCTCTAATATTTTTTCCAGACACATCTGGTCACTGTTTTTAAAACCATGTCTGATTCATCACCTAATCGCTAAAACTTTCTTTATCTTAAAATATGAAGACAAATAATAAATCCATGTTATATTATTAGCAATTTGTTATACATGTATTTAATCCAAGTCAATGAAATTTCGTAGGCAGTCAGGCACCATAGGTAAGGAGAGCTAATAATGACCAGAATGTCATAGACTAGAAAAAAAAAATTATGCAAAACTAAATTTTCCAGGCTCATCCAGGTTTTTCCTGGCTCTCTATGAGAATTCCAGGCTTTTCCAGGCCTGGAAAACCCAAAAGCATAATTCCAAGCTTTTCCAGGTTTTCCAGGCTCTGTACGAACCCTGCTTAATGTTCAGAATTAAGAACTCAGAAAAAAACATAAAAAGAAATATTGATGTTGTTGGTTTAGTGAATAATTTTCCTAAAGAAATGTATTTCTTCTCTTTTTCTCCAGTCCCTCCTTAAAATATTTGTACCAAAAGCAGTATGATACTGAGTATAGACTCTACAGATCGCTATAGAGACTCCCGGGATACGGTTGTTGACACTATGATGTCACAGCTGACAGTGCACTAAAGTTTCGGTGATTAGGGGCAGTTCTAATAACTGTCATTCAAGGTAGCATCGCTGAGGGAGAAGGATGTTGTCTCGTCCTGTTTTGAAATATTTTTCATTTAAGATTTGCTGCCTCGGATAGACCCAGAAACACGTGGAAAATACATCAGTGTTGGCCACGCCATGGGCCTGAGGGTCATTGGGGAGGGTCAACCCACTGTTTTATTGGTTTGGGGCCATCTAAAGGTACGTACGCACCAAGGGGGTGGGGGGTTAAAATTTTCGGAAATTCCATATATGTTTCTTCTTTGTTCTATTGTCTACAAGATGGGGAGTGGGGGATTTTTGCCTACGTACTTTACGGATGGCCCCTTCTGAGTTTGGTTTAATTGATATTTTTCTCAATACTTTAAAAATACTCAATGGGGGATTATGTCACAAATGTTAGCCAATCAATCAATGTGAGGGGTGACATAAATTCAGAACCCTATTCAAGTTTACGGTCAGAGCTCGATCTCATCTCATTTGAATCGTTACGTAATTCACGCAGCTTCGCCTTGTGAATTACTACGCCATTCAAACTCGATGGGATACGAGCTCTGACAGTAAACCTTCATAGGCTTCCTCTATGATATATTTTTTCTGGTTATGTCTTCGCGGTCACGGCGTGCTGTGCAGGCTGAGATCAGCATTCTCTTCTGGTTTTCTTTTTTTCCTGACTGAAGTAAAACGGGAAAGTTTCTCTCGATTGCCTCCCCTCACTACAGAGCGCTGTGACACAGACTCTCACGTGTTATACAAGTCTATAACCAGACCTGATTGAACGTCTGTCTATTATATAAGTCTGTCTACTGCGGGTAGAATGTAAATAGGCACGACCTCCATTCGCCTGAGCCTGTCCCAGGTTAAAGGCATATCGCACCATGTAGCTTAGAAATGAAAACCCATGATATTTTCCTGAAAATGTTGCAGGACACATTACTAACTTAAAGGCATATCCTACAATTCACAGTGTCGCCACCTGGTGATTTTTAGATATTGTCAATTATTAGTCCAAACTGGATTCTTAGGATTCATTCTAATTCTACATTAGTAAATTTAACATTTTTTCCAGTTTATCCTATCTCGATAGGTAAAATAGGCCAATTTGCAATTGCTTGATTTACATAGGAAATCTACTGAAAAATATGGTTTTCTTCAATTCTTTCGAAAACAAGCACGGTGACCTATGATTTTTAAAGCATGAATAAGTAGTATTTTATGTGTACTATATTCTGTAAAAATCTGAGGAAAATGACATGGGTTTTACTATGGGAAAAAATACTTTTAAGAATTTCTATATATTCTTATATAGAATTATCCTTATATTGATTTGGACCATGGCGCCATCTTACAATTTCCTGGCAGATGATGGCGGAACTAGCAATCACTCTGTGCCCTATACAGATATACAGTAAAACCCCTCTTCCGGGACACCCCGCTTAAGGGGACAATTTGCTCGGAACGGAAATTTTTCCCACTGTTAAGAGTTTATTTTAACCCCGCTTTAAGGGCCACCCCGCTTAAGGGGTTCCCCGCTTTAGGGGACAGTTTTTCGGTACAGAAATGCTTAAAAACCCCGCTTAAGGGGACAGTTTGGAAGGACATCATATCAAAAACACTGGAAATCCAAGTTTATCGTGCCCGTTTGTACAGGATAGACAGAACAATAGACTGAGCATTCCCGAGCGGGCCCGGGCGGCCAGAGTGTGTTTTTTTCATGGTTATAACTACATCTCTAGCGGGTCTGGGCGGGCCACAGTGAGTGGATATTAGGACCCGTGATTTTCGCGCCTGCTGAAGGTGCCAGGTAAGAGGCCCGCTTACAGGTTAGTGGTGGGCGACACAGGGAGGGCTGGGGGCTTTGAAGGTGCGGTATTCAGTGAGCCGTCACGGCTCTGGGCGGCTCACGATGAGTCCTTTTAGGGCTGCTGATTTCTCTCAGAAGTCACTGGGGTGGGGGGGGGGGGGGGGGGGGGCATTGACCGGGGGTATAAAAAGGAGCGAATTTCACAAGGAAGGCATATCCACCTTCAACCTCTATTATCTTCTTTTTTTTTGTTTGTATATTTATATTCATTTATATTATATAAATTATTTCAAGTAAACAAATATAAATCATATGTGATTTATATTTATTTATTTAATTATGTGTTATTGATAAACATTTTAACCTAATAACCATCGTTTCCTTCATTTATGTAGGAATTCTCTATTATATTGTATAGCCATTGAAAGACTGAAAACCCCGCTTAAGGGGACACCCCGCTTAAGGGGACACTTGGCCCGGAACGGAGGGTGTCCCCTTAAGAGGGGTTTTACTGCAACATTATCTCTGTGTGGTTACGTTGGCTCCGTAATCTCACGAGTCGGTAGGTTGGTGAATCGTGTATATACATTCAGTGATTATACCGCGATATCTTTAAACTGATATTGTAGCTTCTTCTAGTCGCATGAATTGAAAACACATGCAACTGGAGTTTTGTGGAAATCCCTCTGGAGAGGTCACACAGATTATCGACGGCGGCAGTGGAGCCGCCTCGGACCCCCAAATAGAAACGAATACAAAAAAACAACCTGACATTCTTCTATAAGTGTAGAACAATCAATGGGAAAGTGCTCTCGAGGTCAAATATATCGGCCGTACTTCTATTTCAGGTTCTGTCTATTGATTCTCGTTTCGGTGAACGTAAAGATATAAATATGGTCCTTCAAAGAGAATAAGCTAGTACCTTCTTTTCTTATTTTAATTAATTTTCCTTTCTGGTGTTTTTGCCACGTCTCATTAATCTTTCTTTTTTTTCCAAAAGAAAATATCGAGGCCAGTCTATTTTCTAATATACACAGAAAGAATTACTCAAATCTCTCGGTGAACATAACAATGAATATGCACTTTCTGAGAACTACTTATTTAAATACTCTCTAAAGTAAGACTCATAAAAATCAGATTTGCTGCTCTAAAAATCCTCCTCCCTCACCCTAACCCCCCCCCCCCCCCCCCCCGACACACATGTTATTGGAGGCCCGCGCTCCCTGCTGACCCACTGCCCTGGACTTGCTGAAGTCTTTGATTATGACCATTCACTAAATGATTAAACACAATCAGAATAAAGTTCATTAAATTAGGTATCCTTCTCTGACTGGCCCATGACTCAAGTGGGGTGTAGGGGTAGGGGCTTCAGGTGTGGAGAACAAGGGTCTATGGAGGGACTGGTGGGAGGGGGGTGTTTGTTTGTTTGGGTAGTTTAACGTCCAATTTGTTCAATTAGACTTACTTTGGGGTTTGATTGAATCTATGAGATGAATGTAGGTAGAAATCTCACCCCTACACATCTACCGAGGTGAGAGTTCTTTTACTTCCCACACCACATAGACATGGTATGAGAAGGACTGGTCTTTGATATAGCAGTAAATCTACCACTGCTGGGGGTGAAGGAGAAAGGTGGCTGTACACCACACCACATAGACATGGTATGAGAAGGACTGGCCTTTGATATAGCAGTAAGTCTACCACTGCTGGGGATGAAGGAGAAGAGTGGCCACAGTGGGACTCGAACCCACAAGGTCCTACAACCTTGGGGTTACAAATCCAGTGCCCTTACCACTGAGGTAACTCCCCACCCCAGTGAGCTGCGGGTCTCATCCAGCGACATCGGGAAGTACTCAGAGGCACTTAGACTGTCGGCTCTTCACGAGGCTGGTAGCGGTATGCCGACACACATGGTCAGTGCCGCTGCTGACTCCAGGACATTAAGGACACTCAAAAAAATTGTTTCTCATCACCGTGCACATCAGAAAAAACGATTTTAGAAATTTTTTTTTAAAGTAAAATGAACCTCGGCAGAAATTATGAAAGGTATGTGTATTTAGTATCAAATCTTAGTTCCTGATGTCAGGGATGCATTAAACGTATAATTAGTAAAAATCTGGAAACCCCGGGTAAGTGGACATACCGTGTAAGCGTACACTTTGGCCCGAATCGGAGGGTGTCTGCTTCAGCGGGGTTTTACTCTATTTCTGAAGTCAATTTTATGACACTTCAAAAGCCATCTTTGATCTAGCCCCCCCCCCCCCCCCAAAAAAAAAAAAAATAATAATAAAAAAATAAAAACAAGTGCCCTCGTCCTATTTTTCATGGCTTGGTTTTTTTTGAGTGGCCTAATGGTGTATGTTTTGGTGTACGTTTACCTTCCCCGGACCGCAATGTAAACAGCGCGCTACGTCGATGCCCGCCACACCTCACTTACACGGTCAGGTAACTCGTAATTATCTAAAGTTTTTAATGTAATTTTAACAAGAAGGTTTTAGCAAAGTACAGGTACTCAAGTAACTGGAACCTATATCTAGCTATATGGCTCAATAATCAGCATGTCCATTTGTTTTTATATGCAGCAACGCAACGGCTGGCCATATACGACCATGTGTGCTCTGTTTATTGTCAATATACCCAGGTTAGGTTCACACGACAGGGGTCATCCATGAAGCGTGTATGCTAAATGTAAGACATATCTGGCCGCCGTTCACTTTTCTGACCACCCCACCTCACCTCACTACGTACGTACCCTCATCTCCTGTTCTGCCGCCTCCCTCTCCCCGATACGTCACAGAGCTTGCCGACTGGGCCGTGAGAAGTTTCACATCGCGGGCGTTAGGCCGTTAAGCTGCTGTATCAACATGGAGCTGGTCGGAGCTGGTCGGAACTACTCGGACCTGTTCGGAGCTACTCGGAGCTGATCGGAGCTGGTCGGACCTACTCGCTGACTGGGCCGTGAGAAGTTTCACATGGCGGGCGTTAGGCCGTTAAGCTGCTGTATCAACATGGAGCTGGTCGGAGCTACTCGGAGCTACTCGAAGCTACTCCGAATTACTCAGATCTGTTCTTAATTAAACTATTCGGATCTGCTCAGACCTAATGGGAACTGTTCGGAGCTGCTCTGAACTACTCGGAACTGCTCGGAACTACTCGGAGCTGCTCGAAGCCGCTCAGAGCTGATCAGAACTATTCGGAACTGCAGGGAACTACTCCAAACCACTCAGATCTGTTCTTAATTAAACTACTCGGATCTGCTCAGACCTAATGGGAACTGTTCGGAGCTGCTCTGAACTACTCGGAACTGCTCGGAACTACTCGGAGCTGCTCGAAGCCGCTCAGAGCTGATCAGAACTATTCGGAACTGCAGGGAACTACTCCAAACCACTCAGATCTGTTCTTAATTAAACTACTCGGATCTGCTCAGACCTAATGGGAACTGTTCGGAGCTGCTCTGAACTACTCTGAACTACTCGGAGCTGGTCGGAACTGCTCGGAGCCGCTCAGAGCTGATCAGAACTATTGGGAACTACTCGGAACTGCTCGGAGCCGCTCAGAGCTGCTCAGAACTATTGGGAACTGCACGGAACTACTCCAAACTGCACGGAACTACTCGGAACGGCTCTGACTTACTCGGCCCTACTCGGACTTACTCGGCCCTACTCGGAGATGCTCACAGGTGACTGCCGAAGCCGCACAAAGAGGGGGCGGTCGTTTTGATCTCCGCCCGCGCCCTAAAGGTCCCTCCCCCGCCCGGCCCCCGCCCGGTGTTATAAGTACCCACAGCGGGCCGGGTCGGGGGAGAGGCGGGGTTGGGGCGGGGCGGGGGGCGGTGGCGGGGTGTCGGGCCGGAGCCAGATCCCTCCAGTCAGTACTGAGTCAAGTCGCTAGACAAACTCCGGTCTATCTTCTCGGAATATGCGAGAGCTCTGGACTTAACTCGGTTTACTTCTTAACGAGAAAATAAAAATCCCGGATGTGGTTGACCATCTGTGGGTATTCCGCATTTCTTTTTTAGTCATTATTTTGAAGTAATTGAGTGAAAATATATACAAGAAGAAAACGACAGTTCTTGTTGATGGTGTTATATTGTACATCAATAGTAACATGGTGGTATCAAATTAGATTTTCTCCTTTTCATGACACAATTATCCAAACCACAATCAAGTAATTATTCCTACTAATTTGGATTATGTTTGTTTGGGTGGTTTAACGTCCAATTGGTTCAATTAGACTTTCATTTGGACTACCATGGATATAGTTAATGGTACTTCTATCTTGTTTAACTCACAGTGACTATCTCCTATGTTACCTGTGACTATGATGATTACCTACTACATGTATGTCTAAAACCATAGAATCCTGTCGGATGCGCTTGGAGTTCCTCCCGCACATAGGTACAGAGTGAACCGGATCTCGGGTTGGAGAGTGACTTGGCTCGTACCACAGATAAGAAACACTGATTACTTTATACAATCTCCATGTATACACTAGGAACAATCTGCTACACGATAAAACGAGTTAATAATCACTCATGTGAGGCGCAATGTGACGTGTTACTGAAGAGTGTGAGAGTTCGTATCAATAGTCGATGAATATATCTGTATTATTGTGATATCACGAGAGCCGAGTCAATTCTTTTAACATTACTCCCCCTATACGTGTTCTAACGGTTAATATCACTTGACATATGAGTAAAACAGTCCCAAATCACCTTTTTGTACTCGCTAATCATACACAGAATGTACTTAGTGAGTTTATCTACATTAGAACTGAATGGCTATGAATCGATATCTATATATATTGTACAATTTATATTCCAATTTCTCTTGATTACACTGTAACTTTTAGTACTTGATAAGAGATGAATGGAAACTAAGTAATTCATGTTACTCTAACATTGAGGGCGCTGCCGGTGTGAACAAACAATGGGAATTCCGTCGGCAAACTTGTATCCCTGAATTTATTAACTATATTATTACAGTATTTCAAACATATTCCTATTTAATTGATTTAGACTGCCCAAACCTCTTTGCCCACGCTTGTACAACACAAGTG
The DNA here is from genome assembly GCA_950022655.1 of Alentia gelatinosa. NCBI lineage: Eukaryota > Metazoa > Annelida > Polychaeta > Phyllodocida > Polynoidae > Alentia > Alentia gelatinosa. The sequence goes on along the minus strand of OX465581.1, from coordinate 1,811,485 downwards.
ATCTTGTTGCCAGTCACTGGGGACAAATATTTATTGGGTTCTACACCTCTATACTCAAAGAGTTGTCTCATTTGTTTGTCTACACCTCTATACTCAAAGAGTTGTCTCATTTGTTTGTCTACACCTCTATACTCAAAGAGTTGTCTAATGTGTTTGTCTACACCTCTATACTCAAAGAGTTGTCTAATGTGTTTGTCTACACCTCTATACTCAAAGAGTTGTCTCATTTGTTTGTCTACACCTCTATACTCAAAGAGTTGTCTAATGTGTTTGTCTACACCTCTATACTCAAAGAGTTGTCTCATTTGTTTGTCTACACCTCTATACTCAAAGAGTTGTCTCATTTGTTTGTCTACACCTCTATACTCAAAGAGTTGTCTAATGTGTTTGTCTACACCTCTATACTCAAAGAGTTGTCTAATGTGTTTGTCTACACCTCTATACTCAAAGAGTTGTCTCATTTGTTTGTCTACACCTCTATACTCAAAGAGTTGTCTAATGTGTTTGTCTACACCTCTATACTCAAAGAGTTGTCTCATTTGTTTGTCTACACCTCTATACTCAAAGAGTTGTCTAATGTGTTTGTCTACACCTCTATACTCAAAGAGTTGTCTAATGTGTTTGTCCACACCTCTATACTCAAAGAGTTGTCTAATGTGTTTGTCTACACCTCTATACTCAAAGAGTTGTCTAATGTGTTTGTCTACACCTCTATACTCAAAGAGTTGTCTAATGTGTTTGTCTACACCTCTATACTCAAAGAGTTGTCTAATGTGTTTGTCCACACCTCTATACTCAAAGAGTTGTCTAATGTGTTTGTCTACACCTCTATACTCAAAGAGTTGTCTAATGTGTTTGTCTACACCTCTATACTCAAAGAGTTGTCTAATGTGTTTGTCCACACCTCTATACTCAAAGAGTTGTCTAATGTGTTTGTCTACACCTCTATACTCAAAGAGTTGTCTAATGTGTTTGTCTACACCTCTATACTCAAAGAGTTGTCTAATGTGTTTGTCTACACCTCTATACTCAAAGAGTTGTCTAATGTGTTTGTCCACACCTCTATACTCAAAGAGTTGTCTCATTTGTCTACACCTCTATACTCAAAGAGTTGTCTAATGTGTTTGTCTACACCTCTATACTCAAAGAGTTGTCTAATGTGTTTGTCTACACCTCTATACTCAAAGAGTTGTCTAATGTGTTTGTCTACACCTCTATACTCAAAGAGTAGTCTCATCTGTCTACATCTCTATACTCAAAGAGTTGTCTAATGTGTTTGTCCACACCTCTATACTCAAAGAGTTGTCTCATTTGTCTACACCTCTATACTCAAAGAGTTGTCTAATGTGTTTGTCTACACCTCTATACTCAAAGAGTTGTCTAATGTGTTTGTCTACACCTCTATACTCAAAGAGTTGTCTAATGTGTTTGTCTACACCTCTATACTCAAAGAGTTGTCTAATGTGTTTGTCTACACCTCTATACTCAAAGAGTTGTCTAATGTGTTTGTCTACACCTCTATACTCAAAGAGTAGTCTCATCTGTCTACATCTCTATACTCAAAGAGTTGTCTAATGTGTTTGTCCACACCTCTATACTCAAAGAGTTGTCTCATTTGTCTACACCTCTATACTCAAAGAGTTGTCTAATGTGTTTGTCTACACCTCTATACTCAAAGAGTTGTCTAATGTGTTTGTCTACACCTCTATACTCAAAGAGTTGTCTAATGTGTTTGTCTACACCTCTATACTCAAAGAGTTGTCTAATGTGTTTGTCTACACCTCTATACTCAAAGAGTTGTCTCATTTGTCTACACCTCTATACTCAAAGAGTTGTCTAATGTGTTTGTCTACACCTCTATACTCAAAGAGTTGTCTAATGTGTTTGTCTACACCTCTATACTCAAAGAGTTGTCTAATGTGTTTGTCTACACCTCTATACTCAAAGAGTTGTCTAATGTGTTTGTCTACACCTCTATACTCAAAGAGTTGTCTAATGTGTTTGTCTACACCTCTATACTCAAAGAGTAGTCTCATTTGTCTACACCTCTATACTCAAAGAGTTGTCTCATGTGTTTGTCTACACCTCTATACTCAAAGAGTTGTCTCATCTATCTACACCTCTATACTCAAAGAGTTGTCTCATTTGTTTAACGTCCTCCCCCATTCGCAGGTCCTTCCTCTTCCTGTATAACCTAACCGGTTTATAGACCTCCCTGCTCTGACTCACTACGATGTGGGTCCTCATTATGTCGTGGCCGATGTGACACGGTCTGATCAAGGGTTTGGACTAAAAAAGATATCTGTATTGTTGTTATATCCAGGGATATCAGTTGGGATTAGGGAAAAAAATGGAAATATTTTTCATGTGGTGTTTACTGCCTCAGAGAGTCTGAGAAATCATGGGAAACGTATCCCAGCATGGAATAAGGCAGAGGGTGTTTCTATAAACCCATATAATCCTGTATAATCAGAACCTATAATTCTGTAAAATCCTTTAGTTCTGTAAAACCCTATATTCCTGTATAACCCTATATTCCTATATAACCCTATAATCCTGTATAACCCTATAATTCTGTGTAACCCTATAATCCTATATAACCCTATAATTCTGTATAACCCTATATTCCTGTATAACCCTATAATTCTGTATAACCCTATATTCCTGTATAACCCTATATTCCTGTATAACCCTATATTCCTGTATAACCCTATATTCCTGTATAACCCTATATTCCTGTATAACCCTATAATCCTGTATAACGCTGTATAATCCTGTATAACCCTATAACCCTGTAATGTATAACCCTTATAACCCTGTATACTCTGACGCTGCCGTCTCTGTATAACGCCTCTCTGCTGACTCACCCCATATAATCCTATATAACTCTATAATCCTGTATAACCCTATAACCCTTATAACCCTGTATAATCCTGTATAACCCTATAATCCTGTATAACCCTGTATAACCCTGTATAACCCTGTATACTCTGACGCTGCCGTCTCTGTATAACGCCTCTCCGCTGACTCACCCCATATAATCCTATATAACTCTATAATCCTGTATAACCCTATAACCCTTATAACCCTGTATAATCCTGTATAACCCTATAATCCTGTATAACCCTGTATAACCCTGTATAACCCTGTATAACCCTGTATACTCTGACGCTGCCGTGTCTGTATAACGCCTCTCCGCTGACTCACCCCATATAATCCTATATAACTCTATAATCCTGTATAACCCTATAACCCTTATAACCCTTATAACCCTGTATAATCCTGTATAACCCTATAATCCTGTAAAACCCTGTGTAACCCTATAATTCTGTATAACCCTATAATTCTGTATAACCCTATAATCCTGAATAACCCTGTATAACCCTGTATAACCCTGTATACTCTGACGCTGCCGTCTCTGTATAACACCTCTCCGCTGACTCACCCCGCTGAGGGCTGCAGACGGCCACGCGGGATCCAACCCGGGCCGGGCGATAAACGGGGTCAACTGGTCGTTGTGTCTGCACTCCGCTGTACGCAGGTGAATTCCCAGTCGCCACTCCGCCCCCGGAGGTGTTCGGTGTTACTCGGAGTTGCTCGGAGGTACTAGGAGTTGCTCGGAGGTGCTCAGAGTAACTCAGAGGTGCTCGGAGTTACTTGGAATTACTTGGAAGTGCTCAGAGGTACCCGGAGGGCCTCGAAGTTCCTCAGATATACTTAGATGTACTTGGATGTACTCGGAGTTACTCAGAGTTACCCAGGGTTACTCGGAGGTGCTCGAGTTACTCGGAGCTTCTCAGAGTTACGCGGAGCTTCTCGGAGTTACTCGGAGCTTCTCGGAGTTACTCGGAGGTGCTCGGATTACTTTGAGGTGATCAGAGTTACTCAAGGTTACTCGGAGCTTCTCGGAGTTATTCGGAGGTGCTCGGATTACTTTGAGGTGATCAGAGTTACTCAAGGGTACTCGGGGCTTCTCGGAGTTACTCAGAGGTGCTCGGATTACCTTGAGGTGATCGGAGTTACTCAAGGTTACTCGGAGCTTCTCGGAGTTATTCGGAGGTGCTCGGATTACTTTGAGGTGATCAGAGTTACTCAAGGGTACTCGGGGCTTCTCGGAGTTACTCAGAGGTGCTCGGATTACCTTGAGGTGATCGGAGTTACTCAAGGTTACTCGGAGCTTCTCGGAGGTGCTCGGATTACTTTGAGGTGATCGGAGTTACTCAAGGTTACTCTGAGCTTCTCGGAGTTACCTCGGAGGCGCTCGGAGTTACTCAGAGGTGCTCGGATTACTTTGAGGTGATCGGAATTACTCAAGGTTACTCGGAGGTGCTCGGAGTTACTTCCGAGGCGCTCGGACCCTTAATACTATGATTCTCCACTGCCCTGGAGAAAGTAAGGACAATGTAACATGCGGGAATCAAACTAACCCCAAATCTTGCAATTAGCATCTACCAATGAATGCGAGGTCTTTCCTCCTGATGTTCATACATCTGTGTGTGACGGGGGGGGGGGGGGGGGGTTCGTTGGGTAGTTTAACGTCCTATAAGTTCTATCAGTCTTGGGTAAGGTTGGGGTATGAGCAAGGAGAAGAACCGTCACTGGGGCATGTCGGAAAGCCTCTTCCCAGCAGTATGTTAGTAAGGGCCGATTCCCACTTGCCTCAGAGACTAGTGCCGGCATAGTTTCAGGAAAACGCCAGATGCACAGTGGGTGGGAGGGCCTAGTCGTCGACTAGCGGCCTGAAAACTTTCAAACATGTTTGAAATTAAATAACAAGTAACAAGTGCCTTTATGGGATGGACTTGAGTCGCGGACTCATGCATGCACCACAGGGGGCGGGGTAAGAGTCGCCGACGATCTAGCATTTTAAAGTTTCCACTTAGCGACATGGGAGATTCTTGGAAATCTGTGCTCATAGTCACCGACTGAAGCCCTGCACATGCCCCAAAATCGCCTAGTGGGAATCGGGCATAATACTCACTTGACGCTAGCTGCTGGTGTGGTCGGCAGTGATGTTTTGGGGGAGGTGGTGTGTCGGGGGTCGTATGGGGGTGGCGGCGTCATGCCTGGTTCCCCATCTCCCCACCAGGTGTACCCTGAACCAGTGTCCTCTGTAGTAGTCGTAGTAGTAGTCTGTGTGGTACTTGTATCCGGAGAACTCCCTCTAGTCACTGGAGTGGGGTTATTGTCAAACGGGGTCACCCAGTGCATGAGGCACGACGGGCCCCACGGTGCCGCACCGTGACACCGGCACAGCACCAGCTCCTCCTCCGGGGCCGCACTGGAAGTCTCCTGCCCGCACAGTGCCCGGGACACCGCCGCTAGGGGCGCTGGGGGCGGGCGACAGGGCGGCTTCCGGCGGACCTTGCGCCGGCAGAGCGCGGTCAGTTTCCCCAGCACCTGAATGAACATGGCGCCGGGAGGTGGGCGGGCGTGAAGAAATACTTCACTCAATCAATCTACGGTCAGTTTCCCCAGCACCTGAATGAACATGGCGCCGGGAGGTGGGCGGGCGTGAAGAAATACTTCACTCAATCAATCTACGGTCAGTTTCCCCAGCACCTGAATGAACATGGCGCCGGGAGGTGGGCGGGCTCCGGTTGAACGGCAGGCGTGAAGAAATACTTCACTCGATCAATCTACGGTCAGTTTCCCCAGCACCCGAATGAACATGGCGCCGAGAGGTGGGCGGGCTCCGGTTGAACGGCAGGCGTGAAGAAATACTTCACTCGGTCAATCTACGGTCAGTTTCCCCAGCACCTGAATGAACATGGCGCCGGGAGGTGGGCCGCCCCGGTTGAACGGCTCGGTCAATCTACGGTCAGTTTCCCCAGCACCTGAATGAACATGGCGCCGGGAGGTGGGCGGGCTCCGGTTGAACGGCAGGCGTGAAGAAATACTTCACTCGGTCAATCTACGGTCAGTTTCCCCAGCACCTGAATGAACATGGCGCCGGGAGGTGGGCGGGCTCCGGTTGAACGGCAGGCGTGAAGAAATACTTCACTCGGTCAATCTACGGTCAGTTTCCCCAGCACCTGAATGAACATGGCGCCGGGAGGTGGGCGGGCTCCGGTTGAACGGCAGGCGTGAAGAAATCTATTCCTCATCTAGTCCTTACTCAATCATCTTTAGCAGGTACAATGGACGGCCGGGAGATATTCTTTTTCTTTATAACAAGGTACCTCACTTTCCTTTAAATCAAGGGGGCTTCATCGTTTAAGAAATCCTCCTTTCGGAGCGTGAAGATCGTGTATTTGGAGCGTGAGGGGTTCTAGGAGTGACAAACCACAGACGGTGAGTCTGACTACGTGAGGGATCCAGAAGCGCTGACGACATCACAGGGTCCTTGATACATCGTGGTGAGCAGCTCCTCTGAAACAACCCTGTGACACCTCCTCATGGGATACCTCATAGGACACCTCCTCACGGGACACCTCATGGGAATCTCCCGGGACACCTCCTCACAGGACACCTCACGAGACACCTCCTCACAGGACACCTCCTCACGGGACACCTCACGGGACACCTCCTCACGGGAATCTCACGGTACACCTCACGGGACACCTCCTCATGGGACACCTCATGGGACACCTCCTCACGGAACACCTCCTCACGGGACACCTCATATGACACCTTCTCACGGGACACCTCATATGACACCTCCAGGACACCTCATGGGATACCTCCAGTGCACTTAACGGGACACTTCCTCTGGGACACCTCCTCCGTCATATCTTCTCCAGGACCTCTCCTCCTGAATACTTCCTCGGTGACATCTCCTCTGGAACACCTCCGTGACACCTCCTGCGGAGCACCTCCTGTTACAAGAACTGTTACACCTACAGGACACTTCCTACAGGGCACCTCCTCCTCCGGAACCCGTCCTCCGGGCCTCCTCCGGCTCCGCGGGCCGGCTGTACGGGTAACCTGCTCACGATGTAGTCCGGTCCCTGTCCGCCGGCTCACACGCAGACAGAGTCGGGAGGGTCCTGTCCTGCCCGCCCGCCTGCCCTCCACCTGCCCGCCGGTCGTCTCCCCCGCCAGACACCTCCGTCTGTAGCCACCCGCCACGCCGCGCCGACTGACACTCAGACACGGCCAGGAGTTACAACCCACACCTGGGTCAGCCGGGTCACGGGGTCACGGGGTCAGTCTGCCCGCTGGACGAGTCTCTGGTCTGTGAGTCTCTGGTCTGTGAGTCTCTGGTCTGTGAGTCTCTGGTCTGTGAGTCTCTGGTCTGTGGGTCTCTGGTCTGTGAGTCTCTGGTCTGTGAGTCTCTGGTCTGTGAGTCTCTGGTCTGTGAGTCTCTGGTCTGTGAGTCTCTGGTCTGTGAGTCTCTGGTCTGTGAGTCTCTGGTCTGTGAGTCTCTGGTCTGTGGGTCTCTGGTCTGTGAGTCTCTGGTCTGTGAGTCTCTGGTCTGTGAGTCTCTGGTCTGTCAGTCTCTGGTCTGTCAGTCTCTGGTCTGTCAGTCTCTGGTCTGTCAGTCTCTGGTCTGTCAGTCTCTGGTCTGTCAGTCTCTGGTCTGTCAGTCTCTGGTCTGTGGGGGCTGGTCTTCCCCCGGGAGGTTCCCAGTCCAACCTGGTGGTTACACGCCCAGCCTGTGGGTGGCGCGACCTTTGCCGTCCACCTTTCCCCGGTGGCTGTATTCTCAGCGCGGATACACAGACGAGTTGCTCTGTAAACTGCTCAGTGAGCTGCTCGGGTCACTCCGGCACACCTCCCACCTTCCCCTCACAGCGCGACCCCGCTCTGATCGCGCTGTCACACCCGCCCCGGCCACGTGTCCCAACTACAAGCTGCTCACAGTTGCTCAAAGCTTATCATGGCTGGTCAGAGCTTAACGGGGCTGGTCAGAGCTAACCAGGGCTGCTCAGAGCTTAACGGGGCTGCTCGGAGCTTACCGGGGCTGCTCGGAGCTTACCGGGGCTGCTCGGAGCTTACCAGGGCTGCTTGGAGTTTACCGGGGCTGCTCAAAGCTTACCGGGGCTGCTTGGAGTTTACAGGGGCTGTTCAGGGCTTACCGGGGCTGCTCGCAGCTTACCGGGGCTGCTCAGGGTTTACCGGGGCTGCTCGCAGCTTACCGGGGCTGCTCAAGGCTTACCAGGGCTGTTTGGAGCTTACTGGGGCTAGTCGGAACTTAACAGGGCTGCTTGGAGCTTAACGGGGCTGCTTGGAGCTTAACAGGGCTGGTCGGAGCTTAACAGGGCTGGTAAGATCTGAACTGGGATGCTCAGAGCTTAATGGGCTGCTCGGAGCTTAACGGCTGCCCGGAGCTTAACGGGGCTGCTTGGAGCTTACTGGGGCTGCTCATAGCTTAACTGGGCTGCCCGGAGCTTAACGGGGCTGCTCGGATCTGTTCAGGCCTTACCGGAGCTGCTGAGATCTGCTCAGAGCTTACCAAGGCTGCTCGGATCTTACAGTGACTGCTCAGAGCTGTTCAGAGCTTAAGGTAGTTGCTCGGATCTGCTCAGAACTGCTCAGACTGATGATGACTAGGCCGGCTATTTTGGATCTGTCACCCCGCATGCCCCCCAACTCACCCCCCCCCCTTCACACACCCCTCCCACTCACCCCCCCTCACCCCCCCCTCACACTCACCCCCCCCTCACACACCCCTCCCACTCACCCCCTCACTCACCCCTCACTCACCCCCCACCTTACTCACCCCCGGCCGGGGGCCTCACGCCCGACCCGCTGGTGAATTATGAATTAGACGAGACTGACACAGGGTGTATTTATATAAACATGGCGGTAATCCCGGGAGACGTCATCTTAATAGAGGCGGCTGGTAACCTGTCAACACTCATATTGAGAGAGTTTCATTCATCAATACATTGATCAACACGAGTAGAAGGATTGGTCATAATGGGCAATGGCGCCAATTTTTCTACTGATATGCAAAGTTCCAGTGGCACACTATGGGATTTTTTTATATTCCTTATTTGAAATTGCCAATGCTAAAATAATGGAACAATCTTAGTTCACACATTTAGAAATCAGAGGATAAAAAGATGTCAGGGACTGTGAAGTAACAGGTGTCATATAATCCTTTAACTGACCGTGTCTCGATGTAAAGTTCCCTGTATCATCTCACCTTGTTACCTTGCCACACTATTGTCTATAATCCTAACCACATCAGCAGTGTACATGTATATCTCACAAAGATCGCTATTTAGGTTATATCTAGTTTGTTTGTTTGTTTGTTTGGTTTGTTTTGACGTCCAGTCAATTATTTCAGGTCCTTACCAGACTTTCTCAAGGTTCTTTTACACTACAAGGGTGGTGATCGAATCTATGTGATGAATTTAGGTAGAAATCTCACCCCTACACATTTACCGAGGTGAGAGTTCTTTTACTTCCCACACCACATAGACATGGTATGAGAAGGACTGGCCTTTGATATATAGCAGTAAATGTACCACTGCTGGGGGTGAAGGAGACAAGTGGCTGTAGTGGGACTCAAATCAACAAAGTCTGACAACCTTGGGATTACAAGTCCAGTGCTCTTTACCCCATCCTGGTTGCTTTAGTTATGCTTGCGTGGAAGCATATCCTGTATTACACAGAATGTGAAAATAAACATAACTTACAACAATACTGGAAGGCCTTTGCTGGCACACCGCTCTAGATTGACCTTACAGTGCTATCGGTCAGACCAAGAATACACCACATTATATGGTTGTCTTTCTTTTTACACACTACTATAGGATGCGACTGTGAAGATACCTGCTCGTGGAGAAATATCACATGAGGTGTAATGATCTGTCTTGTTTTTACACACATTACAAGATTAAGAGATATAAACGTTGTACAATGTACACCTAGATGAAGCCATGTGCGAAGTAAAACTAATAAAACCACAGCCCAGTTACTGACCGGGCAGAGCCGACCACCCCGACCCCTGGTGGATACCGCAGACAACTGTGACCTGAGTGCATCTCTGCTTCGTTTGCCAACTTCTCTCCCCAATTATCATACACATATTGAGGGCGGTGACGCGTGTAGGGCGAGTTCAGGGAGCTCCGAGCCGCTCCGAGATGTTCCGAGCTGCTCCGAGGTGCTCCGAGCCGCTCCGAGCCGCTCCGAGCTGCTATGAGCCGCTCCGAGCTGCTATGAGCCGCTCCGAGCTGCCCCGAGGTGCTCCGAGCTGCTCTTTCCGGTGTCCGGTGTCTGGGAGGGAGGGATAGGGAGGGAGGGAGGGAGGGAGGGAGGGATAGAGAGGGAGGGAGGGAGGGAGGGAGGGAGGGAGGGAGGGATAGGGAGGGAGGGAGGGAGGGAGGGATAGAGAGGGAGGGAGGGAGGGAGGGAGGGAGGGAGGGAGGGAGGGAGGGAGGGAGGGAGGGATAGAGAGGGAGGGAGGGAGGGAGGGAGGGAGGGAGGGAGGGAGGGAGGGAGGGAGGGAGGGAGGGAGGGAGGGAGGGATAGAGAGGGAGGGAGGGAGGGATAGAGAGGGAGGGAGGGAGGGAGGGAGGGAGGGAGGGATAGGGAGGGAGGGAGGGAGGGAGGGAGGGAGGGAGGGAGGGAGGGAGGGAGGGAGGGAGGGAGGGAGGGAGGGAGGGAGGGAGGGAGGGAGGGAGGGAGGGAGGGAGGGAGGGAGGGAGGGAGGGAGGGAGGGAGGGAGGGAGGGAGGGAGGGAGGGAGGGAGGGAGGGAGGGAGGGAGGGAGGGAGGGAGGGAGGGAGGGAGGGAGGGAGGGAGGGAGGGAGGGAGGGAGGGAGGGAGGGAGGGAGGGAGGGAGGGAGGGAGGGATAGGGAGGGTTTTGTTTGTTTGTTTATTTGTTTGTTTGTTTAGTTTAACGTCCAATTTGTTCTATAAGACTTAGGGAGGTGTAATGCCATCAATCATCCTCCTTCGTCAAGTTCATGTGCAAATATAAATGTTAAAAGATATCAGCGACAGCCGAGTGAATATCATGTAGCATTCAAACGAGTTGGAGAATGACTTCTTTGACTAAAACGAGTTCCTTTCTGTATTTATCTCTCCCCTGTACACACTAAAAGAATGATGACACACAGAATATAGACCATGGAGAACGGACTGCAATACTCGTAGGGGCATGGAGAACGAGTTCCCAATGTCAAGCCTATGGGCATTTATTCCAGGGGTGAGATGAAGATTTCTACAGGGGCTGGATTGAAATGAGCTTAATGATATCACGAGCACCGGACAAAGGTCATGTTGAACTACAGGTACAAGATGCAGATAGCCCGTGACTCGTAGACCACTGCTGACCGCTCACAGTGGATTAAATCGAGCAGATATGTGAAGAATGCTCGACTCGGTTCTGTTGAAGTTGGACCGAACTCTGATTGTAAAATAGAAACAACCCGCCTTCAGGCAGGTAACAATAGACAGGACCGACAGAGCCAGGAGAGTGGACACAAGTTGTACGGATTAGTAGAACCTAGATTTATAGAACTGATAATGTATCGAGTTTCATTTTAACATAAGACCAACAAACTGCAGGTATATTCCTATCACTCATTCAGGCTCAATAATATGAGAAAACGTGGTTACTGAGCCCGTACAGGTGGCTGTTCGAGGTCATTTGATGAAAAAATACGGCCCGATGCCGCAGGCTAGAGGGCCGTATTTTTTCATCAAATGACCGAGAACAGACACCGTACGGGCTCAGTCACTACGTTTTCTTATTACTATACACCTCCTACTCGTTGAAAAATATGTTTTTATTAACTTTTCTGCACCTCAAAAGACCACTGCTATTCACTACGGCCCGCTGCCACGGCGGGCGCGAACATTATTTATACTACACCCCCAGCAGCGGGCAGTATTTCATACATGTTCGGCCATAGGTGTATAGTAATAATATTAATTGAATCACCCATTGTCAGCACACTAATATCCCCTATCTGTATAGGGGACAGAGACATGCAGGTCTGTCGCAGTTCATTACGTTCCCCATTATAACTGTATCATAGATCACCCATTGTCAGTACGAAAATATCCCCTGTCTGTATAGGGGACAGAGACATGCAGGTCTGTCGCAGTTCATTACGTTCCCCATTATAACTGTATCATAGATCACCCATTGTCAGCAGCTAATATCCCCTGTCTGTATAGGGGGTAGAGACATGCAGGTCTGCCGCAGTTCATTACGTTCCCCATTATAACTGTATCATAGATCACCCATTGTCAGCACGCTAATATCCCCTGTCTGTATAGGGGGTAGAGCCATTGTTAGTTCATGAAGCAGTCACTAGGTGGCCAGCAGTATGGCGGGCCTCTTTGGAGGACAGAACCTGTATTCTGGTTCTTTGTTCTCACAAAATTCAAATGCCTTTCAATGTTTTACCATGGTTCCCTTGCCTCTCTACACCCATCCCAGAGCAGGATGACATGATGATTAAGCCCAGGACATGTTTTTCACAGGGAACACTTTATATACATATGTGAGCAAGACTAGAGTTGTGACACTTCCCAATTATCACTCACTTCTTTTGCACCTCTATTAGTGAAGAACACCTACTTGCGGGGGCATAATGGCAGCTCCCATGGGTCATAGGCTATATGCCGTATAGGCAGGAGCAGCTATGACGTCTCTGCCACAGTCCAGTCTATAGGGCACAGAGCGATCCATATATGTGGGCCGTCAGTCGCACCCTGTATAGATCACCTATTGTCAGCGGGGCTAATATCCCATGTCTGTATTGACAGAAGCAGGTATGACGCCATCATTTGTCTCTGCCACAGTCCAGTCTATAGGGCACAGAGCGATCCATATATGTGGGCCGTCAGTCGCACCCTGTATAGATCACCTATTGTCAGCGGGGCTAATATCCCATGTCTGTATTGACAGAAGCAGGTATGACGCCATCATTTGTCTCTGCCACAGTCCAGTCTATAGGGCACAGAGCGATCCATATATGTGGGCCGTTAGTCGCAGCCTGTATAGATCACCTATTGTCAGCGGGGCTAATATCCCATGTCTGTATTGACAGAAGCAGGTATGACGCCATCATTTGTCTCTGCCACAGTCCAGTCTATAGGGCACAGAGCGATCCATATATGTGGGCCGTTAGTCGCAGCCTGTATAGATCACCTATTGTCAGCGGGGCTAATATCCCATGTCTGTATTGACAGAAGCAGGTATGACGCCATCATTTGTCTCTGGCACAGTCCAGTCTATAGGGCACAGAGCGATCCATATATGTGGGCCGTCAGTCGCACCCTGTATAGATCACCTATTGTCAGCGGGGCTAATATCCCATGTCTGTATTGACAGAAGCAGGTATGACGCCATCATTTGTCTTTGCCACAGTCCAGTCTATAGGGCACAGAGCGATCCATATATGTGGGCCGTTAGTTGCCCCTATTATCATATACCTGTGTCCGAATTTCTATGAAATACTGCCAGCTGCTAGGGGTGCAGTAATAATAATGTTCGTGCCCGCTGTGAGAATGACTTAATAAGTCATTAAAATGTCGTTTTTCCATCGATTTAAGGTATATGATAATAAACAAACGTCCTGACCGTAGACGAAACGATTTTCCTTCTCGGTCAGTCGTTGATTTCATACCGCCTTCCGCCTATGGCGTCAGGTAGTATGATATCGACGACTGACCTTGAACAGGAACTGTTTCGTCCACAGTAAGGACGTTTCCTAATATTATTTGTCCAGTATAATTTGCCCCTGTATAAGATCATTTATTGTCAGAAATGCTAATAATACCCTGTGGTAGTATAGACAGTAGTGGAGATCAAAGGAAAGCTCCAGTTTTCACATGGGTCGGGGGGGGGGGGGGGGTCAGTGGGGGGTCATGGCCCTCGCTGCTTGTAAGTCCAACCCTTGGGCATTTTTCCTACTCAGGTCTAGTTACAAATGGAGCCTGTGTTTTTTTCCCCTAAGGCCACTAAAAAAAAAACTTGTTTCTCATCACGGCGCGCATCAGAAAAAACGATTTTAGAAGATTTTTTTTCTTTTTTTTTTTAAATAGATGAACCTTGATACAAATTATGAAAGGTATGTGTATTTAGTATCAAATTAAAGCTCCTGATGTCAGGGATGCATTAAATGTAGAGCCAGTAAAAAATCTGGAAACCCAGCGTAAGTAGACACCCTGCATAAGCAGCCACTTTGGCCCGGATCAGAGGGTGTCCGCGTATGTGGGGTTTTACTGTATGTCTGCCATCTTTGATATAGCAAAAAAAAAAAAAAAAAAAAAAAGCGCCCTCGAGTGGGCCTAACAGTGATTTCTCCATTATGAATAAAAGACTTGGAAAAAGAAAAGATAAGAGCTGTGGTTGAACTGGGTAACTTAGCAGATGGTATGTCAATATCACACGAGGAGTTATTTTTCAATTCTGAAAAATGAAAACATGAACTTCAATGGAAACATTGAAAACTGGCATCCCTGTTTTAAACAAAGATACAAGTTTTAAATCTGGAAATCTAAAGAGGGATTCCGATGGCAAAGTGGTAACTGCCCCCTTTGATGTTGTAGTGTGGTCTGATTGCTAACAATATCGAACCTGTTTATAATATAATTAGGCACACTACGAGAGCTCTACTACTGGAAACTTTACATCACTCTTGTGGGTGATTCGACTTGACTCCTTCCCCATTCCCGCTATATTTCTCCACCGTGCCAGATCCGGCCGAGCCCTACACACACAACCCCACATACCGCATACCTCCTACGCCTCTTTACAGCCCAATTTCAACTATGCCAATATTTTGTAAACTGTTTTCAGCGCTCTAACTAGATTCCAATCCTCGGGCCCGTTCGTAAATCCCCACCTGGGCCCGTTCGGAAGCTGCTGGTCTTAGCGGAGATCCCTAAACACAATAGCGGGCGGTGAGGGGGGTGTGGGGGGCTGTGGGGGGCTGTGGGGGGCTGTGTGGGGGGCTCTATTCTGGCAGCGCGCGGCGGCCGTCTACGCCTAGCAGCCCCGGCCCGTGTGGCGAGTGAGTGACCAGCTGGTCTCTCACTAACCGCACGCCGCCCACACCTCACACAGAGAGAGCATGCTACAGCCGCCAGCCAACTGGGGCCCGTTTAATAATCCACCATCCTACCTGCAGGCCCTTTACTTGATGTCATAGAGACCCAGGGGCCCGTTTAATAATCTAGGCCCTTTTCTGTATGTCAGAGACCCAGGGGCCCGTTTAATAATCCACCATTCTACATGGAGGCCCTTTACTGTGTGTCATAGAGACCCAGGGCCCCGTTTAATAATCTAGGCCCTTTTCTGTATGCCATAGAGACCCAGGGGCCCTTTTAATAATTTAGGATCCTTCATGGAGGCCCTTTTCTGTATGCCATAGAGACCCAGGGGCCCGTTTAATAATCCACGATACTACATGGAAGCCCTTTTCTGTATGTCATAGAGACCCAGGGGCCCGTTTAATAATCCACGATACTACATGTAGGCCCTTTTCTGTATGTCATAGAGACCCAGGGGCCTGTTTAATAATCTAGGATCGTACATGGAGGCCCTTTTCTGTATGTCATAGAGACCTAGGGGCCCGTTTAATAATCCACCATCCTACCTGCAGGCCCTTTACTGTGTGTCATAGAGACCCAGGGGTCTGTTTAATAATCTACCATCCTACATGGAGGCCCTTTTCTGTATGCCATAGAGACCCAGGGGCACGTTTAATAATCTACGATCGTACATGCAGACCCTTTTCTGTATGTCATAGAGACCTAGGGGCCCGTTTAATAATCCACCATCCTACCTGCAGGCCCTTTACTGTGTGTCATAGAGACCCAGGGGCCTGTTTAATAATCTAGGATCGTACATGTAGACCCTTTTCTGTATGTCATAGAGACCCAGGGGCCCCTTTGATAATTAAATGGGCCCCTGTGTCTCTTTGACATACTAAAAGGGTCTATGTATGAGCCTGGATTATTAGACGGGCCCCAGTTACTTGGCCCGGTCTCAAGACCCAACATTGAAAGATGTAGAAGAGGGCAGCTATGAGAAGTAAGGGTATCACCACACCTCCCAGTCAGCCCCAATTAACCGCATAGTTTTTGTTTGTTAATTGTTATTACCACACCTTTCGTGTTTTATGGGACCTCTTCCTTTTGATAGCAGCCAGCCCATGTATGGTCACGTGAATGATCATGTGATTGTGGTGTTATGTTATTGGTGGTGTAGTGGTGTGGTGATGTTGTAGTGTGGGCAGCCAGTCCGCGGTAGAGTGTGTTATACGTTAACTCCACGTGTGGTGTTGTGGTGGTGTGATGTTATGATGATGTAGTGGTGTGGTGTAGTGGTGGTGTGGTGGTATAATGGTGTGGGCAGCCAGCCCGCGGTAGCGTGTGTTGAACATTAACTCTACGTGTGGTGTTGTGGTGGTGTTGTTTTGTGTTGTAGTGTGGTGATGTGGTGTGATGTTGCGGTGTAGTGGTGTGGTCAGCCAGTCCGCGGTAGCGTATGTTAAACGTTAAACATTAACTCTGCATGTGGTGTTGTGGTGTTGTGGTGTGGTGTTGTATTGTGTTGTGTGGTGGTGGTGTAGTGATATTGTAGTGTGGACAGCCAGCCTGCGGTACCGTGTGTTAAACGTTATCTCTGATGTTGTGATGTGGTGGTATTGTGGTGTGGTGTGTGGTGTGGTGTGGTGGTGTTATAGTGGTGTGGGCAGCCAGCCCGCGTAGCGTATATTAAACGTTAACTCTGATGTTGTGATGATGTGGTGGTGTTGTGGTGTGGTGTAGTGTAGTGGGGTAGTGTGGGCAGCCAGTCCGCGGTACCATGTGTTGAACGTTAACTCCACGTGTGGTGTGATGTGTGATGTGATGATGTGTAGTGGTGTGGTGTAGTGGTGGTATTATAGTAGTGTGGGCAGCCAGTCCGCGGTACCGTGTGTTGAACGTTAACTCCACGTGTGATGTGATGATGTTGTGATGATGTAGGGATGGTGTGGTGTGTTGTGGTGTGGTGTGGTGTGGTGGTGTGGTGGTGTGGTGTTAGAGTGGTGTAGTAATGTGGGCAGCCAGTCCGCGGTACCGTGTGTTGAACGTTAACTTCACGTGTGATGTGGTGATATTGTGTGTGGTGTGGTGTGGTGTGGTGTGGTGGTGTGGTGTGGTGGTGTTATAGTGGTGTGGTGTGGGCAGCCAGCCCGCGGTACCGTGTGTTGAACGTTAACTCCACGTGTGATGTGATGATGTTGTGATGATGTGGGGATGGTGTGGTGTGTTGTGGTGTGGTGTGGTGGTGTGGTGGTGTGGTGTTAGAGTGGTGTAGTAATGTGGGCAGCCAGTCCGCGGTACCGTGTGTTGAACGTTAACTCCACGTTGATAAGATCAGCTTCTGCTTAACAGAGCAGCAATTCCCACTTAGCCTCCATTCGTCCTGATCCTTTAACCATGTGCGCGGTGAACATGGGGCTGTCACACACACACACACACACGCACACACGCACACGCACACCCAGCCGGAAACCCGCCACCCACAACCACATTACTACACAAATATACAGCTGAAAACGGGACATCTAGAAGTATGTATGGAGATATCCATATGTACGCAGAACTTCCGAAATTGTTTAACCCCCCCCCCCCCCCCCCCCCACCCCTCTCAGTGCGTACGTACTTTATGGATGGCACCTATGCAAGATTTCTGAGTTTTTGAGCCCCTTTCCCCCAACTCCATCTTGTCCGAAGCAGATTAAAGAAGGAACGTACCCAAAATTTCCCAAATCCCCCCCCCCCCTCACACACACACACAAACCCTAACTGAGAAAAAAAAAAAAAAAATTCCACCTCCAGCGAACAGCTCCACACCTCCAAGAGGAAGCGAGTTCAGATCTGAAGGCCAGGGAATCATTTTTTCCACAAACCCTAACTGTATACGTATTTTGTGGATGGCCCCTTCCAAAATAAAGGAAATGACATATGCTGGAGCCGCTGAAGGAAAGGGGACTATCCATAACTTTCAGGGTAAATAAATCTAAACATATATTAAAATTTCTTTCTTTGTTTTTCAGTGAGCTCACGAGAAACAGACGAACCTACACTGAGTGTCCCGAAACGAGGTCAGAGGTGTTGAGCGGTTCATCCTCCAGGCTTTAATCTGAGAGACGTTCACGATCCGGTCATTTAACCGCTAATCCCTGCCGATACTTTAACACTGATACTGTATTATCTCACCCCTGGTATCTTTGTCCATAGGCTTAACATTGGGAACTCGTTCTCCACGCCCCTATGAGTATGACAGTCCGTTCTCCATGGTCTATATCCTGTGTGTTTGTTTGTTTGGGTAGTTTAACGTCCAATCTGTTCAATTAGACTTATCCTGTGTGTCGTCCATTCTTTTGGTGTGTACTGGAGTGAGATAAATACAGATAGCAACTCGTTTTGGTCAAAGTCGTTGTTCTCCAACTGTTTGAATGCTACGCGATATTTACTTGGCTGTCGCCTTGTTCATATCGTTCTACATCAAACTCATGGAGAACGACGACTTTGACCAAAACTTGTTGGTTTCTTGTTTAATCTCAATCAGAGAGAGGCTTACGTAGAGAATAATGTTACCGCAGAGAATAATATTAGTGTACAGAATAACATTACCATAGAGAATAACATAGGTGTGTGCGGCCTTCATGCTCCGTTTCATCTCATACACTCATACGCCGAACCCTTAATGACACAGAGAACTGCCATGCTCCACATATACCACCTCTATGGTCTAAACGTGTGTGTTTACTGAATGTGAATCAATGTACCACATCTACAGTCTAAACGTGTGTGTTTACTGAATATCTCCTAGATATACCACGTCTACGGTCTAAACGTGTGTGTTTACTGAATGTCTTCTAGATATACCACCTCTACGGTCTAAACGTGTGTGTTTACTGAATGTCTTCTAGATATACCACCTCTACGGTCTAAACGTGTGTGTTTACTGAATGTCTTCTAGATATACCACCTCTACAGTCTAAACGTGTGTGTTTACTGAATGTCTTCTAGATATACCACGTCTATGGTTTAAAAGTGTGTGTTTACTGAATGTCTCCTAGATATACCACCTCTACGGTCTAAACGTGTGTGTTTACTGAATGTCTTCTAGATATACCACGTCTACGGTCTAAACGTGTGTGTTTACTGAATGTCTTCTAGATATACCACGTCTACGGTCTAAACGTGTGTGTTTACTGAATGTCTCCTAGATATACCACATCTACGGTCTAAACGTGTGTGTTTACTGAATGTCTTCTAGATATACCACCTCTACGGTCTAAACGTGTGTGTTTACTGAATGTCTTCTAGATATACCACGTCTACGGTCTAAACGTGTGTGTTTACTGAATGTCTTCTAGATATACCACCTCTACGGTCTAAACGTGTGTGTTTACTGAATGTCTTCTAGATATACCACGTCTACGGTCTAAACGTGTGTGTTTACTGAATGTCTTCTAGATATACCACGTCTATGGTCTAAACGTGTGTGTTTACTGAATGTCTCCTAGATATACCACATCTACGGTCTAAACGTGTGTGTTTACTGAATGTCTTCTAGATATACCACCTCTACGGTCTAAACGTGTGTGTTTACTGAATGTCTTCTAGATATACCACCTCTACGGTCTAAACGTGTGTGTTTACTGAATGTCTTCTAGATATACCACGTCTACGGTCTAAACGTGTGTGTTTACTGAATGTCTTCTAGATATACCACCTCTACGGTCTAAACGTGTGTGTTTACTGAATGTCTTCTAGATATACCACGTCTACGGTCTAAACGTGTGTGTTTACTGAATGTCTTCTAGATATACCATGTCTACAGTCTAATCGTCTGTGTTTACTGAATGTCTATACCTCTGTGTTTTGTTTTGTTTGTTTGGGTACTTTAACGTCCAATCTGTTCAACTAGACTTATGTGTGTGTTTATTGAATGTGAATCAATGTACCACGTCTATAGTTTAAACGTGTGTGTTTACTGAATGTGAATCAATGTACCGCAGTATCACCTGTTTTATGACTCACATACAAAGTACAGCTACGTATATAGTATGAAAGGTATCCACGCCAGGTTATATATGGACACATGGTTAGTGTGCATGAATTCCATCTGTTCAGAGATATTTTGATCGGATACATATCCACCTCGTTCTTCGGACTCGGGTCAATATTCCCGACCAAAATAACTCTAAACATTCAGGCACACTAACCATGTCTCCATATATTACCGTTGTTGTACCAGAGAGTTTAGGTAGGTTGATACTGAGTGAGTGTTTCAGAGATAGAGAGACTGTGTTTTACCGTTGTTGTAACAGTCAGTGGAGGTGGGTTGTAATCGTTATGGAGAATCTCCACGTTTACACAGACGGCGTGTGGTGAGGTAACCCCGGGCGTTAACTCCGTAACCCTCCCACACGGTAGAGATAGAGAGACTGTGTTTTACCGTTGTTGTAACAGTCAGTGGAGGTGGGTTGTAATCGTTATGGAGAATCTCCACGTTTACACAGACGGCGTGTGGTGAGGTAACCCCGCGCGTTAACTCAGTAACCCTCCCACACGTAGAGATAGAGAGACTGTGTTTTACCGTTGTTGTAACAGACAGTGGAGGTGGGTTGTAATCGTTGTGGAGAATCTCCACGTTTACACAGACGGCGTGTTGTGAGGTAACCCCGCGCGTTAACTCAGTAACCCTCCCACACGTAGAGATAGAGAGACTGTGTTTTACCGTTGTTGTAACAGTCAGTGGAGGTGGGTTGTAATCGTTATGGAGAATCTCCACGTTTACACAGACGGCGTGTGGTGAGGTAACCCCGCGCGTTAACTCAGTAACCCTCCCACACGTAGAGATAGAGAGACTGTGTTTTACCGTTGTTGTAACAGACAGTGGAGGTGGGTTGTAATCGTTATGGAGAATCTCCACGTTTACACAGACGGCGTGTGGTGAGGTAACCCCGGGCGTTAACTCAGTAACCCTCCCACACGTAGAGATAGAGAGACTGTGTTTTACCGTTGTTGTAACAGACAGTGGAGGTGGGTTGTAATCGTTATGGAGAATCTCCACGTTTACACAGACGGCGTGTGGTGAGGTAACCTCGGGCGTTAACTCCGTAACCCTCCCACACGTAGAGATAGAGAGACTGTGTTTTACCGTTGTTGTAACAGACAGTGGAGGTGGGTTGTAATCGTTATGGAGAATCTCCACGTTTACACAGACGGCGTGTGGTGAGGTAACCTCGGGCGTTAACTCCGTAACCCTCCCACACGTAGAGATAGAGAGACTGTGTTTTACCGTTGTTGTAACAGACAGTGGAGGTGGGTTGTAATCGTTATGGAGAATCTCCACGTTTACACAGACGGCGTGTGGTGAGGTAACCCCGGGCGTTAACTCCGTAACCCTCCCACACGGTAGAGATAGAGAGACTGTGTTTTACCGTTGTTGTAACAGACAGTGGAGGTGGGTTGTAATCGTTATGGAGAATCTCCACGTTTACACAGACGGCGTGTGGTGAGGTAACCTCGGGCGTTAACTCAGTAACCCTCCCACACGTAGAGATAGAGAGACTGTGTTTTACCGTTGTTGTAACAGACAGTGGAGGTAGGTTGTAATCGTTATGGAGAATCTCCACGTTTACACAGACGGCGTGTGGTGAGGTAACCCCGGGCGTTAACTCCGTAACCCTCCCACACGGTAGAGATAGAGAGACTGTGTTTTACCGTTGTTGTAACAGACAGTGGAGGTGGGTTGTAATCTTTATGGAGAATCTCCACGTTTACACAGACGGCGTGTGGTGAGGTAACCTCGGGCGTTAACTCAGTAACCCTCCCACACGTAGAGATAGAGAGACTGTGTTTTACCGTTGTTGTAACAGACAGTGGAGGTGGGTTGTAATCGTTATGGAGAATCTCCACGTTTACACAGACGGCGTGTGGTGAGGTAACCCCGGGCGTTAACTCAGTAACCCTCCCACACGTAGAGATAGAGAGACTGTGTTTTACCGTTGTTGTAACAGACAGTGGAGGTGGGTTGTAATCGTTATGGAGAATCTCCACGTTTACACAGACGGCGTGTGGTGAGGTAACCCCGGGCGTTAAACCCGTAACCCTCCCACACGTAGAGATAGAGAGACTGTGTTTTACCGTTGTTGTAACAGACAGTGGAGGTGGGTTGTAATCGTTATGGAGAATCTCCACGTTTACACAAACGGCGTGTGGTGAGGTAACCTCGGGCGTTAAACCCGTAACCCTCCCACACGGTAGAGATAGAGAGACTGTGTTTTACCGTTGTTGTTACAGACAGTGGAGGTGGGTTGTAATCGTTATGGAGAATCTCCACGATTACACAGACGGCGTGTGGTGAGGTAACCTCGGGCGTTAACTCAGTAACCCTCCCACACGGTAGAGATAGAGAGACTGTGTTTTACCGTTGTTGTAACAGTCAGTGGAGGTGGGTTGTAATCGTTATGGAGAATCTCCACGTTTACACAGACGGCGTGTGGTGAGGTAACCCCGCGCGTTATACCGGTAACCCTCCCACACAGTAGAGATAGAGAGACTGTGTTTTACCGTTGTTGTAACAGTCAGTGGAGGTGGGTTGTAATCGTTATGGAGAATCTCCACGTTTACACAGACGGCGTGTGGTGAGGTAACCTCGGGCGTTAACTCAGTAACCCTCCCACACGTAGAGATAGAGAGACTGTGTTTTACCGTTGTTGTAACAGACAGTGGAGGTGGGTTGTAATCGTTATGGAGAATCTCCACGATTACACAGACGGCGTGTGGTGAGGTAACCTCGGGCGTTAACTCAGTAACCCTCCCACACAGTAGAGATAGAGAGACTGTGTTTTACCGTTGTTGTAACAGACAGTGGAGGTGGGTTGTAATCGTTATGGAGAATCTCCACGATTACACAGACCGCGTGTGGTGAGGTAACCTCGGGCGTTAACTCAGTAACCCTCCCACACGGTAGAGATAGAGAGACTGTGTTTTACCGTTGTTGTAACAGACAGTGGAGGTGGGTTGTAATCGTTATGGAGAATCTCCACGTTTACACAGACGGCGTGTGGTGAGGTAACCCCGTGCGTTAACTCAGTAACCCTCCCACACGGTAGAGATAGAGAGACTGTGTTTTACCGTTGTTGTAACAGACAGTAGAGGTGGGTTGTAATCGTTATGGAGAATCTCCACGTTTACACAGACGGCGTGTGGTGAGGTAACCTCGGGCGTTAACTCCGTAACCCTCCCACACGTAGAGATAGAGAGACTGTGTTTTACCGTTGTTGTAACAGACAGTAGAGGTGGGTTGTAATCGTTATGGAGAATCTCCACGTTTACACAGACGGCGTGTGGTGAGGTAACCCCGCGCGTTAACTCCGTAACCCTCCCACACGGTAGAGATAGAGAGACTGTGTTTTACCGTTGTTGTAACAGACAGTAGAGGTGGGTTGTAATCGTTATGGAGAATCTCCACGTTTACACAGACGGCGTGTGGTGAGGTAACCTCGGGCGTTAACTCAGTAACCCTCCCACACGGTAGAGATAGAGAGACTGTGTTTTACCGTTGTTGTAACAGACAGTGGAGGTGGGTTGTAATCGTTATGGAGAATCTCCACGTTTACACAGACGGCGTGTGGTGAGGTAACCCCGCGCGTTAACTCAGTAACCCTCCCACACGGTAGAGATAGAGAGACTGTGTTTTACCGTTGTTGTAACAGACAGTGGAGGTGGGTTGTAATCGTTATGGAGAATCTCCATGTTTACACAGACGGCGTGTGGTGAGGTAACCCCGCGCGTTAACTCAGTAACCCTCCCACACGGTAGAGCCGCGACCCCCTCATCAGTGCCAGGCCCTTACACTGTTTGACCGGGGTAAACTGGAGGTGTGGGGGGCTGTGGGGGGCTGAGTGGGGCTGAGGGGGGCTCAGTGTTTACGGAGCCACCACTTGTTGGTAAACGGAGATCAGCCACGAACCCACACACGGCCGACTCCGCCCCCCGAGATGCCTCCGCTGTGGCTGCTGTGGGCAGAAACAAGAACTGTAACCGGCCATTGATTTAGTTTCCGCAAGACCAAATCCTGCTCTTATACCTTACTCCAGTAAGTCTTTTTTTCCCCGTTCAATTTCTTTATTGGTCCTTTGGTAATTACAGTAATCACATATAGTTCTGTTTTATATTTCGTACAAGCCAATAAAGGGGCATATACCTCAATTGCTTGGCAATTGTCCTTCCTGGTATCGCCATACTACTATCTGTACCTACCAATCATCTGTATAATAATAGATTATAAATGTCCATGTTGTCCCACAGTCACTTACAGATAAGACCTAAAGTGAACGGAGACAAACAACAACAACAACAAAATGCAAAACACCAAATAATAATTATAATAAAACATCTATATCAACTGCCCAACTCAAAAAGTAGAGTATTTGGTCTAATATCCTAAATAGTTCATGTAATTATAGGTCTAACCATTCACTCTGCCTCCTTCTTCTTTGGTTGCGTGACATTCACTTATTAAATACCCGAGAATCGTTGTTCTTATGAACCTGGATACTACCTGAGTGCCAATGGGAAGAGGGAAGTTTACCCTAAGGAGCGAAAAGATGAAGAGATGGGCAAACCAAAGTGAATTACAATGTGCTGTGTACACCTTTGTCCCTGAAGATACCTTCAGGCCTCTGGTGATGAGACCTCATCATCTTTTGGTAATAAAGTAGCCTGTAGCCTACACCTACATCTGCACCGGGCGGTCTATTTATAAGACGTGATGACCGCTCTTTACGGCGGTTCTACAGCCGGGTGTCTGAGGTGCCCGCTGCTCTGCCCGCCGTTATTGTCTGCCGTTCTTACGGCCGGCGGGTGAGAAGGGTTGCGCCGATCAGTGTGTAAAAATAGCAGTCATCGGCACGGCGCCTTCTGCCCAGATTCTGATATTTTCATTATCGGCGCGCCAGTAAATGCCACACCGCTCCGCCGCCGCCCGAGCTGCTCCGAGGTGCTCCGAGCTGCAATGAGCTGTTCCGAGCACCCCCGAGCTGCTTCGAGCTGCCCCGAGCCGCTCCGACCTGCTCCGAGCCGCTCCGACCTGCTCCGAGTTGCTCTTTCTGAGAGTTCCCCTGAATGGAGCACTCTTCAGTGTTTTTGCCACCTCCAGACCCCTCCCCCCCCCCCTTCCACACACACACACACACACACACCTCCAATCTCGCCCTAGAGTGGCCTCAGTCCCTGTGTCCTACCCCTCCACCTCTACCTCCCTGTCCACCTCCCTTACCCCTCCCATAGACTGGCCTCAGTCCCTGTGTCCTACCTCTCCACCTCTACCTCCCTGTCCACCTCCCTTACCCCTCCCATAGACTGGCCTCAGTCCCTGTGTCCTACCCCTCCACCTCTACCTCCCTGTCCACCTCCCTTACCCCTCCCATAGACTGGCCTCAGTCCCTGTGTCCTACCCCTCTACCTCTACCTCCCTGTCCACCTCCCTTACCCCTCCCATAGACTGGCCTCAGTCCCTGTGTCCTACCCCTCCACCTCTACCTCCCTGTCCACCTCCCTTACCCCTCCCATAGACTGGCCTCAGTCCCTGTGTCCTACCCCTCCACCTCTACCTCCCTGTCCACCTCCCTTACCCCTCCCATAGACTGGCCTCAGTCCCTGTGTCCTACCCCTCCACCTCTACCTCCCTGTCCACCTCCCTTACCCCTCCCATAGACTGGCCTCAGTCCCTGTGTCCTACCCCTCCACCTCTACCTCCCTGTCCACCTCCCTTACCCCTCCCCTAGACTGGCCTCAGTCCCTGTGTCCTACCCCTCCACCTCTACCTCCCTGTCCACCTCCCTTACCCCTCCCCTAGACTGGCCTCAGTCCCTGTGTCCTACCCCTCCACCTCTACCTCCCTGTCCACCTCCCTTACCCTTCCCCTAGACTGGCCTCAGTCCCTGTGTCCTACCCCTCCACCTCTACCTCCCTGTCCACCTCCCTTACCCCTCCCCTAGACTGGCCTCAGTCCCTGTGTCCTACCCCTCCACCTCTACCTCCCTGTCCACCTCCCTTACCCCTCCCCTAGACTGGCCTCAGTCCCTGTGTCCTACCCCTCCACCTCTACCTCCCTGTCCACCTCCCTTACCCCTCCCCTAGACTGTTCTCAGTCCCTGTGTCCTACCCCTCCACCTCTGCCTCCCTTACTCCTCCCCTAAACTCCACCTCAGCCATCTGAGACCGTTTCCTGGGCCAGTCAGGGGAAGAAGGTTGCATACTGTCCTGTATATTATCCTAATGTCGTTATATCATTTCATGAATGCTCATATTGTTGATAGACTTGAGCCGGTCTACGCCCCTCCCCGCTCACCCACCTCCACCCTGTGAGCTGCTCTCTGCATCCACTCCCCGACCCCGAGCTGCTCCGAGCAGCTCTGCGGCTACGTCTGACCCGCCCTACCTTCTACTACTCTTGTTAATGGTTGTTGTTGTTTGGGTAGTTTAACGTCCAATATGTTCTATTAGACTTACTTTGGGTTTGACTGAATCTATGAGATAATTCAGGTAGAAATCTCACCCCTACACATTTACAGAGGTGAGAGTTCTTTTAGTTCACACACCACATTATTACTGGTTGCCTTTCCGTCGATTGCTCCACGGTCGACTCTGACTATGATAATGGACATTATGGAACTGGACATGTCTGTGGTAGGAATGTGTTCCCTGTAGACACACTTATTTCTAATAGACCCTAATGGTATTGTTTTCAAGTGTCTGTCCAATGTAGTCTGGAAAACCTCAAGTAAATATACCAGTTTATATGCATGTCTTTTAGTGATGCTTCATGTGATTCGGACAAGGCTAGGTGTGTTCTCTATGTAAAAATATTAACTTTATTTAAAAAAATATAACAAATGAAAACAATACTTTATGTGTCAAGGCATAATTGAACTCCAATGTAGTAGGAATAAGGTTATACAGCCACCAATGCACCACAGCCATAAACATTATCCATATACATGTATATCGAAGTTCGAGGATCAAGATTCACTCCAGAATGGATATTTTTGGTCTCATTATTTTGACAGTGTTTTTATCATGAACCCAATGATTGTATTTTGCGTATCGGATATTACGTTTTCTGTATAACTAGCTTCTTCTTGGTAATGTAATCAGAAGAACCCTATTGGCGAGGTGTCCGGATACCACTCTGATACGTATCACTCCCTTCATCCTCTACTGGCCCGATCACCAGGTTTTATAGAGGAAACGAATAAACGGTTTTATCCTACCCCTGATAAAAAACCGCCATAGACTTAACATAGGGAAATTTTATGTGGCAGGCCGTGACATAAAGTGTTTTTTATGCCACTAGAGTAATAACAATATTGACCAATAAGAGAGCAGGATGTCAGCTACTATGAAAAAAGTTCTGTTGGTCATTGACTCAATATCTATCTTTTAGTTATACAAAGCCATGGTATCCTGATACGAGGTAGGATAAATACGAAACCGAACGAGAGTTTGACTTGACAATGTTTATGCCACTCTCTCGTTCGGTTTCTACTAATTACTGCCGAAACGCTGCACTGCTGCCTCATTAATAAAAGCCAACCATGAAGCCCGACTTGAGCAGCTCTTGAGTTGTACTTGTTCTAAACTCATTGCGAATCCCATCGAGTTTGAATCACGTAGTAATTCACAAGGTGAAGCCGCATGAATTACAACGCGATTCAAACAAAACGGGATCAAGCTCTGACCATATACTTGAATAGGTTTCTCAATTTATCTCACCCTTCACACCGACTAATGGGCTAACTTTTATGACATAATCCCCCATTGAGTATTTCTTTTCTAAATACTCCATGGGCATTGAGTACGAGTTCCCGATGTTAAGTCTATGAGGAGAAAACACCAGGGGTGAGATAATTTATGATATTAATTAATATATAATATATTATCTTTATTTCACCAGCTGCTCATACTGGACTCTCAGGGTTGTAACGACCTGCTCAGAGTTTCTCTGAGGGACTCAAACACATCGACCTAGTTCTTCTGGCTCCATTATTCTCAGAGGTGTTAATTCCCAGTCCTACCCACATGAATTGTGTAATGGTTCGCCAGTGCAACTTTCTGGGTCATACTTGGTGTGCAACTAGGGCTTGGATCGTACATAAGCAGTACTATGTGTGTATGATCAATATCCTCCTGGGATCGATCAATACTCCCCATTCTGTTATGTGGGCAATATATTCTCACATGAACTATGCTCGTGGACTTGTGTCCTATTTACATATCTTGTGTTCCCAGGATGTCAGGTTGGGGTTAGAAAAAATAAAAAGGGTGGAGATATTCTACATATGGAATTTGCTCTCTCAGAAAAACTGAGAAAACGTAGATGAAAAAAGTGGAAATATTTTCATGTGAATTATTCTTCCTGAGAGAGATTGGGAGAACTTGTGTAATATGTCTTTGTCGGCCATGGCATGGGTCTGGGGGTCTGTGGGGAGGTTCAAACCACTATTCTATTGGTGTAAATGAGGCTAAATCAATAGAATCTTTGTTTGATGCAAGAAATAGCAATTACATATACTGAATATGAAAAAGTGGATTGCCACGAAAAATGGAAAAATGACATATATAAGGCATGGGAACTGAGTGAACATACAAGTGATTAGTTTGGTTTGGTTTATTTTACGTCCAGTCAGTTTAGAATTTCTCTTCCCAGACTTTACAATGGCTTAAGATCTTTTCTTCTTTTCTCTATTCCTTAGATAGGGTGGTGTGCCTGGATGTCCAGGCTTCGGGTTGCTTATATCTGTTAAATATCTTGGATTCTCTTAGGAATTCAAGAAGCTCTTTTCTACCAGTGCTGTGGAAGGTGCTGTGAATTGATGTTGTATTCTTCAGGAAACATACAAGGCATGGCAGCTGAGTGAACATATGAGGCGCAGCAGCTGAGTTTGGTTTTTTTTTAAGCAATTTTTATTAAGGGAATATTGTGTGCACATAATCACTAAATTCATCAATATAGCTGTTCTTCCACTTGGGCCCTAGCCCCCTACTCCTCATTCTAATGGCAGGTGTTAACCCGAATGGGCAGTGTGTACCATTTTTGTGTAAGTCGTTGGTATGACCCGACCAGGGTTTGAACCCCTGATCTCCCATGCTCGAGGCGAACACCCCCACCACTTAGCCAGCGAGCTTGAGTGTACAGAATGTGTTTGTTTGTAACTCCCGCCACGCACACTTACAGGGAGCACAGAGCACGGAGACCTGCTCACAGGAGCCAGGAGGAGCTTGCCGGAGCTTGCCGGAGCTCTACACACTCGTCCCGCCCCGGCCGGTCCAGTCCCACCGGACCCGGCCCCCACACGGTCAATGCCGCCTCCTCCCGCCATGCAGGAATCAATAACATTCGGGCCTGACAGGAAACATAGCTATTCTGTATGGAGGCGGCCATCTTGCCCCTACAGTCCTATACTACTAACAGATTTTGTTTAAACCCTATTCCCTATAAGTCATAGGGTAGAGGCAGTTGTTGTGCCTTTAGTAATGCCGTTTCATTAGATAATGAACTGGGATGGGTCTAAGATGAAAATTCTAGACCCCTAAAGTCTACTAAATCACATGCCTTGTGGTAGCCAAAAATATAGAACCTCTAAATGCACATGATTTGTTTTGTTTGTTTGTTTGTTTAGTCCTATTCATCAGTTATAGTGATATTTACAGAGGTTTACGACACACATATTTACGGGTCGAGTCCCCAGTTACATTGATATTTACTGAGGTTTACACACCCATCTTTACGGGTCGAGTCCCCAGTTACATTGATATTTACGACACACATGTTTACGGGTCGAGTCCCCAGTTTCATTGATATTTACGACACACATGTTTACGGGTCGAGTCCCCAGTTACAGTGATATTTACTGAGGTTTATGACACACATGTTTACGGCTTACTTCACCAATTAGTTCCGACTCGCCCGCCAGGTAGCGTCTCGTCTCTGCCGTGTGATATTAATGATCGTCAGCGGCCCACAGGTCGTGGGGTCATGACGCATGCGCTCACGCTGCTGTTTGGCCGCATGTAAACACGAAAATAGCCCGGCGGTCAGTCCAGTATGGTGAGCGGGGACGGGGAGAATAACGCCCAGTGTCAATACAGCAAGCCGCTGTCCATAATGCCCAAACAAGAAAACAGGCAGAGCCTAGTAGCAAGCCGCATTGTGTACACAGACAATAATCGATGGTTTTCAGGACAGGCGGCCGTCAACCACGAGGAGTTGACGCGTAGTAATACACGAGCGCTAGTGAGTGTATTACTACGCGTCAACCTCTCGTGGTTTACAGAGCATTCAACTGAATGGAGAAGAATGGTGGAGAATTGACTGTTTGAGTAGGTAGGGAATAGGGAAAGGGCAATATTATGGGTGAGATAGACAATAATCGATGGTTCTGTGGACAGGTAGCCGTAAACCATGAGAGGTCGACGCATAGTAATACATGAGTGTTAGAGAGTGTATTACCACGTCAACCTCGTTTGTTGTATATAGTATCCATCTGTATGATTATACGATATCCAGAAATGGCCATATAAACGGATACATCAATGGGGACTATTTTGCTCTGTAGCTAAAATGGACTATGTGAATCTGTATACATGGTTCAGGTATCTGACAGGCTGTATACAATGGGGGGTAGGACAATAACCGTGGCATA
This sequence comes from Alentia gelatinosa, assembly GCA_950022655.1. NCBI lineage: Eukaryota > Metazoa > Annelida > Polychaeta > Phyllodocida > Polynoidae > Alentia > Alentia gelatinosa. Next base: position 1,780,847 of record OX465581.1, on the reverse strand, counting down.
CAGTCACACCATGTTAAGTCTATGGAGATTTATATGAGGGGTAAGATAATAACTGTGGCACACAGTCACAGCATGATAAGTCTATGGAGATTTATATGAGGGGTAGGATAATAACTGTGGCATACAGTCACACCATGTTAAGACTATGGAGATTTATATAAGGGGTAGGATAATAACTGTAGCATTCAGTCACACCATGTTAAGACTATGGAGATTTATATGAGGGGTAAGATAATAACTGTGGCACACAGTCACAGCATGATAAGTCTATGGAGATTTATATGAGAGGTAGGATAATAACTGTGGCATACAGTCACACCATGTTAAGACTATGGAGATTTATATAAGGGGTAGGATAATAACTGTAGCATTCAGTCACACCATGTTAAGACTATGGAGATTTATATGAGGGGTAAGATAATAACTGTGGCATTCAGTCACACCATGTTAAGTCTATGGAGATTTATATGAGAGGTAGGATAATAACTGTGGCATACAGTCACACCATGTTAAGTTAAGACTATGGAGATTTATATGAGGGGTAAGATAATAACTGTGGCATTCAGTCACACCATGTTAAGTCTATGGAGATTTATATGAGAGGTATCATGTTTTGCGGATCACAGAATTGTGTTCCGAGGTTGAAATCATTGCTCAAGATTTTTTGCAGATCGCATCATAATTATTCCGCCATCTACAGCCAATAAAAAATCTAATGAACCTTATACCCAAGACACTGAAAATGTGGTGTTGTAAAAGGTAGCAACACAACATGAAATAAATATACCATACGACACGATCCCATATTACTGGATCAGCGCATTTCTTACATTTCTAGAAGTAACGGCCCCAGGGCGAATGGGAGTAAGGGTGTGTAGTATGTATGAGTGCGAGTGTACGAGTGTCGGCATCGTCAAATTATGTGTACGTTTGCCACTGCTGAGAGATAAGTTCTAATCTCAGCCTCTAGGAAGTGTGTGGAACCTATATCTGAAGTGATGCGACCAAGCGACCTGTTTGTTGGTTTGTTTGTTTGTTTGTTTTGATCTGACATCCCAAGGAAATATAGGGGCCCTATCTCATGGTTCAGCTTCTTTCACTGGTTTAATGCCACAGGGGCAGTGATGAAATTTATGTGATGAATTCAGACAGAAATCTGACCCATTCACACTTACCGAGGTGAGATTCTTTTACTTCTCACTTGATTTAGCAATCAGGGATGTCAGTTGCGGTGAGGAAAAAAAGTGGAAATAGTTTCTGTGTGGAATTTGGTGACTTAGAGAGACCAATGAAATGTGGAAAGCATTTGGTGTCGGCCATGGCATGGGGCTGGGGTTCTGTGGGGAGGTTCAAACCACTGTTTATTGCCGGGAATGAGGCTCAGTTAATATTATACGGAAACTGGCTTACTGTCTTCGTACGTCAAAAATATTCGGTGAGACTATTGATCGTATACATCCCGATCCGTAGACAGAGGCATGTATCTGATCAACAATTTAACAAAGTGATTCTATGTACAAAGAATGTCAGCCTGTTTTATTATCATATACCTACTCACGTGATCACATACCCCGTATGTTACAGTGTGACGTACGGGTATAAATACGCCATGGGTAAGAGCAGGTGGTGTACGTAGTTGATACGGCCTTAGCTATATAATAATTATATAGAACGTCCTGACCATGCTGTACAAGTTTACGCCGAGTTCCGTACAAACGGTAAATTAGCATCGAGTTCTGTGACTTGTACAAGCATGGTTGGACATTATTCATTTACTAATTACCCGAAATTAAAAAAATGATAATAATTTCATTTTTTCTTAACAACCAAAATTTTAATAAATGTGTATGACTTGGTGGTCCATATTTTTGTGTACGGACCAGTGGTCCGTACAGTATCTTTACGTCATATGCCAAAACGGTGTGTATCTACAGTATATACGACATGGGTATATAGTAATATCTGTGTTTAACACAAAGAAAAAGAATGATGAACACTGAAAACGAAAAAGTGGATTTCCATGTAAAAATGGAAAACTGAGATCTCTGAGACATTGAGGCCGAAGACCAGCAGACACCACCTGTTGGCGAGTCCCCACACCACGCAGGCCACCTGTCGGGGCACGCGGCACATCACCGACTCTGAAACACGCGCCTGGGTGTACAAGTCTCAGTAAGCCACATTATCTCCGTAACAATGTCTGGGCCTGGGGCACACAGAGACCTATGTATAGTGTATACAACCCACTAGTATGGGGGAGCGAGTATACGCCTCAAATACAACCCCAGGTACAGCGCCCAATCTCCACAACAAGAGACAGCGTGGAGACTGATATCATAGGGCATAGAGCTATTGTGATACTGAGTTTAAATCGCTGTGTAGTTCATACCGTTTCACCTTGCAAATTACAACACAATTCAGGCTCAATAAGATACAAGCTCTTATCTCACCCGTTTTTTTTCTCCATAGACTTAACATTGGGAACTCTTATCTAACGCCCATGGGATATTTAGGGAAAATATCCAATGGGGGATTATGTCACATATTATAGCCCATTAGTCAATGTGAAGGATGAGATCAATTCAGAAACCTATTTGAATTTAGGGTCAGAGCCTAAATATGGTGAATGCGAGTTTGAACGTTAACAAATTTCAGTGAAATCCAACCCATCGTTACTATCATAAAACTGGATGAGTTTTAATCTTGGCCACCGCATGCCAGGACTGGAGTTTGGCAAAGTGGTTTCACGAGGCAAAGCCAAGTTAAGTCCGGAGCCAAAACTCCAGGAGTGGCATGCGGTGGCCAAGATTAAAACTCATTTTTGATTTTATCCTACTCTGTCTCCTTGATTATGGAATATTATGTGATAACAATTCTGTATGTCACTAGTGGCATATAAAACTCCGTATGCCAGTCAGCGTGGCATACGGAAACTCAATGTTAAGCCTATGATATTTTATTTTAGGGGTAGGATAATGAGTGGTAATTAAGAAAGGAATCAACTGAATGAGGGGTTACTACGATCATGGCCTTATATCAATGGATGTATCATCACCTGTCATCCCATAAATCATAACTAGAAATATACCCAGGCAGAAATCTATATAAAAAGTAGTTATATCTAAAAAGAATTAATTCCGCATAGTTGTCCGAGTTTAGTATTTAGCACGGTCAGGGCAAGAGCTAAACAAATTACTGCAGCACCAACATGGATCCCCAATCTCTGAGCCTACATCATAAACGTTAACCCAACACCACCCGGCATAGTCAAGCTCAGCTGTCCGCATGCGTTTCCAATTTACTGTCATTAAAAAATACCACCAACATCTGTGCATTGTAGGGATACAAATTCTATATACAGACGTGACATTTAGGTCCTCCTATTGTAGCTAATGTATGATATAGCAAACGTAGAAGCCCCATTGCCTTGAACTTGAAAGTTCAAGTCGAAATTGAATCCAAATGGTGAATATGACTTCAGCCTTCGCAGCGAACACACGAGTGACTGCCACAGTGTCAGATGTGATGTCGAACCTACCCTAAAACTGGAGTTTCTGAACTTAAGTTATCAATATTTGTGATAATCACTTATTGAATTGGGTATCAGCGTTCAGTTTCTGCTGTGTAGTTGGCTATCAGAAGAGTTTTTGTGGTTTCTAACCGTCATAATATGAGAGAGACCATCAAGGAAACCCCATCAAGAACGCATGACATGTGGCGATAATAGGGGATTTTAATGCCATCAAAATCGAACGTTGGGTCGATTCATCAACATTCTAACAACCCGTTTCCGCGTACACCTTTGGTATTTTCCTACTCGCGGTTGTATCTCATATCTATGAACGTACTCCATGGAGTATTTATCTTGAAGTTTGTGAAATTAACGGCAGCTGGCAAGGAGACTGAATGACAGCAGAGTCAACATGGCAGTTCGTTTCCCAGCGAAGCTTCGAAATGACCCAAATACATCCATGAAGGATTCCGTGCCTCTATTCCTGAACAGACTGTCCTGAGACTGATAGGTAATATATGATATATCCACCACACACACTGTATAACCGTTGTTTCGTCGTAACTTTGAATCTACAACGGTAGCAACCTTCTCACGCACATTCGACGAAGAAAGGAATTGTTACTTACATTGAACGCCTCTTGTCATCATTTTTCAAACGTTGTTTTGGCTTGGATCGTTTCTTCCGCGCCTGGATTGCCAGGACTGAAACAGTGAATTGATAGTAGAATAAGAAATTGTGTTCTTGTGTAATCCAGGTGAAGACTATCAATTAAAGTTAATCAAAGCGCACATACCTTTCCTAGAAACTTGGGAACTCATCCTCAAACTTAACTTTCTTCGCTCCCAACCGAACGCATGCGCACTTCTAGAAGATCGGTGGAGGATCACACTGCATCGCTCGAGCATCGGACTCGTAACGTTTTACCGACAACAAGCTGGAGCGACGCAGTGTACGTGATGGGAAGCGTTGCCACCAACGCCATCTGGTGTAAACTATCGGAAGCTGTCCATTACATTCTCTCCCATTTTGTAGATTTCTTTTTTAAAGATATGCTTTTTTCAGGCATTATTTACATCAAGGTTTCCTATGGTAAAAACACACTTGCCTACATTGAGGTTTCCGTATATATATTACTTGTACGATTGATTTGTCACTGAAAGGTTGCAATCTCTTCCTTTTTCTACCTTCCCCCCCTTTATTTTCTTTAATATCTATAATAAACTTTAGCTTTCAAATCCAACACTAAACAAAACAAACTATAAAACATTGACGATTCATAGTCATAGGCAGTGTAAAAATACAGTTGTTTCCAGATAAAACCATATATGATTAAAGGCATATTGGACAATTTGACCTGAAAATTTAAACGCATGTCTTTCTCCTGATAATTGAATATGATGAGCTCAAAGTATTGTAGAGCACATATCTAACTTATAAATCGGGGGTCACCATGCTAGTTTTTGATTTAGAGTTCAATATTATGATAGTTTTATAATAGAATACATAGAAATTCTAAAAAGTTATTTTTCGCATAATAAAACCCATGTCAATTTCCTCAAACTTCCATAGAATAAAATACAGGTATAATACTACTTATTTGGGTATTTAAAATCATAGGTCACCATCCTTTTTTTTTTTTTTTTAAAGAATTGAGGAAAACCGTGTTTTACAGTACATTCCCTATGTTAATCAAGCAAATGTAAATGCCTATTTTACCTATTAAGGTTGGATAAACTGGAGAAATTGTTAAATTTACTCATTTGGGATAAGAATAAATCATAAGGAACCAGTTTTCAATACTAAATGACAATATTTGAAAATTACCAGATGGCGCCACCATAAATTACAGGATATGCCTTTAAGGAATGTTATCTTTAACCATGCAACATCTTTGTGTGTCTCCAATTTAGATCAGTCCGTTTAAAAACAATATTCAACGCTCTATGAGGTATAACTATATCCACTATATCATGTTTCTGCCAGTGTTCCAGTTTTTAGGGAGCATTAGGTGACAAATTACTGTCGTTTTGCCACATTTGAGCAAACTCCTGTCTATATTCAACATGCATGATCAGATTACACTGTAGAACTTCTTGCTTCTGATTTTCCCCAACCAATATCGATTTTCCTAACCTGAAAAAGTTATGCTATCAGCACAATGTAGTAATACTGCCGAGTATTACATCCATTCTAGGGAGCGCTCATTATTTAGAGTTAGGGGGCCACAGTTTTCATGGTGGGGGGTATATTATATAGGGCTATCCAGGGGGGGGGGGGCGAATTTCTTTTCTTAAACTCTTATTATCTTTTCTCCATCACAGCTATAGCCCAATCAATGTAGTCTCAATAGAATGTGTTGGTCTATGGTGCGTGTCCTAGTAATGTGCCTAGCAACAGTGTTAAATCAGTTGATTGCTACCAGACATCTCTCATGAGAGTCAAAAACAGTGGACGACTCAGTTTCTGCAGAAACATGTCCAGATTCATCACTGTCTCTTTTTAAAGACTATTAATGTACAAAATGTATATGCTGCATTCTCAGAGGCATACATTCATTTCCTCTAGTTGTTTTCTTAAGCGTTTAAAAGACACTTTTAAAACATTTAAAGGCATTAAATAAAAGTAGTGCAAGAATGAACCATGTTTCCAAATTCTGAAACGTTTTAAAAAGCTTATCATATTTATTTGTGCAATTATTCATAGCGTCAGAGTGTTCGTTCTAAGGCCACTCAAAAAACATATTTCTCATCACTGCGCGCATCAGCAAAAACGTCTTTAGAAGTTTGTTTTTTATAAGATGAACTTTGATAGAAATTATGAGAGGTACGTGTATTTGGTATAAAATTGAAGTTCCTGAAGTCAGGGATGCATTAAACGTGGTATTATGTGTATCTAGGTATTCCCAAAACAGTGGTATTCATGAAAACTATGAAATTTGGGATATAGGTATGTCAGATTATTCTTACCTTTCACTCTAATTATTTTCTAATTTGAATAAGTTTTAACACCTGAAAAAATAAGTTATGACAACTATCAAGTGGTCTAAGGTTGAAATCATTTCACTTGAGATCCCTTGAGATCATCTCAACTGAGAAACACCCAAATCACCCGAAACGATCGCATCTCAGCCTCAGGCTGAGATCCCTTAAGATCGTCACAACTGAAAAACAGTTTGCCCCTCAAATGGTCTCAACTTGCTATTGTCACAACTGAAAAACAGGGCCCAGATATCTGATTAGGGAGCTTTCATTACTTATGGCTGGAGGCACAGTTTTCAGGGGGCGACCACCTTTTTTTCTTATTCCTATGGGGAGGCAACTTTTTGTTTTGCTGAGGCGTCAACATTTTCAGCTGAACAATGAGGAGAACTCGTATATTTGTGTTTAATGATAAGAACTAATGAGGGTAATGAAATGTATTACTGCTCACATTAATATCATATCACAACATATCAGTGGACAACCAACAGCTGTTGTAGTATGGAAGAGCAAGAAACAAACTGCTGTGGCTCTCTCCACATGTTAGGCTGAATATGTAGCAGTTGCTTGTGCGACTCAGGAAGCTCTATTTCTGAATCAGTTGATCCAAGAGATGTGTGGTGTCAGACCTGAAGTGTCACTATTTTGTGACAACCAGGGAACAATTTTTCTTACTAAAAACCATATTTTGTCGCAGAGGTCCAAGCATATAGATATAAAGTACCACTTTATTCAAAATACTGTGTTACAAGGTGCACTAAAACTCTTGTATGTACCAACAAATTCCAATGTGGCTGACATTTCACAATCACCTTAGTGCTGGCTTATTTGGATGGATTTAACTGTTCATGAAGAAATGAGCATCTATATCAGAGATAATAGTTGAACTGGTATCAATGATTATTATCATAATTTTAAGTAGGGGTGTTGACTCAGATTGACAGGCGACCTACTGCTAGTGTCGGCCATCTTGAACCGACCAAGATATTGTAGTAAATACTGCCGGATGGTTACCGGAGGTTCCCGGAGGACCCGGAGGTACCCGGAGGTACCCGGATGTACCGGAGGCACCCGGAGGGTTTGCTCTGTAATGCCCCAAGAGCCCACCAGGTGGTGTCCTGGTCCCGGAAATGACGTCAGAGGGTCCCTGGAGCCCTCCTATATAAACCTGCGGGGGTGCCTCCGGGAGTCAGTCTGGCTTGGGACTGGGCTTGGAACACCTCCGGCGACTACGAGGGCAACCGCCCGCCACTATTAGTGGCCCCGGAGTGAGAGCAGAAAGGTTACCGTAGTGACCTACCTTGAGCCCCGTGTGGCTTGCCGGGTTCAAGGAGGTCGGAGCCGACCCCTGGAGGCAGTTGTTGTTGTTAGATAACAGTTACTGTTGTTGCTCATGCTGCCTGAGGCTTACTTGTCTATAGCTAATAAAGATTCTCAGTTATGCAGTAAACTGGTGTCCTAGTTGTGTACTACAATATATGACTGGTGTTTCCTATTAATTTTGGTATCTTAAGGTCAATTATTTGAGTCTATACTTCTCAAATAACTTCATATATATGTTATATTACTTTATCAAAAGTTTTTATGTGAAGTATAAAAGTTACGAGTAATAATAAACTGACACATGTGTATGCTATAGTTAAAATGGCGCCATAGTTCTTCCTGTCTCAAATATGACCTAAAATAATGGGAGAATCCTCACCGTTGCCACTGTTGCTGCTGGTGTCTTCTGCAGTAAGTATGGTAATCTGACCGCAAACTACGGCGAAATGTTTTTTTTTGTGTCATTTACTGCATCGTTTACCCCAGGCTGGACAGTAAAACATGTTAGTGTGTGGAGGATATCCGCAGCTTCTGCACTGTTGACCAGTGTTCCTGAGTTTCTTCATCTTGCTGTCAGGTTTAGTAAAACTGCTTCTTTCCCCTATTTTACTGCTACCTATTCCTTTTTTCCTGTTTTTTTGGTCAGATTTTACCATCTGGACCTCGGCTGCTTCACCTGTCATTTTCTTAAGCTGGCTCTGTGTGAATTCATAGGCATGTGCGATGTTGAGCACAGCCGGTAGGTCTAAATCGGTCCCATGGTTGATGAAACATTCGCGAACTTTGTGAGAATTAGTGCCATATATGAGTCTGTCCCGTATCATCTCGTCCACAAAGTCAGCGGGAAAACCACAGTCTTTGGCTAGTAGTTTCAAGTCTGTAAAAAAACTGTTTACAATCTCATGGGTTGCTTGCACACGATTATAGAAGAGGTACCGAGCAAAGACAATGTTAGATTTTGGTGTCACATATTCTGTGAATTTTCTGCACACTGTGTCGAGGTCATTCCAGTTGTAAAGACAGACAGTCCATAGGGACTGCTGCCACCTTGTGTTTCCTGTGGGAACTAACCAACAGTACTTCTGCTGCCATCTAGTGTCAGACACTAGGGAGTGATTGTTATTTTGATTATACCTTTAGAGTTTAGACATGTTTTCTTCAAGAATAATGTCATGCTATAGTTATATATGTATCTAACTAAGATGATATCAATCCTGTCTTTTGATTTAGTACCTTTGCAAATGTTTGATAAAGGAAAGGGGATAGGATTACAACTTTGTTTATACAGGAAGTGCCTTCCAAATACTGTAGCTCCCTCTGAGCACATGGAGCCAAAACCACACAAAGGAGAGAGTAGCTCCTGTTCCTCTCCAGCAAAAGATGAAATAATCAAGTAATAAGGGACCAAGGAGGTATGTTAACTAGATATATATGTCAATATAGATCCAAGGAACATGTTTGATGTAACTTTTACATAAGTTGATGCATGTTTATATGAAGATTATGAAGCCAAGTACTATAGTGGTTGAATCATGTAGAAAGTTGTATTGGAACTCTCTTTGTCTTTGCTGTAACTGTGGCCATAGCCCCTCTTCATGTCAGTTCAGAGTTTTATTGAGATATTACAGTAATTTCAGGTATCATAGTCTGTCACTATGGGTTTACTGTAATTTTGACTGAGTACTTTAGTCTGCCACTATGGGTTAACTGTTCCTCTATATGAGTAATGCACTTTGTCACTATCACTATGAGTCTAATTTAGAAGTATTATAGTTTACTGTCACCTTTGCTATAAATGTAAATGACAGCTACTGTTAACCCTTCCTAAGATATGTAATATGGTTTGATTTATAGTTTTCACGGAGAGTACTGGAGAATAATGGAAATAAAGAAGACGACAAACTTTTCTAACAAACTTTCTTCAGCCTCTTCTGTCGAGACCCTTGTCCCCCCTTTTGAGAGTAAGGAAACCCAAGGCAGATCTGCGCACAGGACACTTCATTGAAGATCCGGTGGCTGCCGTTACACCAGTTCTCTGCTGCTACAGCAGGTACAGCAGGGACTCCCTGTGCAGCAGGTACAGCAGGTACAGCTTGAGCAAAACTGAATGTAGAGAAAATGTCACAGCCTTTCTTACCAACCCACTGGAGTAGGTAGCCGACTTGCTGAAATTGTGTTTTGTCACTGAGGGGACCATCAAACATTAGCCTTGCATGTTGTTCAAACTTAGCCCAAGTCTCCTTTAAGGCTGCAGATTCCCAGTTCATAGTGGGTTGGGGCAGGCCAAAAGATTCCATAGTGAAACTTGGATTGTTGTGGCTTTTAGTAGAGTTGTCACTAGATACCGTATTCAACCCACTTCTGACACCATGAAGTGAACATGGGAATCAGTTTGATTGAGTACTTAGAGTTTAATGCTCACAGTTGTGCAGAGAAGTGTCTTACAAGATGGTGGAATCAGGCAGAAGCGAAACCAAAACATAAAAGTGTAGGGATGTGAAACTACAGGCGTGGGGAGCTATGGCAAGCCACTGCTGCAAAAACTAATAGATAATAACAATGTATGTATGTGTTATTATTACAGAAACCACTCGTATGATAAACTCTGAGCACGTGAATTAACCAGAAAATTCCCCCTTAGACTAAGAGACCTTAGCAAGTCTATCGCAGGGAGACACGAATCATGTATCTCTCTACTCTGTGGTATCTCTCTACTCTGGGAACAGCCCGAGTGTCTTCTTCTTCTGTAACGCACTAAGTGTCTATGACACGTGGCGCTCTTGATCTCCAAACTATCTTCTTCCACTCTTTCCTGTCTTTGGCACTTTCTTCTGCCTCCTTTGTTGTTATGTTTAGTCCTTTTAGGTCTTTCTCCAGGAACTTTAGCCACGTTGATGTCTGGCCTCCTCTCGGTTTCCTCACTTTCCGTCTAGCCTCCACTAGTGCTTGTTTCGCTGGTGTTTCTTCATGCAGTCTCTCTACATGGCCGTACCACCTCAGTCGCCTCGTTCTGATCGTGTCGCTCCACTTTTGTTGTTTTGTTATTGTGTAGAGGTTATCGCTCGCTATCTTTCTCGGCCATTTTACGTCTATCGCTTTTCGTAGCAGTCGTCTGTGGAACGAGTTGATCTTATTCTCGGTGTTCTTATTCACTGTCTATAGCTCTGCGTTATATAAGAAGATACTTTCGATGCAGGCTCTAAATACTCTGATCTTCAGTTGGGTTGCTAGCTTTTTGTTGGTAAATATGTGTTCTAGCTTCCGCATGGAATTGTTTGCTAGTTGTTTCCGTCTCTTTATATCTTCTGTTGTATCTAGGAGACTACCCAGGATTTTGCATTTTTTCCAATCATTGTTGCTCTCCCTTGAGATGGTGAATGTTTCCGTTTTTGTTTCGTTGATTTGTAGGCCTCTGTTTGTTAGCTTTGGCAGTGTTTCTTTTCGGCTTCCATGCGCTCTTCGGAGTTTGCAGCGGCCCATCCGATGTCGTCTGCGTACTTGGGTCTTATTAGCGTTCCTTGTTTTGGGATGTTTCGGTCTTCTGTGGATGGTCTCGCGTATTGGTGGTCTTCTCCTTGTGGGTGTTTGTCAAGGGCTTTTGCGAGATAGAACGTGAAGAGGATAGGGCTTAGGCAGTCACCTTGCGGTACTCCCATCTTGGTCTTGAATGGCTCTGATGTTGTCTGGCCTACTCTTACCCTATATTGGACATTTTCTACGAGGACTTTGATGATGTGTAGTTCTGCTGGATCAAGTATGTACTTCAGATCTTCAATCAAGGTGTTTCGGCGGACAGTATAAAATGCTTTGCTCATATCCATGAGAATGATGTTGAGTTCGTAGTCCATGGATGATATGGCCTTTTCTGCCAGGGTCTTGTAGGCAAAGGCATGTTCTGTGGTCCCTCTTCCTGCTTGGTATGCGGCTTGTTCTATTGGGATGTTTTGGTCGATCTTTCCGCCTATCCTTCTGATCATACATATGGCGAGGATTTTTCTGAGCATCGATAGTGGAATGATTTGTCTCAGGTTTGATGGTGGTCCTTTAGCAACGCGCGCGCGGCTGTCACTCAGTGTGACAAACAACAAATCTCTTATTTTTTGTCACTTAAATGGTTTTCCACAAGCGCCCAGTCATCATATCTAAGATCAAAATACACCTTCTGAAAGCTGAGATTCAGGGCTTTCATGTGAATATACATATAGGAATAATGGAGGAATAATTTATTTAAATCTATCACTTGGTTTCAAGGGAATTGGCCTGGGCCTACACCCTGGTCCATGGCACAGTGTTTAGTTCAATCATTTGCTGATAGGTTACACCACTTTAAATACAAACAAACTATTTTAATCAATTAGAGGACACTTTGAGCTTCCCTTCAGTGCTAATACGAAATTTCTATGACCAAAATAAGTTGATCAAGCACCCATTTGAAAGAAGGAAACGCTTGTCACACAGACATGGTTGAATAAAACAGTTTCGTGCCTACACCATTGTAAAGAGCATAAATAGAGGATTAATTTGGTGTATGACATGCCATAGTTTGATAGCTGTAAGAGGTCGGCATCTTGAAATAGCTACACTGAAGAACTGAGTTTAGAAATTCTCTGATCTCTAATATGCAAATTATCTATGAAGTCATCAATATACATAAAAATAAGGGTCATTCCACCAGAAAATGTACTTTTGGTAAAAAAGGGGTAAAAACAAAAAATTTGCCCAAACCAAATTTTCTTTTACTTTTGTGCAAAATATACACTTTCAAGTTTTAGGAAAACATGATTCAATTGGGATATCAGTGGGGGGTCAGTTTTTGTGAGGCTGCAAAAATTGTAAATATTATTGCCGTCACGTCCGACATATGAAAAAACACTCATACAAAAGTTGATGACAGAGAAATATATTTTATTTTTTGTAAGACATCAAGTTTGTACCCAGTATGTCAAGCATAGTCTGATATCATAGACAAGTGGAAATAATGAACTACTTATGCAATCTTTTTCTGTGCTGCCTCAAAGATGCACATACAGAAGGTGTTCTCCAAGGCATTACAAAATGATTTTTTTTTTCCTGTCACTATCTGAATACAAAAGTGTCACGTTTTTAAATAACAGAAATACTTTTATAGGTTATATACCTTATTTATGTCTAATTACAACATGTACCATGCATTATTTCTTCACCTAATAGCTTCTAGGAAAAAGGTTTAAAAATCTCTTGGACGTGATTTTTTTCATAATGGACGTGATAGAAGAGTGACTTCCACTTTCTTCATCACAAATCCCAAATCAGTACAAACTTGTTGAAAGTTGTTGTTTCTTTTTCAATATACATACCTTAGCTTCAATTTAAGCACATATGACACTACCTTAAATGCCAATGACCTTCTTTTTTCCAAGAAAAACTACCAAAAATGTACAACTATTGTTTCTTATGCCACTCAGAACACGGCAAAGAATATGGTTTTCTTACACATTGTGCTAAAAAGTGTCTGCACACCTTTTCTCTATGCTTTGAAATGAAAAAAACATTAACTTGAACCTTAATATTCCTCGAAATACCACATTTAGTGTGCACATCATAGATCTGTTGGACGTGATTTTTTTTATAATGGACGTGATAGAAGAGTGACTTCCACTTTCTTCATCACAAATCCCAAATCGGTACAAACTTGTTGAAAGTTGTTGTTTCTTTTTCAATATACATACCTTAGCTTCAATTTAAGCACATATGACACTACCTTAAATGCCAATGACCTTCTTTTTTCCAAGAAAAACTACCAAAAATGTACAACTACTGTTTCTTATGCCACTCAGAACACGGCAAAGAATATGGTTTTCTTACACATTGTGCTAAAAAGTGTCTGCACACCTTTTCTCTATGCTTTGAAATGAAAAAAAACATTAACTTGAACCTTAATATTCCTCGAAATACCACATTTAGTGTGCACATCATAGATCTGTTGGACGTGATTTTTTTAATAATGGACGTGATAGAAGAGTGACTTCCACTTTCTTCATCACAAATCCCAAATCGGTACAAACTTGTTGAAAGTTGTTGTTTCTTTTTCAATATACATACCTTAGCTTCAATTTAAGCACATATAAGACTACCTTAAATGCCAATGACCTTCTTTAAAACTGAAAAAACTGTCAACAATTTGAAACTCTTGCCTCTCATCTATAACAGGATATAGGAAAGAAAAAAATATTCTCACATTTTCTTCTGAAAACCTTCTGCAAACCTTTTCTCTATGCTTTGAAATGAAAAAATAAACAACTTTCACCTGAATATTCCTAGGAATACCACATTTCGTGTCCACATGATAAATCTCTTGGACGTGATTTTTTTAATAATGGACGTGATATAAGAGTCACTTCCACTGTCTTCATCACAATTAAGAAATATGGAGCTTTTTAAAAAAAAATATTAGTTGTTTTGGAGAAAACAGACCTGAGCTTCAATTCAAGAACATATTAGAGTACCTTATATGCTTATAACTTGCTTTTTTCTTATTTTTTCTGGAAAAACTAAAAGAAATGGTGAACTCTTCCTTCTAATGCCACTCATAATAGAGTAAACAACCTTTTTTTATGATATTTATTTCTTAAAAACGTCTCCAAACCTTTTCTCTATACTTTTAAATGCAAAAAAAACTAATTTCACCCTTAATATTCATTGAAATACGACATTCTTGGTTTACATCATAGATATATAGGACGTGATATTTTTTAATAGCGGACGTTATTGTGCTAAAAAAACTTTGACAATATATGAAGTAATACTTTGTGACATGTTAATGTATAACAAACTTTTAAAACAGCATTATAAACTTCCCATGGAAGCTCACTGCTTAATACTTATTCAAATTCTGACACTTTAAAAATACAATTTTTACATTTTACTAATGCGGCAATGCCCCTCAAGAGAGTAAATACTGCACCTCAAGTACCTTCTAATACTATGTATATACCTGCTGATCCTGCACTTAAAATATAATAATCCTGCACTGCCTCTATTTATTTTATAATAAACTACTTATGAGTTATGGGATTTGATAAAGCAGTCAAACTACCACTGCTGGCTAAAAAAGAGCTATGCAGAGAGAGTATGTTTTACTTCCCACACCACATAGACATGGTGTGAGAAGGATTGGGATTTGATTAAGCAGTCAATCTACCACTGCTGGCTGGCCAAAAAAGAGCTATGCAGAGAGAGTATGTTTTACTTCCCACACCACATAGACATGGTGTGAGAAGGATTGGGATTTGATTAGGCAGTCAATCTACCACTGCGTACCAAGAAAGAGCTATGCAGAGAGAGTATGTTTTACTTCCCACACCACATAGACATGGTGTGAGAAGGATTGGGATTTGATTAGGCAGTCAATCTACCACTGCGTACCAAGAAAGAGCTATGCAGAGAGAGTATGTTTTACTTCCCACACCACATAGACATGGTGTGAGAAGGATTGGGATTTGATTAGGCAGTCAATCTACCACTGCGTACCAAGAAAGAGCTATGCAGAGAGAGTATGTTTTACTTCCCACACCACATAGACATGGTGTGAGAAGGATTAGGATTTGATTAGGCAGTCAATCTACCACTGCCGACCAGCCAAAAAAGAGCTATGCAGAGAGAGTATGTTTTACTTCCCACACCACATAGACATGGTGTGAGAAGGATTGGGATTTGATTAGGCAGTCAATCTACCACTGCGTACCAAGAAAGAGCTATGCAGAGAGAGTATGTTTTACTTCCCACACCACATAGACATGGTGTGAGAAGGATTGGGATTTGATAAAGCAGTCAATCTACCACTGCGTACCAAGAAAGAGCTTGTCTAAGTAGCAGAAAAAACGATAGTTAAGAGGAGATAATAGACCCTTTTAAGTGGGCTAGGGAAGCCCCAAAAAAAAGTTCTGAAGAATAGTTCTATCACCTTCGTATAGAACTAGATGATAAGGACCAGCAAACTTTAGTGAAAGTTCGGAAAAGTGAAGCATGGCTTTGCGAAATATGTATTGCCTGTGATGATGAGCATGCTCGGATGCCCCATCCTTTGTTCGATGCAAGAGGTCGTGAGCAACAAATTTCTGGAAGAACTAAAGTAATACCAAGAAAGAGCTATGATCATCTTTTGACTGGACAAAATTAGTGAATGCAGTGATCGAATACAACTTGTCTAAGTAGCAGAAAAAACGATAGTTAAGAGGAGATAATAGACCCTTTTAAGTGGGCTAGGGAAGCCCCTTTGTTTGATGCTTCGTTGTGTGTGGCATGCTATGAAGATACACGCCTCTTTGGATGTACTTGCCGCTCTGGAAGAACTAAAGGCTGCCAGTGACGTTGACAGATGGCAGTGTTTTTTGTGTTCCGACTATGATGAGTCGACGCATGGGTTGCTGAGACCGCGCACACCAAGCGAAATTAAAAATAAGCTGAGGTCAATGCACTTTGGGAAACCATATCCTGAAACTTCCTGAAGTGTGCAAAAGAGGGAAATATTTAAATTAAAATGCATGCACTTCTCCATTTCACATAGAAAAAGAGTTCATATCTGAGTGGATAGGAAAGAGGAGATAATAGACCCTTTCAAGTGGGCTAGGGAAGCCCCAAAAAAAAAGTTCTGAAGAATAGTTCATGATTTCCTTTCTTTGGGAGGTAAGGGTTTACGCCCCATACTTTCAACATAGGGTGATATGTAAGGGGCTAGGGAACACCAAAAAAAACAGTTCTGAAGAATAGTTTAAAATAAAAAAAGGGAAACTTGAGTGCCCTCAACACGCTTGCGTTTTGCCTCACGCTTGCAGAAACTGGCTTTTCTCATCTCCTTGTTCCTCCAGTCCTTAGATGAGTCCTTAGGAGATTTCCTCTCATCCAGAGGTAACGGTTTTCACCCCATTCAGAGACATGGTACGAGAAGGATTGGAGTTTGATGAAGCAGTAAATCTACCACTGCTATGGGGCAAGGAGAAAAGACATACTGAAACTTCTAAATACATGGCTCACTGTATGGAGTGGTAATTTAATCTGAATACTTAGAAAAAGCTGCTTCAATAGCTGCATAGTCATTATTAGTTAACTGGAAGTAAATCTTCCTGCGAGTGCTTCCTTCGCAAGTTGGTGGAGATATCTGAACAAGGACACTCTCACCGTCATACCATTCAAGGTCTTTCCTGGCTGGCCACTTAAACTTTGGTGGAGAAGAGGTTGTTTGTTCCATACAGTTCACCTCATACTGTAGGACTCCATCTAGCATACGGCTTTGTTCCACCTGGCCTAGGTACCATTCATTGTCGTAAACGACAGCCAACCAGCTTTCTTTTTCGTAAGTGATTTCGGTGTCGCTAACTGTAGGAGAAACAGTTGCCTCATTTGACTCAGCATGCGAGACATCTTCATCATCCAAAGACACATCGTCAGATGCATCACCATCAGGAAGACTTGGCGTTGGCGAAGAAAAATGGGGAACCCTCCTCTGCCAACCAGGACATGTGAATTTCCACACGCCAGATTCCACATCAAAGCAGCATGCTTTGTAGCACGAAATGTCTCTAATACAAAGAACACCTTCCTCTGGACAAACAACAGCATATGTTTGCATAGTGCGTGGGATAGGAGCAATGCATGTAAGAGAAGACAGTTCTTCACGAGCAGAATTCAGTGTCGCTGGCAGTACGCATATGTACTGAACAGATGTCCCCTCTTGCTTATTCCCTGCCTCGGCAAACTGGTTTGCATTTTCAATGTTGTTGTCTTTCTTGACCTCATTGTCGGCCATTCTCTTTGCTGCTGCACCAATGCCGTCGCAGGCACCCTTGCCGTGACCGGACTCAAAATAGCACCAGGTGGCTTCTCTCTCAAAGAGTTTCTTGTGCTTGCAAATGACACTGAACATCTTTCTATTACGGTATTGAGAAGAGGGACTGTCGGTCAGGTAATGGACCCAAGATACGAAAGGAAGCTGGTTGGTAATAACCTGATTTATCACCTTAAGAAAGGCAAATACAGCACCGGCATCATGACATCGGTCGTCAGTAACCAAAGCAAGAGTGAGGAGCTTTGTGACATTGTCATCCTTGTAGTGAATCACTACGGGATGAACAGTAACAGGATCTTTAGAATAATAAGCTGGCTGTGGCTCATAGGGATAACTTATTTTCCAATTTTCTGCAAAATCCATGTGTATGGAACAGTGGGTATGTGGAAGCTCAAACCGTACAAAGCGTGCGGCCCCATGTTGGGCATACACTTTCTCTACATGCTGTGACATAACAGTATGGTCGCTAAGAAGCTGTGTGGTGAAATTGTCCCTGTCGGACTCCTCGTCAACAAGTTTCAACTTTTTGCACACCTGCTGATCACCGTAGGTGACCTCAACATGCTTCCACTGCTGGTACTTAATGACTTCTGGGGAAAAAGAGTATTCATTATTTTAATAAAAGAGCCATTTTAAAAGGTCATTATAAAAAGGCATAGCACAATTATGAATTTCCAATATAGTAGTTTGACTTTTACTTTCCTATTAGTAGTAGTTCAGTAGTGAAAGAGAAATTTACCTAGCATGACCATGCTATATTATAACCTTCAGCCAGTCTTTTCTCCTGCGGAGCACTTCTCCATTTCACGTAGAAAAACACTTCTGAAGAATAGTTAAAAGAGAAGAAACAATGGAATTAAATAACTTCAAACAATGTAAACAACAACAACAACGACGACGGCAAGAATGACGACGACGACAACAACAACAATAAAAAATAATGCATATTATTTACCTTATGTTGTGAAGAAGTCGCTGACACTGGTCTGGGGTTGGAGTCGATGCTACTGGCACTGAAGTCAGAGATGACTGCGAACTTTGAGACGGCTGTGAAGCAAGAGATGACTGAGACGGCTGTGAAGTCGGAGATGACTGACACGGCTGTGAAGCAAGAGATGACTGAGACGGCTGTGAAGTCGGAGATGACTGACACGGCTGTGAAGCAAGAGATGACTGACACGGCTGTGAAGTCAGAGATGACTGTGAGGCCAGAGACAGAGATGACTGTGAGGCCAGAGAAACTCCACTGCATCGTGTCTCTTCAGACGTAGCCCTCCGGAGGCTCTTAGGCCTACTCCTGGATGTGCCCGCCTGTTGTGCTTGGGACACACGACTGCGTAGAAAAAAACCACCATCCTCACTCTCATCGGATGAAGAAGGCAGCTTGGGAAGTGGTGTTACAAGCCGAAATGAAGGTACAGGAATAGAAGGTACTTGAGGCCGTACAGGAACAGCAGGTACAAGAGGTGGTGCAGGAACAGCAGGTAGTTGAGGCGGGGCAGGATCAGCAGGTAGTTGAGGCAGTGCAGGATCAGCAGGTACTTGAGGCGGTGCAGGATCAGCAGGTACTTGAGGCGGCGCAGGACCAGCAGGCTCAGGTACGCCATTGTCGGAATCACTGGTGTCAGTGTCCTCCAGTGCAGCAGCAGCTTTCCTTTTTCTGTAGCGTAATGCACGTGCAGCATCTAATTTTCGGCGGCGAACCTTTTCCTTGTCCGTCAAGTTGGTTTTATTTTTCTTCCTCTCTAGACGCTTGCATTTCGCCTCCCGCTTGCGGAAAATGGCTTTTCTCATCTCCTTTTTCCTCCAGTCCTTAGATGAGTCCTTATGAGATTTCCTCTCTTCGGGAGGTAAGGGTTTACGCCCCATACTTTCAACTTAGGGTGATATGTGGGGGGCCATCCATGAAGTATGTACGCACTGAGGGGGGTTGGTTGGGGGGGAGGGGGGTTAAAATTTTGTACATACGCTCCTTCTGTATATCATTGTGAAAAAAATAAGGTAGGGGGGGGCTGGTGGGGTCGAAAATTTTGGAAATTGTGCCTACATACTTCATGGATGGCCCTAAAAACTGAAAAAAGAGAAAATACAAAAATTAGCAAACTACCTATAAAATAATATTAAAAAGGTACATTTCTTTTGAAAAATTGTCTTCTTTGTATGACTATTGTTCATACTTATATTTAGAATAGATAATTTGCCCATGAACTTAATATGATGGCTGTCAGAACAAAAATATTACCAAAATCAGATTTTTACCACAGAATATAACTCTGTTCAGTATTCCAGGTGATTTTTTCCAAGGTTTGTTCAAGTCTTATACTTCAAATATGGTTTTGAAAAATCATGCATCACATCCGACATGAAAATGAACCACTATAGATCGTAAAAGAATCTGATAATCATTTCAATTTTTCATTACATAAAGAGTACAATAGGCAAATATTGAGAAAAAACAAAAGAAATAATGCTTCCACTCATTTTCATACTTCTTATGAGACAAAATCTAACTGGGCGTCACGTCCGACATACATATATGGGACGTGACGGCGGCTACACAAATGTATTAAAAAAATATATTTACACGTAGACTTCCATCAATTTTTCTCCCTACACTTATGAAATGATACTTGGTGCACATAATGAACAACTTTCATAACTGTATTATTGTAATTTAAACTCATTCTGACATAGTTCATAGTCAATTCCGTCAAAATATTTTGCCCATATCACGTCCTCGATGGCTATTACCACGTGATAGGCGTACCACCGGTGCACAAAAAATATGCAGTCTTTTAAACATACATTTTGTCATTGGGAATACATCGGAATATATATAAATTCTCAACCTCTTTGCACATTTTCTCATAGATCAATTGAAAGAAGAATTTCCATGTCGGACGTGATGTGGCCAAACAAATTTTTTCGAAAAATTCACTAACTCATTGAAAATACACCAAACGCTTCCAGAAGCAGCCATCTTGGGAAGGCATCAATCTGCTCTTTTTTCAAACCACAAAATTTCGGTAAATACTTGTCAACTTTTCAAGAAAATGGATTCTACAGAATCGCGAAGTCCAATTTATCACTGTTAACACAGAAAATCATGTCCGGAATGGAAAAATAATGCTAGCAGAGAAGAAATGTGGAGTACTCACACTAGCTGGATGTCTCCTCTTCCCGCTGAAGTGCCGGAGTGAGGGCGCATGCGCAGTTAAGAGGGATAACATCCGGTTCTTGTGATCGGCTTTCCCGCCTTCGATTGATCTCTTGGACGTGATAAATATCGCGGACATGATTCCTCCAAAATTACTTTCCCTGTTCTCGCATAGTGAAGGTACTTAGGAAGCATTTTATTACTCCTACACTTCAGACCCTATGGGCACATTATTCAGTAAGTTTTGTACCAAGTTAGCACCAATATGGAGAAGTGGAGAGTGCTAAATGCAACTCATCACGTCCATGATATCAATTGTGTAAAATTGATTTTTTTTCGTAATTCGGCTGGAAAAAAAATCCTGTTGCAGTTGGACTAAAATCATATACATATGTCAAAAATTGATGTATGTCCAGAGTTTTAAGTGCATGTTTGGGAAGTATACCATTAAAATATATTGTCATCAGGCTATGCGAAATATAACCTATTGCATTTGCTGAAAAAGCACACTTTTTATTGAAATTCACCTAAAAATTTTGTGGAGCCTGAGAAATAAGGGAAAATACTACTAAACAAGAGCCAATATACATAAGTTCAGGAATTAAATCAATTAGGGAATATATCTTTATAGTTTCCACCCAAGAAATAGTGCTAAACTTAAAAAATATCAAAAGGACATGCACTTTTTTACTAATTTCTGACTTTGAAAGGCCACAGATTACAAAAAAATGTAGATAGACCAATAAAGGTAATGATTTTCTGAAAGGGCAGGGTGTTTTCTGTCTACATGAAAAAAAAAATTTCAAAAAAATTCATTTATATTGAAATGATAGCCCATCAACCCCAAAAAAGTGTGATTTTCACCAAAAGTACATTTTCTGGTGGAATGACCCATAAATATCTCCATTAGATTCAGCATGTTAATACACCCCCATGTGCTAAATATATTGTCCCTGTGATCAATATCTAGAGAGTTATTATAATAAATCTGTCCATCTGTGCTAATCATTATGTGGTGCCATGCCCTTCTACTGTTTTCTATACACTCGAGCTCCTCACATTAAATCTTAATATGACTAGACTTTCCTCCGTAATTCTTGAACTACATGACCGATTTTAAAAATTCAAGTATCTTTGTAATCCTCTCATTCCAGGCTATCTGTTGCATATATCATTCTAATTATAGATATAAGATTCAATTTTTCATTCGCGTAGCTAGGTCCTTTCGTTTTGCCTGGTTTCTGCAGGGCCCGAGTGTAGAGATACTCTGTGCTGGTCCCCTGTCGCTTTTTAACCTCAACCATAGTGTCATCAGAAACCGCTTAGTGGCGCCAGTAGTCTGAATTAAAACATTAAACTGGCTCAAGCAATTACATCATTATAATGATAGCCATATCATTATAAGATGGCAATACACTGGAAAATATCATTATTCTGTACCAAAGATAAGTTTTCCTAACTATGCTGCAACCAATAAATCACATTTGTGCCCTTTTTTGACGAGGTACCAGCCAAATAACGCAGCTTGTTCCCGGGATGCTGAAAGTCGTCAATAATGGTAGGCAGAGGACCAGCGGAAGACGTCGGCATGGCCGAAACCTGCCCGACATCTTTGTAGATTGTGACTGACAATGAATATTGGATTTCGAGGTCGAGGACGGGTTGGAAACAGGCAATACAAAAAGCGTACGTTAGATGAAGAAGGTTCGCCCGAGGACGAAGAAGATTCACAATCCCAAAGTTCTAGGTTATCGAACTCCGATAGATTGATTGACGAAAGGAAGGACAGAATGGGGTCGCCATCCAAAGGCTCTGGAGCCAAGGTAGTATTAAAACCACAGCGGGGTTTACCGAGTCGGTTAACAACTCTCTGTCGGCGAGATAAAGTCGGTAACTTGTGTAAAAACAATACTCGGTTGATCGATGGAGTGTGTTTTACGTGTGTTTTAGTTTGCACTTTATCAACAGTACCGCCGTGAACAGAACGCTACTGGGCGTGTACTGCACTGTCTGCAGTGGCTGGACTGTGATCGATAGACCGAGCGTCCACTTGATCTCGAACCAGTGGGGAAAGTGGCAGTGTGCTGTTATGTCTGGGTTCTAAATCTAGGTTTATGTCTAGACCTAGATGACTGAAGATCTATTATCTGCCTCTTGACTTGACAACACACGGTGCGCCACTATTTCGAAGTTGACCCGATCGCCCAGCGTGAGGAAGCTTGTGGAACAACTTTAAAAAAATCGATGGTTTTGCAGACAGGCGGCCGTAAACCAAGAGAGTTTGACGCATAACAATACACGAGTGTTAGCGAATGCATAACGACGTTAACCTCGAGCGGTTTACAGAGCTTTCGGTCCACAAATCCATCGTGTATTGCATTTATCATCGATCTCCAATAAAATTGAACTAAAAAATTGCTATATCAAAGGGTATATCATTAAGTCTTATATTTAAGGACTATTTTCCCGTATACCACGAATTTGAGGCCGTATACCACGGATGTGAATCCGTATACCATGGCTACGGTATCTGACAGTACCTTAACGGGAATTGGACGCCTTGAGCCTTTTACCGTTTGAACCTCCTGTCAGCGCAAAAACGTGGAGGCCTTGAGCCTACCCCATTTTAGTTCTGATTGGCAGGTTAGGGTTAGAAATGGTTGGGTAAGGGTTAGGGTTGAGTATATATTTATTTTCAAAGTTTTTACATTTAAAGACTCAAGGCCACCAAAACGGGGTAGGCTCAAGGCGTCCATAAACCTTCTAAACAATGGGTAGTGGTTCACCGAATCATCATACTTTTCCAATGGGGACTTTGGATACCGTGGATAATAAATGTGAATAATTAGCATTTGCAATTGTATGAGCGTCACACATTGAAGCAAGCTTCCTGGCTCGCAGCATCCTCGAGATATTTCATTTTACGCGCTTTTCCTCAGGAATATTTCCGACGGTTGTATTTTTCGAGTTGCGTGAAGCTGGTGGCGCCTACCGAATGATTGCGTCCTTTTAAATTAGTTATCCTAACTTGTACAGACTATGTTATTAAGATATGTTCTCACTAACTCGGTATTGGGCTAGTTCCCTTAGTAAATAATAAGTCATTAGTGAGGTTTTGTTTCCGATATGTTTCGCACTTTTTAAGTTCCCATGAAGAGTATAGTTCTGTTAATTACAAGGGTGAAGGGAAACGAAAAAAAAACTCACAAAAAACCTCAGTACCGGTATATATGAACACAATCCTTCCAGTCTTGAATAATTTGATCATTATGTCTAACATTTATTCTATTCTTTTTTTTATCTACCTTCAACTTATTGGCTTATATAGTCATGATTACTTATTGTGGACGATTTGTAGGTAGCCCATAATTCAGTACATTTACAGGGTCCGGTGTTAGCTGGTTTCCGTCGTTGTACAGTCATAGACTCTTGACCCATATACCACAGTTATTGCTATTAAACGTTTTTTTATTAATTTTCAAATTGGAAATCCGATGGCAGTAATGGAAATTTCAGGTATTTCTACGTATACATGCAAAATTATATTCACTTTCTCCAATTTTGAAATAGGAAAAAGGCGGATCATGAAGGGACAGGTGACCGTGGTGCGCCAGCGAGTTGGGACCAGATCCTTTAGGTACCCAGGGCGATAACAGGGAGTTTGGTAACATCTGATGGGTGTTTTCAATATAATGTTCCCTTAAGCGGGCTGTCCCCTTAAGCGGGGTGTCCCAGAAGCGGGGTTTTTCTGTATATGGCCATGATCATATTTAGAGCTATTTGTGGTTACCAGCCAAACAGTCACGATTTGATTTACCCAGCGCGGATGTGCTGCGAGTAAGGTGATTCAAAGTCTGCCTTTTACATCTACAAAAGCTGAACTACACTGAGAAAAGAGATGACAGTTTACAAGAAATATCTCACATTTATTTACAGAAGAAGTATATGGTATATTGAAAAATATACAAGGGAGTAAATGTTATTTCATATTTTCAGAGATGACTGCCTTCCATTTTTCAAAAGGAATCCTTTTTTTTAAATCATGTTACATTACTTTTATTTACTAAAAAAAATTTCCAATGGACAGATGCAAATTTGTCGGAACGAAAAAAAAAAAAAATCACATTATTTCTACTTGTGTAAAACAAAGATAATATTCATAGAACCTCATTCACGCCAATTAAACTGGCTTGAACCTCCCCACAGACCCTCAGCCCCATTGCCGTGGCCAACAACAATGTACTTTCCACGTTTCTGTGTTTCTAAAAAATAGATTGACGTTACTATCGAATATATTGATTTCAAATAGATGGCTAGTCAAAACTATACACAATCAAGTTAATTCTTTCCAGAGGTGATTTTTCTGGCATCACTTTTCTGGCTACATTTTATTGTAGGCTGATAATAGATATGAATATGTATATATCCCATGATGTGAATCACTTTGACACAAGTCTGAAGATGGTGCCTGGGGCATCAGTGGTGCGTAGCGCTGGAAGGAAAGAGCATGTCGCTGTCTATAGACCTCAGGGGAAAGTGTGGGGAGCAAAGTTATTACTCTCATTTACTCGCCTTGTTCACCAGACATGACTTGAGAGCTCAGTGATTCACTTGTGAGGCGTTATTGAATCATTCAGTAAACTCAGTAAACAAACGGATAACTCAAACGTTGTCAGAACGAAAACATTTAAACCACAAACTCAGTCAAAGAGTCATCAATAGAACATCAGTCAAACATTTGGTAATTAGGGATTTTCTTGTACTTAGAATGCAGAAATACACAGATATTATGGAATCACTCAGTATAACAGTTTTGATAATGGATTGTCACAATGAATCCATTTTCTTGATTCAAATTGGATGAAAATACTCACAGAGCAAAAGGAACAAACAAAACTTCCCAACCAACTCTCACAGTGAAGCTCCTTTTGCTTTGAAACAATCACAATAGTTCTCTTAAAAGGTTTTAGCAAAGTTCCCACGTCCTCGGACAAGTGGGAATGGTTTGAATATTTATATAATAACAGGTTTTGTTGAGCAGGTTTCCTGCATCAGAGTTTGGGGTCGTTGTCAAAACGAATTACAAAATAGTACCTCATGTTGCACAAAACGTTTTGATTCTCAAGATGGCAGCTGGTCGCACTTCCATGGAAATCCACGTTTTCTTCTTCAGTATTTAGAATTATTTCTACTTGGGTAAAACAAAGTTATAATTAATTGGGTTTCATTCACTTCAGTAAAACAATGTTTTTCATGTTTTTTCGGTCATTCTTAGGCAACATATTCCACATGAAAAAAATTATTTCTCTTTTCCTGACCCCAAGTGATATCTTTGTTAATCATAATATTACAATAATACTTATTTCATGAAATCTATCTCAAATAACCGTAGAACTACATTTCTTATGTCTCCAAACAAATAATTCACTTTTCGTAGAATAAGCGCCAGTTGTGTATCTATAAGACTGTAGATATGTGTCTAGATATCTAGACCGTGACACCATGTCTGGTAGTTAAATGTTGACAGGTATAATGCGTAGTTTATGGCTGCATATTAAA
The DNA here is from genome assembly GCA_950022655.1 of Alentia gelatinosa. Taxonomy (NCBI): domain Eukaryota; kingdom Metazoa; phylum Annelida; class Polychaeta; order Phyllodocida; family Polynoidae; genus Alentia; species Alentia gelatinosa. Next base: position 1,754,492 of record OX465581.1, on the reverse strand, counting down.
TACAGACCCTCGCAGTGTGCCTGCTCGAGGTTTGTCAGTGTAGACATAATACAGGACGAACATTTCTGTATGAATAAATATCATCGTGCATACTAATTAACAGAGCGATGATGACTCGTGTATGAATAAACATCATCATAACGTGCGCATACTAATCACTCGTGTTTTATATATTTTACGTTACAGTAAAATGTCAATACTTTAATTTCTCAGGTTATTTATCGTTGGTTATATCGTCTGAAAGTTATATATTTTTGTATATACGAAGTCTAATTGAACGAATTGGACGTTAAACTACCCAAATAGACAAACTTGTATATTATACTATGTGGGAAAAGAAGTTTCTTGCACTTTTATATTCATTTTGATTACTTTTCAAAAATATTTAGCGCACTTTTCTCATATATATCTAAATTGCTATGCTAACGCTTATTTTGAAAACAAATTGATTGGATATAAATCATGAAGTCTTGCCTAGTTATAAGAAGATATATTTATAGCATTTCTATAGGCCAGGAAGTCCTAGGAAGTTGTGTATTGAATGATGCAGTTCTTATATCCGGCCTTTTCTATGAAGACTTGGTGAATGGTTGAATGTCACCAAGCCATGGAGAAGGATGAACTTTTACTTTCAGATACACGACAAGGTTTTTATACAATATTTACGTTATGACCGAAATGAAAACCCTCATTTTATTATTATAAGTTTTTAGGTGATAAGACAACTTGATTACCGACATATTTCAGATTTTTCAGTCCATTACCTGGGTAATATGGATGTTGGTTTTTTTTGTGCCTTCTTAATGAGGTGAAACTGTGAAATGATCTTGAGCCTTCGAGGTGTGACATTCAGGTTTTTAAAAGAAAAAATCTCTTCAATTGTTTATAAAATATTTGAAAACATTGAAAAAGAACTGAACGAAATAAGTCTAGCAAAGTGAAAAGCTTAAATCATTGATGGTCCCTATATACCCTCTCTGTCCCCTGGGACGATAAACCACAAACAAACTTTTTGAGACGCGTATAATAATTGATATGCAGAGCAAAACAAGACGACTCTAGACAAGTGCTGAAGTGTTCTCACTCTCTGTGAGTCCTTCTCGTACTCTATATTGTGTGGAAAGTAAAAGAATCTTTCCTCGGTAAATTTATATGGGACAGAAGTCGGTCCGCTACTGTGGTAAAAAAGCAGCGAGAAAAGCTGAACCTTGAAAAAGTCCATATATGCCCTTGGGTTCCATGGGAAGTTAAACAAAACAACAAACGTGAACTTCTGACAATTGTTCCGATTTGTAATTCTCTATGAACAAGTGTAGACCATTTTACACTGGATGAGACAAGACCAAATACTCTTTATATATCGGCAGACGTGGCATTGCTAAAACAGAGTGCAGTCGTACAGATTTGTATGGAATTATTTTGTGTGGGGTACATATCATAGGCTCCTATGAAGTCATTCAAATAGATGAGTGTCTATAAAACAAATTGTGCTATTTTTACTGTTTCCGGTAAGTGATGCTCAATTTATGCCACAGTCACTTGGGGATAGAACGTTAAGTATGCAGAGTGTTTTATCATTATTTGTAGCACTTTTCACATTTCTAGTGTTAAAGCCATTGTGCTCAACAATTGCAACATTTTCATGGGCGTTGACGTCACTTACCGGAAGCAGTACATTGGCTAGGTGGAAACTCCCCATTATTTTGGATTTATGATTTTCTTTAATCAACATTACCATCGTTATGTAAAGAATCACATCACCACCTTAGGTAAGTAATAATTGGGCTATTTGGTTATAATGAACGCGTCATCAAACCGCACGAGAGAATATGATTTCAGACATTTTTGTCTGGGTATCTACTAAGTACTCCAGAAAGCAGTTATTGGTTTATGGAAAATAAATATCTAAAAGGCCTGTATTTTTGTGTTAGTGTCTTCTCGAAAAAATCATCGTTTTACTTGTATGACATCTAAGTATACTGTTTGTATTTATCAAAAACAAGAATCAATTTGTTATAGAGTGTCATGGGTTTCGTTTGATTATATACGGAACAGAGACAAAAACCAAAGTTTTCCTCTACCGAAAAATAAAATTGTCTTAAATATTGAGACTGTTTCTAATGATTGCAGTTCTTGCAACATTTTAGCAGAATATCCCACAGCTGTTTAGATATGATCTGGTATATAAACCATTGTTTTTTGTGTTTTTCAAATTATTGTTTTTTTAAATAGTTTTTGCTGGATTTAAACGCTACTTCTCATTACAGAGTGGCTCAATGGACCGGCGTGGTGGATCTGACTCCAAAGACCAGTCTATCCGGATCACAATCGGCAATGAACGTTTTGACAAAGATGATGACCGCCGACGAGACCGCGATGATGACCGACGGTCACGCGACTACGACAGACATCGGGAGAGTGAGAGTGAGCGTGAGCGCTATGAGCGGGAGCGGTATGAGCGCGATCGCGAACGATATCGGCACGATGACAGGCACCACGAGTCCAGGGACAGATACCACAGGGACGACCGACACCGGGACCGTGAGCGCGAGTCCGAACGATACGAAAGAGAGCGACGCAGTAGGTATGAACAGAGTGAACGCGAGCGAATTCTGACCAGCAAGAGAACCACTTCTTCAATATCGCTGGAAGATGATTACAAGTCTCGGATACCGTTCAGGCCTGATAAGACAGAAAGAAGCAGACCTTCAATGGGACCGCGTTCCACAATGTCTCTCGAGGAAGACAAGCGACAACAGGAGAAGGAGATGAAAGAACGACTTGAAAGGGAAAGAGAGAAGGAGAGAGAGACTGCAAAAGAGCAAGAGTTGGAAAAATTAAAAGAGCTTGAAAGAAGAGCCCAAAGTCTCGAATCTGTTAAGCCAAGCGCAAAAGGACCGTCGTTGTATCCTGAGGAGGAATTAACCCAGCAGCAGTTCGGCAAGTGGGGGTCTGGAAATGTGAGTCCCGATAAAGCCCAGTTACAAGCAGCTGGTATGTTCAAGACTAGCAACTGGAAACCAATTGATAATGAATACAAGACAACTTTTCCAATGAGGGAGGATTCCAGTCGGGATAAGTCACCGATGCCTGGGGCGTCTTTGCCACCACCAAATGTTTCCTTACCAGAACCGAACAGACCTCTTCGATCTATACTGAAAAATAAAGCCTTAGAAGCAAACATGCCCGAGGAACCAATCATGCGTGAGCCAGAAAAGCCAAGGATGAGAGATTATTCTCCAACCTCAGGCCCTCTGTTTCCAGTCCAAGCTGTGGAACCAATGATGAAACCACTCTTCGAAAAGAAACCTACTCCCGAAGTTCCTAAACTAGATGCTAGGCCGCCAGCCATTAGTAGCATGGACATTGATGACGAAGATAAGTTCCTCTACGGTGATGCTGATGAGGATGTTGGGGATCTTCTCCCGAAGATTCAAGAGAAGTTGTCAGCTCCCTCTCCGGTGAGCAGTGCGTCCGGTTCACTTGCGTCTGGCAGGTACCAAGCGAGTCCCCGAAGAGAACGCTTACAACGCAGCCCTAGCCCAGACCATAAAAGACGAAGGAATGCTTCCCCAGAGAATTACTACCGGAATAGATCTCCAGAGCGTACAGGATACCACCGTGACAGGCGGTCTCCATCTCCCACCAGACTCTCCAGATCTCCCATTATGCGAGCACGCTCCCCTCCAAGGCACTCGCTCTCCCCACACAGGCGGACTCTCTCCCCGCCGAGGCGGACTCTCTCCCCGACGAGGCGCACTCTCTCCCCGACGAGGCGCACTCTCTCTCCGCCGAGGCGCACTCTCTCTCCGCCGAGGCGCACTCTCTCCCCGACGAGGCGCACTCTCTCCCCGACGAGGCGCACTCTGTCCCCGCCGAGGCGCACTCTCTCTCCGCCAAGACAGTCACGGTCTCCTCACAGGCCATCTCGTTCTCCATCAATGCCGTCTGACCACCAGGCTTTATACCACAGTCGACAGTTTTCTCCACCGTCCAAGAGTCGGATGGAGGAAATGTTTGAAAGGGAACAGCAGGAAAAGTACAGGAGAATGGAGCCCGAGCCGGAACGCTCCGAGAGACATGGCTCAATCACACGAACCATAGAGTATGGGGACATAGACTCCAGGCAGAGAATTATCAAAGTTCAACCTTTCGCACCTCGAAGTTCTGCCATGGATTCTCCAAAGGAAGAAATGTCACGGTTTTCTGACCACTTTGAACCACCACCGCCAAGCAAAAAGTCACCCGAGTTACCTCCTTGGGAGAAGAAGCGGCTTGAAAGGGAGGCCAAGAATCAGGAACCTGTTCTCGTAAACAATTCGCCACCACCGAGGCCTGAGGTTGACCGTGAATCTCCTAAAGATGAAAAGAAGGAACCACACGATCCCACCATTGAGAATATTCTCAAGTCTATCGGGTTCAATTTTGAGCTCTCGAAGATGATGCAAGAGAAAGCCAACAAAGAGCGGTTACAGAAGCCGAAAGAAACCGAGGAATTTGGTATCAAGGAGTCTGCATCCTTTATGTCAACTGGCATTGTGTCCAGTGAAGAAAAAAAAAATCAAGCCCTAGAATCACAAGAGTCATATGCTGATAGGGCGAAGAGATACATGCAAGAACATGCTATTGCTAAAGCAATGGGAAAAGCAAGCCCTTTGCCTTTTGAAAGGGAAAAAGTGAGGGAAGAGGAGCTGAGAGAAAAAAGAAAGAGACCCTCATCCGTAGAGCGCCGGTTAGAGGAGATATACAGAAATCGCAAGGAATCCAGATATTCAAGAGAAGAGAGGTCAAGGTCAAAGGAAAAGCGTAGAAGGTCAAGGTCACGTTCAAGGTCACTCTCAGGGTCGCCCAGACGTTCAAGAAGACACGAAGATCGGAGCAGCAGAGAACGCAGTTACAAGCGTGGGAGATCCTACGACAGGTATCGCCGATCTAGGTCAAGGTCATACTCCAGGTCAAGGTCACGATCGCGCTCACGTTATAACTCCAGGTCAAGGTCACGATCGCGTTCATACAGCCGATCACGTTCTCGCTCTCGTTCTCGTTCTCGCTCTCGCTCTCGCTCTTCGGCTCAGAGAGACAGTTCGCAGGCATATTACGGTGCCGAGATGGAGGCGCGTCGCTTTGATGGTTACAGTCAGCCGTACCCCAATGTGCCCGGTGAGGCATATACACAGCCCCCGCCTCAAAGTTCGCTACAAGCCATGTATGGAGGTTACCCACAGTATGCGCAGTATGCCAGCCAGCCGAATGTCTATGGTATACCACCGATAAGTGGGACAGCTCCGGGAGCGATGCCGCATCACCCACATATGGAGTTTGACGGGGGTCCCTCCGCAGCGCATCCACGACTGATGCCAGTACGCAGCAGTAACCTTCGTGTGCTCACATCAGGAGATCCTGGACCCATCTCCTCATCCTCAAAGCCGCCGTCCACCACCACCACCACCACCAGCAGCAGTAACTCATCGAACCGCACGGTCCTGCCACCCAAGTCTGAGCAGGCGAAGCTGGTGAAAGAGAAACTGTCCAAATCTAGTGGCAAGCAAGCTGATGAGAAGAGTGACACTCGTAAAGTGAAGGCGAAGGACAGTGGTAAGGATGACAAGGCAAAGGCGCCTCGTGTGCTGTCCTCCACAGAGCGTGTTACGCTTCTCGCGCAGAGCGCTGAGCGCACTCGACGTCTCGCTGCACTAGAGAAAGAGCTTGACAGACTTCGCAAACAGCAGAATGAATTGATGCGTAAGAGACAGCGGCAAAAGGATGGCCACAAAGATCCTCTGCTCCTTGAAAACTCTAAACTTCAGGAGGAAATAGCCACACAGATATCAGCATTGCGCAAATCAGTGGAAGAAAATGCTTGTGCACTTGTCGAACCCAGCCAGAGGACATCGCACGAAAAGGAAAAGCGACAAGAAAAGACTACATCGCATACCGTAAGTCAAATACTGTGTATGATTAGTATGTTCACAGATAAGTACCAATTAGTACCCATCAGCATCAATTAGTACTAATTAATCAGTACCAATTAGTACGAGATGATTTTATCTTTTTTATCCAATGGCTGACATGAAGGGTGTTTTTTCATGTATTCAAAGTGGTGATGAAACCTTAATGAAATTCCCATAGAACATATTAGACGGTACACTAAACAAACAACCTTATTGGTTTATGATATTAATTGTATGAATCTAATTGTGAATCTCTCCGTAAAGGTTTTTGCACATTTTAAATGGCAGACACAATAGGTTTCATCTAAAGTGGGAAGTTGCACCTGCGAGGAAAGTGTGAAATGCATTGTAATTTTTTTTTCTTAGGCATTGTAGACTAGATAACCAGCTTGGTCATTGCATTTGTCTCATCTACGGAATATATAGACCCTATTGAGGTATCCCGTAATCCAGTCTGTTTTGCAAGTTCCGGTTTTCGCTGATTACCGACGTTATATGGTGATAGACTCGTGACCCGTAACCCAGAATTAATGCAGTTTAACGGTTTTCAGAAATCCTCAAATTGAAATTCTGATGCCAGAAATGGAAATTTCAGCTATTTCTACATAGAAATCCGAAATTATATCCAGTTTCTCCAGTTATAAACCAGAAAACTGTGGTTCATGTTGTCGTAGTGTGCCAAGTCTATCGGGAGTGGAACTTTGCTTTACCCGGGCGATAATCGGGAGTTTAGTAACCTCTGGAGGCTCTATACTGACATAACTTTAATGCCCTCGTATCGCTGACTGAAAGCACTAACTACTCTGAGAAGAGTTTTATTTTTCTAGTGGGGTAACTTTGTATTGTATTTCCAATACTTTAAACATAAATTGCAATGCCTTGTTAGAGAATGGAGAAATAATTCGCGTTATAGTGAATTAAAGTTAGTTGATAGAAATAGAGAAGCCGTGGCTCCACTTTAGTGTAAATTCAAAAATACTTTTTTTTTTGTCAAGGTAGCATCGGTGGCGATGAGAAGTGCCTCTGTCTCATATTCTTAACTAAATTTAGAAATAGCATGTTTATGTCATTGCCATCCATGAAATGGATAGAAATACCAAATTTGTATTAAAAAAAAGAAGAAAAATGTGATGAAAATGAGACCATGCTTGCAGGATGTAAAGAAGGAACCTCCCAAGGAAGAGGTGAAAGAAGTGAAGAAGGAAGAAGAAGAAATTCACTACTCGTATTTTGATCCCGGAAATCACTGGTGTCGTCCCTGCAACTACATCTCCACCAATGTTTACAAACTGTTTGATCACCTCGTTTCTAGAAGACACTTACATGTAAGTAAAACACCATGTTGTATTATTTGTGTAAATTAATTCCTTGTCCTCTGGGTGTTCTGCACTGTCCCGTTTAAATCCTGGTGGGGGTGTTCGGTTTGCGTGGCGGTCTCCGCAGGAAAAATTTGTGTGCCTCGTATTCTTCGACACCATGCTATGTTATTGTTTAATTCTGAGCTTCAGAGGCAAGGAAGCTGAATATGTCACAAATCTGTGACTTTAAACCTCAAATACTAGATGATGACTCGTGTCGTCTCGAGTCCTTTTATTTCAGGTGTTTCGGGTTAAAAAAGAGTTTCGGGTACAATTATGAATTCGAGATTTATACTTATTACCCATCTAATACGAAATATCTAAAATAAAAGTATCAAATCTACAGATTGCTACTGAGAAGTAGAAAAATATAGGATACAGCTTTTATGAATAAAATATGCAGGAATAAAAAACACAGTTTGCAAGGAAAAACTTTAGGATACCGTAGAAGCTCATATGCAATCATCTTAGAAAATTAAAAATACTGAAAGTTACTGTTAATCAATGATAATGTTTACAGAAATGAGTTCTTTCGAATGTCTGTAATTGTATTGTCTCCTTTGTGATTGTAGCTTATCCAAACCAAATATTTCTGGACCCTAACTATTTATCATATCAAGGGAGTATAAAGGGATTGCTTCGTATTGTTGATAATAGTCTGCGGCACAGCCCTTCAGTGAGGCAGCACTATAAAACAGGCATAGGGTCCCACTGCTAGAAGCAGACCAAAGTTGAGTTGAGTTAGTTTACCATTCCAGAACCAGATAGGTCAACCAATGAGTCAGTCTCAAAAGAACGTAACTCGCTTACTGAGACATAAAACAACACAAGCAAGTTGGTCATTTTGACCTTGCGATCGGTAATTCAAGTCTTGTTTGAAGTTCAGCTTGTGCAAATCTTGAAAAACAATTTGACTGATTTGATCACCTAACCAATGAAGTTACACTGGCTTACTTCTGACCCACTTTATTTTTCCAATAGATTAAATATTCTGTATTATAAGGTATTCTTGGTGAGCAGTATTAGATTCATCTATCAGTATTATTCCACTATAAATAGCCTTTCAGGCGCAAGAATAAACAAACAAAGAAATTTATTAACTAAAATCTTGAGAAATATTTCCCAGTAGGATGATGAATAAATGAATGATCTGATGTTTTGGGGTAACTACAAGCGTTCGCTTTGTTGCTAGGAAAAACTAAATTAACACGTTTTTTTTTACGTTAATGGCCAAACGTATTGACTATGAGTAAAGAGACTCTACTGATTTCCTGCCTCATTTAGTTCTGTTTAAACAGGTTCATCAGTTGTATTTTAACTTTCAGAAACTGAATCCCTATGAACGACCCTGGATGTCGGAAATTGAGGAAAAGAAAGTTGAGCTTGACAAACATAAAGGACAGGTCCGCGCTGCGCCCTTACAAGGTAAGATCTCGTCTCGGTGTCGTCTGCGGGCAGCGCGCTGCGCAACCACCGCCCTCTGGTGAGGCTCGTTTTATGAGAGCGTGCTCCCACGCCTATATACATTGCCTAAAGGTTAGAGTGGTCACAGATAGATTTCCAGCATGCTCCCTTCACTTTATCTCACCCCCAAGGGGGTGGGGAGTTAGCTCAGTGGTTAGAGCACCGGACTTGTAACCCCAAGGTTGTAAGACTTTGTGGGTTCGAGTCCCACCCCCAGCAGTGGTAGATTTACTGCCATAACAAAGGCCATCCTTCTCATACCATGTCTATGTGGTGTGGGAAGTAAAAGAACTCTCACCTTGGTAAATGTGTAGGGGTGAGATTTCTACCTGAATTCATCACATAGATTCGATCACCACCCTCGTGGGGTAAAAGAACCTTGAGAAAGTCTGGAAAGGACCTCTAATGGTTGACTGGACGTAAAATCAAACAAAACAAACAAACAAAAATTATCTCACCCCTGGTATTTTTGTCCTATAGGCTTAACATTGGGAACTCGTTCTCCATGCCCTTACGAGTATTGCAGATCGTTCTCCATGGTCTATATCCTGTGTGTCGTCCATTCCTTTAGTGTGTACAGGGGTGTGTACAACTTTGACCAAAACTTGACCAAGACATTCGCCTTATTTACCACTTGGTATTTGTGAATTTTGGAAACTATTTTATGAAGAGTGGAGATCAGATTTTCTTTGATCATAGATAAATTTCAGAGAAGCTTTTCGCATTATCATGGAAATCCAATTTTCAATGCATGAAATTCTTTATCTCACCCCTTGTATTTTTGTCCCATAGACTTAATATTGGGAACTCGTTATACATACCTCTATGAGTATTGCAGTCCGTTCTCCATGGTTTATATCCTGTGTGTTGTCTGTTCTGTTAGTGTGTACAGGGGTGAGATAAAAACAGAAAGTCACTCGTTTGGGTCAAAGAATTCATTCTACAACTTATTTGAATGCTATGTGATATTCACTCGGCTTCGCCTGGTTCAAATACCCCAGCATCAAACTTGTGGAGAATGACGACTTTGACAAAAACTTGTTTTTTTCTCTAATTTCTTTGTGAGATGATATTAATTCTGCCTCCTTCAGTAAAGCAGTTGACATTGTGTGAACCTCCTCGCAAAGCCCCGTGCCTGACACTGATCTGTTGTCCATGTTTTCTCAGTCTCTCGGAGGCAGCAAATTCCACATGGAAACTATTTCCACATCCTTTTCTTGATCCCCACGGACATCCCTGAAATTTATAGATTTTGAGAAGATCCTCTTTTTTTCACATGAAGAAAATTTGTTAATATAGCATCTGTGTTTTTAGTGATTAGCATTATTCAAGGGTTGTCAATGGAAACTCTGCCCTTGGCAAACTATTTGGGTCGAATGCGCTGCATCGAGTCACAAGGACGGCACCGGCGTTTTTAAACCAGAGATGGTATCTTCCACCTACCCATTATAAAGTATGTTAATAAAATAATCATCGTTTAAAATAAAGATGATATTAATGAAGCCTCATTCCATGACTGCCACCAGTGTGTTTTCTCAGTCTCTCTGAGGCAGGAAATTACAGATGAAAAATAGTTCCACTTTTTCTTTGACATCCCATTTAGAAAACGTGGCATGAACACTTCTTGTCCAAACCGATAAAAAAAATATTTAAAAAAAAAAAAAAAAAAAAAATTTCTTTGACATCCCAGATTAAAGGCACTTCACCTGATAATATCGATTATGTTTTTACACTTCCCGAAAGGATGCAAATACATTGTAGATATCTGAAATTTAAAAACCCGACTGAACCGTGACTACCGATAGGCTGCTGCAGCGAGACGCAAACTTATTTTCTGGACGTAAATCCCTGTAACTACCCTGAATGACAGTTAATAGAACTGCCCCTAATCACCGTAACCATAGTGCACTGTCAGCTGTGACATCATGATGTTAGTCTCCATAGCGATCTGTGGAGTCTCTACTCACTATCTTATGTAGATATTAATGCAATGAAGAATTAGTTGTGGGGTAATTGTCAAGATTTCGCCAGAAGCGACTAGGTTTGTTTTTTCTTTTATAGTTATGAAGACGTGGCTAGAACACCTCTCAGACAAGCCGATGCTACCTTGAAAGTGACAGTTTCCTGTCAGTTTTGAACCATGTTGCTATAGTGTCTCGGTAGAATCGATTGTTCTGTTTGACAACGAGCAAAACCAGCCTTGGTTACCGTTCAGTTGAACTGGTCCACACTCTCCAAGCACAGATTAGGGAGTGAGTGTAAACATCAAGTTTATTTCTTGTATGTCACCTTATAAATAATTATCAGGGAGGCTGGGGGGTCAAGGCTTCATCCGATTCGGACTCTTCAGGCATCTTTATTTATGGCTAGATCAAGGCGTGTGACTTTGTCACTGTTTATGGTCACCAGGTATTTTACCTGGGACATTACCAGTTCATTAAATTGATGAAAAGGAAAAGTGGAGATTATTTGCAACATAGCCCCTGTCCAGAATTTTTCTGGGCTGAGGTTGTGTCACCTTCCAGAAAGTATCGCAAGTTCGCCCTATGATTCATGGGGGCGACCTTCTTTTTTTTATTTATATTTTTTATTTTATTTTTTTTTAGGTTTGTTTTTTCTGGCCCCGCCTGATTTGCCTGTGTTAACATTGTTGTCGCGTTGCAGGTTCGGAGTTTCTGTGGGCCACGCAGGCCTTCTACTGCACGCTCTGCAAGGCCTTCAGCGGCGACAACATGTGTGCCGAGCAGCACCTCAAAAGTAGGGAGCACAACAAAAAGTACAGGGTACGTAAAGTCTCTTCCCTACATCTTAGTCCTTGTGGTTCTGTGGCTAGGACAAATAGGATTCAGTAGTACCCCAAAATAAGAGGCAAGAAAATGGTCCGTATTGCTTGGGGTTCTACTGTATTTCATGTGTTCGTGTTTTTTCTAGAGTGATTTTGAGACATCTAGAGTGTGTCTTTTTTTCTATGATTTGTCATTCTTTTGATGTTTTGTTTTAGAAAGAAATTCCTAGTTTGAATCTCTTTCCTAGTTTTAGTGGTTTAGAGAGCGAATATATTTATTACTTTTGAAAGTCAATTAATGGCTGCTACATTGTTTTATTTTATGGTGCTACTTCTATTTTTGCATTCAGTTTTATAGCCTTAAGATATTCCTAAAAATGTATCACAGTCAAATATATGAGATATATCGTTGAGGGTTTTCTCATGGAAGTATTATCGATGCTGGAAATATAGATGTGAGAAACAATTGAAATACATGAAGATCTAGTTGAAATATTTCTTAAGTAAATGAATTGTGAAGTTTCCATTAATTTCTTCTGTCAACTCTCTCGGATCAAATATTGCAAACGGAGTGTATAGAGTGTATATGTATATATTTTAAAATATTAATCAAAGTCTTTGTAGATTATATACCTTTACAATATCGTGCAAGTAACATGAATTGTATCGGAAGCCTGTGTCCTGGATTGAACATCAATCGCTGTCACGCGGCAGATCTGTCCAGAACAAGTGTCCCACCGGCACAGATTTCACGTATGGGAGCCCTCCCGGTGCTGCCCGCCACACGGTGAAGGGCTCACAAAATTTATAGCATCCACTCTCACCTAGTGAGTCCTGGGTATAAGAAGCTTAACTCGGCTTTCCAAAATCAGCTCAGAACATGAATTGTAATTTCCCTACCTCGGATGTTGTTCATTGATATTCTTGGTTCCTTTAGGAATATTGCGAGGAGAATCCCTTCTACGAGCGGCGATTCACGCTGGACAAGGCAGCCGGAGTCTCCATGTTGTCGTGGAAGGGTCCGGCCTACGAGAATGCCATGAAACCCCCCAGCTCCGCAATCATTGACCTCTCGAAAGACGAAAAAACAGCAGCACCACAAAAAACCACACCGCAAGCTCCAGCTCCTAGCCAGGTGGCTCGGGAGAACAGCGAAGCGCAACGAGAGAAGACCAATAAGAAAAACCAAGAGGCGGAAAAGAAAAACCAAGAATTGAATGAGAAAGAGAAGCAAGCTAATAAGAATGTGGTTGAGCTTGATACAGATGCCTCGAAACCTGTGAATGTCTTACCCATGGTGGGGAAGCGCCTTGGGATGGGCCTCAAATCCAAACCCGAATCGAAGGAGGAACCCCAGGATGTGGATGCCGATGGCAACGCGCAGAACCGAAAGGGGATTTCTATTAAGCTCACAGGGAAGACTCCGCTGAATACGAAAGCAACCAACAACCCGCTGCAGGCTCTGACAAAGCCCGTGTCCAGACCGATGGCAGTCCCGCAGCGCGCCCCGGCATTCCTCCAGCCCGCCCAGCAGCGGAAAGCCCCTCCCTCGAAGCTTACGGCACCCAGCCCACCCTCCCTCGACTCGTTCCTGTCCATAGGTAAGGGCAGCGAGAACCAGGCTTTGCCGGTGTACGATGCCACCGAAAGGAAAGGGGTGAACCCCGCGGAGCAGGAGAAGCTCGACGACATGAAGATGCTGGGCATCGTGCCCGATGTGTCGCAGCAGCCCGTGCCTCGACCGCCGCCACAGATGCCCTCCTCCGGCACCAAACCCCAATCCAAAATGGCTGCCACGGAGGCGTCCAAAATGTATGACGTGTTCTATGGTAGCAAGGATAAAGCGGAGACCGAACCTAGTAACGGTGGTCAGGAGGGTAGGTATCTTCTGCGTTTTAGTATGAAAAGCTTTATTCTATTTCTGTTGTCTAAACAGGGATGGCAGTTTTCTCCTTGTTTTCATTTCCAGTTAATGAAATTATTTTTCTTTCGTAAAACAAAGAGAGAACGACGTCATTCACACCAAAAAACAGGAGTTCAAACTTCCCCGCACACCCCAGCCTTATTCCATGGCCAATAACGATGTGTTTTCCATGTTTTCCCAGTCTTTCCGAAGCAGTAAATTCCACATGAAAAGTAAATCATTTTATTTTTCTGATCTCGACTGACATCCCTGTGTCTATAGTATGAAGTGCCATCCTTAAAGTAGCACGCACTGATGGGGGGGGGGGGGGGGATGGGGTAAAATCTGTTGGACATTTTGTGTACACGCCTTCTTTGTACTATTGCGTACAAGATGGAGGGGTGGGGGGAGTCACACTTTTAGAGAAAAATAATGAAATTATTGCCACTCGCTCGGTGTTGGACGAGGCCTGTCTAATAAATGATAAGGCTGATATATGACTTAGTTTTACAAGTATCTATAAAGAAGATGCATGTACGTACGTACTTGTCGTACGTACTCTCTCCCCTAAGTCTTACAGTTATGATCTGGTGGGGCCCTCAGAAAGTGAGATTATGGCCAGGGATGACACTTCTTAGTATTTTTGGGGGTTATTTCCTATTTTTATCATCATAGTCATACTCGTAAAGTGTGTTTTTTTGCTGTTTCCCAGTTCAGTTCGGATCTAGCCACCTTCCAAATTTCGATCAAATTCATAAAGAGTAGAGAGTTTGTTAGACTATTGCTGTTACGCTGTGGAAGTTTTATTCTTTGTCCACTCAAGATAATGGAATATATCTGCTACACTATGAGTGAAAAGTTCAGACGTTACCCAAACAACAACTTAAAGTGCCCTATATATTACACTTATACCTTTTTCTCGCTAGTCAAAATTCCTCTTTTCAGTACAAAAATATTGGTTCAGGCTCAGAATCTGCCCGTGGATTTATGTATAGTCTTGCTTCCTGAATCATATTTGACTGATCAGATTTAAATCCCCTGAAATTCATCTAATATTTCTATTATAAGCGTCATTCATCTGATTTATTTTTAACATGTTATTAATGTTGGTTTTAGTCGGATTGTAATTGTAATGTTACCAAACTCAAGCCAAATACTTATATTGGGAACTAGCACTCTGTGAGGCACACCAAATGTATCGTTTCAGATTTATGAATTGATGTATTTTCACAATACAGGAAAGGTGAATTTAATTTTTTTTTTTTTTTAATTTTTTTTTCTCAAATTTTTAATTTTTTTTTTTTTTTTTCAAGGTGACCTTAAAGGTAGCATGGGCTTTCCATAGGGGTGTTATTGTCGTGTTAATCTTGATCTTCCTGGTCGAGTGGTTCAATGTGTTGTGGTATTTTCAGACGCGGGCAGTAACTCCAGCGAGGTAGAGATGGATATGGGCGACTTCGACATTCTCGACGAGTGTGGCGACGACTAGAACCCACTCTCTGTCCCTCCGTCGGCTTTTTATTCACTATTATCATAACCTTCATGACAGGAGCAAAGGAAACCTGGAGGAAAAAACAGTGAAAGGAACAACATATATCATGGATTCCACGCTAAATCACACAGACCTTTTTAGTGTGTAGAGCAGCTGGAAGTTGCTCGTTCGTTTTATGATTCCTTGACGCTGTGACTTGTGACATTGTGACATTGTACAGTATGAATGTAAGGTCAGTAGAAGACTTAATAACGTGAACATTATGTAGTGCTACAGTAATGTCTAACCAAACTGTGTGATTTTATAGAAAAAGGATTGGAAAATGTTACATTTTATTGGTGGTTCAGTGGGTGGAATAGAAAGTGCCACTGTGGACGTGTGTGTTGGAAGGAAAATACAAATACGTGTCCCTAGTACTCTGAAAACTAGTCTAATTGAACAAATTGGACGTTAAACTAAACAAACAAACAATGTCTGGGAACAAACCCACATCTCCATCTGTCTGTTGAGGTTATGTTCTGTGTCGAAGGTTTAGATATTTTTTCATAATGTACTCTCTCGAAGGTTTAGATATCTTTTCACATGTCTACAGATATTTTGATATCCCAAAATGTTAGGACTTCTTTCAGGTCACGAAGTTTTGGTAATTATTTAAAAATGGATTTTTTCCCTTTGACCATTGAACTTTGTTGTTTAACGTTACCCCGTTTTATTACCAGAAGAACCCCACATGTCCTCATGGATTGTGCTTGGAGTCCATCTTAATCCACAGTATTAAAAAAAATCTTGGAAAGATTATCAATCTTATTCCACAGTATCATCTATAACAATGTGAGTGGCTGTACTAATATTACTTTTAGTTTTGATAAAGGTGACCCTCGTGTTGAGTTCCATGTCAGATGTGGAAATCCTTAAGTTGAGTCTCGTGAGTAGATCCTGGAGACTTGTGAATCTGTAATCCGTTTGAATGTTGATGAAAACACTGCCTGTAAGCCTCGTGTCCCGACCAATAAAATCACATTTATTCAATGTACTCTCCATCTTTGTCTAATTTCATTTATAAAGTGAGGTCGATTTATACGAAGTACATTTACCATTATTGCTTATTACTAAATTCAAACGCATTGATAAATTCAACAGTTATAAACTATTTTAAGAATTAAGGTGATTATCAATACATTCTCATAGTTGAGCATGAAGGTTCTATTTTAAGAATCAAACTTTTAACGGACTCTGAAGTTCTCTGTCCATCCAAGATGCAGGCGTGTTGATTATTCTTAATACTACGGCGGAACTAGCAGAAAGTAAAAAGTTTTTGATTTATATATAATTGGTAAATAATTCGCAGGGTATGTGCTAGAAAAGTGAGCAGCAATTTGTCGTTAAAAAGCTCTGTGCAAATACACCAGTCAATTTACAGTTTCTATAGTTTACTAAACACAAGCGTGGGATTGTTCCCAGATTTTCGATTTTCATTTTTATTCAAATCCCAAGGATCATTCTTGAGATTACTAAATCTGAGGGGAAAAAAACTTTTGGGGTTGGGGTATCAAAATGAAAACCTGAAAGACAATTGGGAGTTTAGGTGCCTCCCGCAACCTCCTGCTGAATCTTTAGAAATGTCCGTAAATACTGTAATGATAATGGACAACACAACAGGCGAATAGGTTCAGTCTCTTTATTTAAGAAAAGTCTCAATTTTCTTTTTTCTTGATTCATTTGATTATTCTGGATTTCTTAGGCTCGATGGCCTGTCTTCCTTGCGTCCAGTCGACCAGATACCGCTGGTTGCGGGTCCAAGACATAATTACTCAGCATTTGCAGGAAGTTATAATATGAGATAAGCGAGCGTGGGCCTACTGCCCCCAAAATAGGATGATTGATACGGTGAGAGTACATGCGAGTTGGAAGCATGAGGGATTTCTGGGTGGTAGCTTTTAGCGTGATTAACCATCAGGCGGTCCTCATTGGTTGGTCAGAGAAACAAGGGAGTCTTTTCGGGTTTAAGAGTAGTTGATAACACGGGTACCATGCCTGGTTCAGATCATTTGCTGAGTTAAGGTAGTTTAACATTTACCAGCTAATGGATTATTTACTTTCAGGTATCTTTTTAGAGACTCCGGCGTCTTTAAGGCACGTACACTAGGTGCTAACTGTTTCCATAATTTAGCAGATCACAGATTACTTCACAATGTAACGTGATTCCTGCTGCCAAGCCTTCCGGGCCGAGAGTGACGGCTGAGTGTGATCTGGGCACGGTGGTCAGATGTCCACGCCCTAAAAGCTGGATCGTCTGAATGAACCCCGAGACGCCCGGGCCGAGAGTGACGGCTGAGTGTGATCTGGGCGCGGTGGTCAGATGTCCGCGCCCTAAGAGCTGGATCGTCTGAATGAACCCCGAGACGCCCGGGCCGAGAGTGACGGCTGAGTGTGATCTGGGCGCGGTGGTCAGATGTCCGCGCCCTAAGAGCTGGATCGTCTGAATGAACCCCGAGACGCCCGGGCCGAGAGTGACGGCTGAGGGTGATCTGGGCGCGGTGGTCAGATGTCCGCGCCCTAAGAGCTGGATCGTCTGAATGAACCCCGAGACGCCCGGGCCGAGAGTGACGGCTGAGGGTGATCTGGGCGCGGTGGTCAGATGTCCGCGCCCTAAGAGCTGGATCGTCTGAATGAACCCCGAGACGCCCGGGCGCTCACTTTTTATAGTCACCAGTGACGTCATCCTTGTTTAGGTCTCGCGGGGAAGCACGAACCACATCCTTCAGAGGACCATACTCCGGTGGATGGATATCCACCGGAGGACCCTACTCCGGTGGATGGATATTATCCTACTCCGGTGGATCCCAGCACCGTCTCCGGTGTAGGGAATCCCCCGGGGTCCTCCGATGCACAGCGACTCTCTCCCCCCCCCCCTCCACTACCATCCCGGATACCCATACTCACCGCAAAATCTTACGGGAGATCTGGGGAAACTCTGGTTTCAGGGATGCAAGTTTGCCGACAATTGAGGGAAATCATAAATTTCTGCATCTTGAAATATGATCATTAACGAAGTATGAAAATCATAAAATAAAACAAAATTCCAAAAAGTTCTGGCAGCAGGCTCTCACCAACGGCGTATAAACCTCCAGTCAGTACTTTGGCAGCAGTTAAACGCGCCAAGGGCCGTTGACACTGCCGTCAGAGTTCCGTCAAGTGCCGAAAAATTTTGTTTGACGGCACGGGGGAGGGGGGGGGGGGGTTGGCGCCCCCCCCCCCCCCCCCGGATACGCCCCAGATTTTTTTTGTGTTTTTGTTTCCGACTTTTTCATCAGTCCCGACTTTCATCCCTGTGGTTTAGCTAATGATTTTATTTTTGTACTAGCGTAAAGCCTATGAGACAATTTGTGAAGAGATTACCTTGGGTTGGTGACTAGCGTAAAGCCTATGAGACATTGACTTTGCCTGACCAGTTCTTCGGGCCGGCGAGAGTCGAGCCTATAACGGGGGGGGGGGGGGGGGGTGCGATTACATGTCTGTAAACAGTTTTTCAATATTGTAAAAAGAACAGAAGGACAGCCTAGGCCCAGCCCAACCCAGTCCCAGCTGCTTACTTTGATCTCAATTTGGTAACTTTGTTGGATGTCAGAGGTGTGATCAGGAACCGTCAGCATGTTGATATTGTAGGGGTCAGGGTAGTCAAGCGGCATTTGTTTCACTTTACGCTAGGTGCTGCGAATGCTGATCCTTGCTGTGCGGTAAAGCCGGCGAACCCATGTATGCAATTACTACGGGGTTGCCCACATTATGTAACTCAGTCAGTATATAGGCTGAGTCCGCAGCAGGTCGAGAGGTCTTCTCGCGGTGCCTCTGCGTCGAGTGAACGCCTTGGAGCCTCAGTAACTGGTAAGGTTTCTCCGGAAACCTTTCAGCGGTGAAGAGACCAGAATCTCTTCCCTTGCGCTACTTGGTGCCCCACATAAAAAGTAGTACCTGAAGTGTCCAGAGTCTGGTTTTGTGTTCTAGGCTAAACTAGGTCGCAGATCCCGCAGATCCCCAGCCTTACCTCGGAATATTCAGAACCAACCCGTGCGGAGAGCGTTAGCACG
This sequence comes from Alentia gelatinosa, assembly GCA_950022655.1. Taxonomy (NCBI): domain Eukaryota; kingdom Metazoa; phylum Annelida; class Polychaeta; order Phyllodocida; family Polynoidae; genus Alentia; species Alentia gelatinosa. Next base: position 1,735,451 of record OX465581.1, on the reverse strand, counting down.
GGGTAGCGACTCGTCTCCACCACTGGTCAGGTAGAGATACTCCTGGGAGTGAGAGGACACTTACAACGAACCGGTGGTCCGCTACAATATCTTAGAGGTGTAAAGCACTGACTCCACGATCTACTTGGCAACGTCGGGTTGTCTCACCGCACCTTGATCATTTACTCCACATCCAGAACTCGTGGCATATCGTCAGTGGCTATGGATCTCGATACAGTTCCTCATTAATCTCGAACCAAGCGATCTTGTTCTTTGTAGGTTAGAAAAGCAAAAATATTTAGATATTTTCCTTGAAAAAAGAAGGCTATGTACGGTTCTCAAGCGTTAGGGGTCATCCATAAAGTATGTACGCACTAAAGGGGTGGGGGGGCGGGGGGGACATTTAGAAATTTTGCTTATTCCCTTTCTTTGTTCTATTGTAAAATACCAGATAACTATAGTGGTTTTATTATGAAGTCTAACTTCACTATTGTCCTTGACATTGATTTCAATGTTGGTTCCTATTTCTTATTACACCTTTCTCTTATCTATGCACATTTTTCAATGTGTCAAATTAAAAGATTCCTGGTCGCATTAGTGAGAGGAAATTAGATTTTTGGGTCTTGAAATGTGTGGTGAATGTGTGAGGTGGTCACAATAACGAGGTGGTCATAATAACGAGGTGGTCACCATGACGAGGTGGTCGCATTATACCGAACATTTTGTAAACCTAAAATGAAGGGGAAAATTTGGGGACATTCCAAGAATGGGAGCCTACTTTATGAGAATATAGAAAGATTTATCAGAAATATGGGCGACGTAAATTATGTTTGTGTTTGTCTTTTGCAGGGTACGGGTGGAAGTTGGAGTGGTCCGCAGTTGACGGGATGCCGGTAAGTCGTCAGCTGCCTGAACTAAAGAGATAATCTGGAAAGTTATGCGAATATCATTATGTCAGATATAAGTTGTTATCCTTTCAGTTCTTAACCAAGGAAAAGTAATTCCTCAGTACTTTATTTTAAGAATAAATCATTAACAAATCGACAAATTTCATTACACTTGATGAAATAAAACTACTACGCCAAACTTATTACAACCCACTGATTTCACTATTTATTATTAGTCAACGTTTCGAGAGGGGAGGAGGCCGATGCCTTATCCATTGGGCCACGGTGGCTTTCATTTTGCCTCCTTTTTTTGAGACAGACTAGAGGTTAGTTTACAAAGCAGACCTAGTTGGAGTTTGATGTACAGGGACTCGGAGCAGCGCCGGACTGCCCAGTGCCTTATTGAACCGGCGCAATAAAGACGGTGAATGAAAAACTCATGTGTCGTGTGAATGTTTTACATCTAAGTGCAGTATTTCATAATGGGGGAGTTTCCGCTCAGCCAATGTACCAGTCCCGGTAAGTGACGTCAACAGCCATGAAAATGTCACATGTTGTGTACCGTTGATTTAACACCGGCAATGTGGGAAGTGCTACAAATAATGATATAACACTCCGTTCATTTCACGTCCTATCTCCAAGTGACTGTGGCACAAAATGAACTGACTGAAAACAGGTAAACTAGCATGATTTGGTAAAATGGAAACTGCTCTATTATAAGATTAGCAAAGAAACCAAATGATATCCATAGTTAAATTCCAATTAAGAGTCACCTCATTATATGATTCGTGCTGAATTCTGGAGTTTCTTGATGTCCCAAAAGACCTTCCTGATATCAAAGTAAATCCCTCACGACAACTTTTTCTACTGTGCTCAGGCCTGTTTCTGACCTTGTCCTAACTCTGATTACCCACCACATATAAAACATAACAATTCTGTCGGATCTGCTTGGAGTTTCCCCATCACATAGAGACAAACAGAACCAGAACTATGCAGGAAGAGTGAAGTACCACGAGCGTGAGAATCCTGTAGATATTATAAAAACACACTCCAAGATTTTTCACGGTCAGAATCTAACAAGTGACGTCTGGAAAATCGATGAATGTCGAAAATGTATATCTACCAAAACAATGAAAAAATCCATCACTGTTCTTTTTTAAAATTATTATTATTATTATTATTATTATTATTATTATTATTATTATTATTATTATTATTATTATTATTATTATTATTTATAAGGTCCTAGATTCAAACATTACATTTGGTTTTCAATCTAGGCCAGATCACATCAAGAATGTAAATTTAAAAGTGTGACAATCAAATTCCGGTTGAGAGAGTTACAGATCGAATTTAGCAACAGTAACGTTGAATTTAATGAGTATTGGGTGATGGGCGATGTTTGACCTAAAAGGACGTGAAAACGCACACAAATTATAGAGCAAGATATTGTCTCTGATATCTAAAGACATTACGCGCTCATTTTTCCCTCGTGAGTTTACAAACACTCGACAGACGCCGCGTCCCGGCGCGGGAAAAACGCTGTTAACCGGCGAGACGCGCCGCGACACCTGGTGAGGTAGCGAAGGAACTAAACAGAATCACAAGAATGGCGGACGATAATGGAGGATTTACGTACGACCCAAGTAAGATACCTCTCAATTTAACAAAGTAGTGATTACTTTACATCAAAGAGGTGTCAATTCTCTCGATCAAAGTCTGATGGTCCGGAATTTAGGATATGACCGGCGTTTGAATTTTAGATAACATTTGAGACGGTCTTTGAGATCTTGGCTACTGGAGAAAGCTGCCTTCCCTGAGTCACAATCTTCTGAAGAACAACTATTTTATGATATTCTAAACAGTCTCTATTTCATTCTCCAATGTATTTCTGTGTAAACATAAATTATGCCCTTGTTATTCGATCAAATTTGGTGTATGATCCATTTGAGTAGGTTTCTAAAAGCACCGGTACTTTAATTAGACGTCTGAACGATAATAGGGGATCTGTCATTCAATTCATTACTGATGATGAAGCAACATCAAAGCTTGGCATGCAACAAGACAGAGGATCTTCTGAGAGGGTGCAGAGTGAACTGCCAGGGACCACGTTAGATTATTTATACCATGCGTCACTGGCAAAAGAAGGGAGATACTCAGATAGATCTAGATCTAGACAATATATCCCCGCTGAGGTAGTATAACTTAATAAAAGGAGAACCAAGAAAATACACTGTATTTATCAATCTAGGTCTAGAAATCTAGATCTATCTAGATCTAGATACTCTTACTAGGATGGGATTTCAATGTTTAGATCTAGATCTAGACTGTATAACCACAATCATTCACAGAACTATTATTTATTTTGTTGTTAATAAACTCCCAGGTCTAGATATCATTCAAAAAGTAGTGTATCTCTAGAGTTGTATGTCCACGTCTAGATCTGCATGTTTTTTTTTTGTTTTGTTTTTAGACACTATAGCAACATTGTTCAAAACAGACAGGAATGTTTCATTTTCAAGGTAGCATCGGTTTCTGATAGAGATGTTATAGTCACGTCTTCAAAATCTAGATCTATATGATTATTAACCGAGTTCTAATAACACAGGAAAAAAAGTATGATGCATTATCAATAAGTATATAAAAATACCAATATGAATATGATCTACACTATACTGTCCATGATATGATTGTTATCATGGACAGGGGGTTCATATTCTATTGTCTGATTAAGCATTTCTAATTGATATGTATTGTAAAATTGAAGATAATAGGGATGACTTGTGTTCCATTTATTCTTTTGTTTTGCACTTGATGAATTCTAATTTGAACAAATTGCAGGTGCCAATTATGATGAGGCAACAATGGAACAACAGCGACGCATTGAAAAGGAGGTTTGTATCAGATTATTTATTTAACAACACTTTTATATTGATTTATGTTAAACGACATCATACTCTGATCACCACTTATTGGTATCTATTATTTTTTCTGATAACCGTCATTCAGGGTAGTACCGGTATCGCTCAGGGAGAGGGAGCCAAAGTGAACCCACTGAAACTACAAATACCCGTTTACCAAACGCCATTTCCGGATATAGGCGCTCAGTACTTTGACTATGTAGGTTCGAGATTATATGTGTCATTCTCCAATCTTTTAGATCCATATTTTTGATGAAGCTAACAATTGTCATCGTAGCTTTGAGACAGAGTTATCCATAATCGATAGTAGTAAACTACACTTCAAAAGTAACAAACGAGACCAAAAACAAAAGCCTAGCCTCAAACCCCCATAGGTTTAGCACTAAGCCTCGTTCTTACTGGCCACCGGAAATGGTGTTTTGAACACGGGTATCTGCCGTTTTAGCAGGTTTACTTTGGCTCCCTAGAAGGATGTTCCCCTGTCCTGTTTTGACGAATTGCTTCCTATGTAACTCACAAGTGACATGGTTGATGATCTATTACAGCACTTTTCAATGGTAGCTACCCTTGAGCTAGTCCCAGTCCACCTCCAATATCTCCAAATAGATATACAGAGATGGTAGCCTTCCACTTTTCCATGGAAATCCACTTTTTCAGTATACACAATTATTTGTCCAGGTTTAAAACAAAATCATATTAATTGAGCCTCATTAGAATCTACCCACAGACCCACAGCTGTACATCATGGCTGACACTGACATATTTTCCAAATTCCTTTGGTCTCTCTTAGGCAGTAAATTCCAAATGTTTTTTTTAACACAACTGACATCTTTGTACAGTAAAACCCTGACACTGGGGCTCCCTATTAAGGAGAATACCCCATAACCTGCACCACTTCTTCTCAGAAAAGCAGCTGTACCACATATGGGTGTGTTCCATTGGTCTGATGGCATGACCACGAAAAAGCATCACATGGTGCTTGCACGTTGACCACACAGCGGTCTTTTGTCAGGCGGTTAAAGCAATTGGTGTAGTGGAAAAGGCAACATGCCCAACAGTGGCAGCCACACAACGCTGCCAGCGGCAACGGCCCATAAATACACAATATTACCATGATTTCAATCTGAGTGGCCATATTCTCTGCGTAGTTGACAAGTATTACGTAGTGTCAACTACAAGGAGAATACGGCCACACAGATCGAAATCATGGTAATGTTGTATTTATTACTCACCTTTCGAGTAATTATCAGGAAAAAAAATCTAGTATATTATTAGAAATTCGACCCTAGCGCCGTGCTTTGTTTATATGAATTAGTTCCTATAATGCCCGTCAGGTGGCCGAAATAGGCCTTATTCTCCTAGGAGATTCCGGAGGTCCGTATTCTACTCAGTAGTGATCTGTAGGCTCCATAGGCTTAGCATGAAGACTCCGTACTAGGTGGGTAATAAAACCTAATAAACCTTGCTCACATGGATGCTGTGCGGCATCGGCATTTGAACTGACATGCGAGTTTGTACACTAACTAAATTTGCCAAACTGAGAAATTAAATTTGCCAAACTGAGAAATTGTCTGACCTGGGATGCCGCTAAACAAATTTATGTCTGAAGTATACTACCTCATTTTGAGTACTGCTCATATATAATAAACTGTATGAAAAAAAAGGATATGGATATATTGGAAAAGTTAAATAGAAGAGGTTTATGTATAATATTTGGTAACATGTCTCGCAAGTACTCAAGTAGAGAAATGATGAAACGATGTAAATTGGATGATCTAGAAATAAGAAGAAAAACACTGTTATTGTGTCTAATGTTTAAACATCGAAACAATGTGGATTGGATAGAACCAAAGAGAACAAGAGCCACCAGAAGAGGAGAGAAAACTATATTTATAACTCCGCTAACTAGAGCCACTACTGTACTAAATAGCCCTTATTATAGAGGAGCGAGGGAGTGGAATCGACTGGGAAAGGAAGTACAGGAGTGTGACTCAATGCGAACATTCAAAAGACTGCTAAATGGGAAAACAAACTGATGAAATATGTATAATATTATTTGAACCTGCGTCAAGAACTGTCATCATAACCTCATTTAAACTAACATAACCTACTGTATAACCTGTACTCTTTTACTCGACGTATGTATGTGAACCATAATATTTGTAAACATGCTTGGATTGTTACTGAAAAACTCAAGAATATGAGAGTAACAATAAATAAACAAAAAAACCCACTATAAGTATGTTTGGCAGGCACTCGATGCCGTCTTTTTCAAGGCCAGCCCAATGAAACACCCCCTTTTGGTAAGATTCTACTGTACTGCTCTGAGTTCCATAGACATTGGTGTTTAATTGATTTGTTCTTTCCCTTCCAGATAGCAGAAAATCAACCATTGATAGGAAACCGAGACGATTTCTCAGGCCTTGAAAAGGAGTTTGAAGAAGATCCGGTATATCAGCTGAAAATTCAGGTACGCCTCATAGTAGTAGATAAGGCCGCCTCATACTGCGCTGTGTCATCATTGTTAGAGGCATCACTCGTTTAACTTAAAGGCATATCCTTAAAGGACAAGTTACCTTCAAAAGTAAAACCCATGTCAATTTCCTGGAGTGTTGTAGAACACATTACTCATTGTTTAAAATGGGGCTATCCGTGCTAGGTTTTCATTAGAGATAAATATTATGATGATATCATGATAGAATATAGAGAAAAAAGTAGTTTTTCACATGTTGTAGGACACATGGATGAGAAATTGTTGACTCATTTTGTGTTTTATCGTATGATAATGATCAAGGGTTCATTTCTTTTAACTTCACTTAATAAATTTGGGCGAACATTTGTTCACTTTGCTTATATATCATATTTAATATCCGATGAATCATTTCGCTTTTTTTCCCCTGCAGGATCTTAAACGAAATTTCACATCGTTCCGGAGAACAAGGCGAGATGGAAACTGTTTCTTCAGAGCGTTCGGGTTTTCTTATCTCGAGCGACTTCTGAACCACCCCGAGGAGATGAAACGGTGAGCGAACAGGTCACGTGACCACACTCCGCAGATAAATCAGAGACGACAATTTTACACTTTTATTTTTCTTGTATTACATGTTATTATATACCCATGCAGTATATTTAATGATTACGTACTGCTGCTGCACGGACTTGATTGACCTGGATTAGAAACGTGGCGCTGCTGGCTTATCTCTCTACGCCTCGCTGTTGTTCTCTAATTCCTGTTTTTGCCACCAACAGACCGCCGACAGGCTGAGCAAATGCGCCACAACAATAGTCTGGGGATAAAATTTAAAAAAAAAGATTAATTCAACAAGCCATTATTGGTAGGAGCCAGTTCTTCTTCCAATGCTGTTCAGTCTAGATGTTGTGAATCACATGGAACAAGAATACACCAGCTGAAGCTCAATGCACAACACTAGTAATATAAACAGAAAAATGTTCGATAATTAGCATCTTATGCTGTTCAAGGGTGAAATGAGATGTTTAAGTCCCACAACAACTTGAGTATGTATTTATATAGTACGAATATAATATCTAGAAAAGACTTTGATTGGACCTTATAGACTCTTTAGTTGACATCTTTTTGATATTCACATCAAACTTATCCCAACGTTTTGTGGTCGAAGCCATGGCGAACTTTTGTCTAGTTCTTTTAGTATAATGTCAAGACGTATGCTTCGTAGTGCGTTACGGTACCACGAGTCTTTTAGTAGTTAGAACCAGTATATTTTGATATTTTGTAACTCAAGAGAGTCTCCTTAACATGTGTGTACCCGCGTACCCCAGAGCACGCTATACGACTTGTCCAGCCATTCTCCACTTTCATTTCCCCCCGTGACAGATTATTTTTTCGATTTTTTCTCCTAACCATGGCTAGCATCCCTGAACGTTTGAGTTTTTGAGTTGTTTTTATAATAACACGATACAGTCAGCTTCTACTGTTAAGACATTGTGCGCTGTTACTTTTACATCCGTATATATTTTTCAATGGTAGACATTTTTTAAATTTTTAAATTTTTCTTTTATTTCTCTTCACACGGTTCATACCAGGGTCAGATCTTCCACATGATAGAGTTGCGTAGACTTTTGTTTGATATAATTTTTTTATTTTTTTTAACTCAGAAGTGTTTTCGCCTCGTTTCTTAAATCTTGTTTGATATAAAAACAAAACATACACAATAGTAAACCAGAAGAGTAGTTGGTTACATAATTGGGATGGGTGAGTAATTATTACTTCTTATTCAGAGGACAGTCTTGATGTGTCGTTGAAACTCTTTGTACTCTCCCCTTCTGAATACTTGGCTCTACGTTATCCTATGTTATTGTATACCTGTGGCCGTATGTTCTACGTATACCGCCCGCTTCTATCAGTGTCGTACGTATGGCCGTACAGCGTATTTATCCTACCCCTAATATAAAATCCCATAGGCTTAACATTGAGTTTCCATATGCCATGCTGACTGGCATACAGAGTTTTATATGCCACTAGTGGCATACAGATTTCTTATCACATAATATTCCAAAATCGAGGAAACGGGGTAGGATCAAATCAAAACCTGATTCATTTTAAACTTGGCCACTGCATGCCACTCCGGGAGTTTTGGCTCCGGACTTCACTCGGCTTTGCCTCATGAAGTCACTATGCCAAACTCCAGTCATGGCATATGGTGGCCCAGATTAAAACTCATCCAGTTTTACGATAGTACATGTACAGCGGCAAAACCAAATAAATTGTCCAAAAGCGAAGGTAAATGATTGCTATTTTATGGTATATAACAATACGGAAACAGGTATACTGTGTCTGTACGTGATAAATATTGATACACATATCATAAAGGCACTCCTTTATATGTTTTTTTCTTTTCGTGAATTTCATTATTTTCCTGTCCACCTCAGATTTAAAGAACTGGCTGCAAAAAGTAAAGACACATTGGTAGACATGGGATTTCCACAATTTACTATAGAAGATTTCCACGACACGGTAAGTGCTTTTATCTCAGGGGGTACGATGGTTTAATTATTAATCTGCATTAACCTAAGTAATATTTGCTAACCTTTAATATAGTTAGAAAGCATGTGAGTTTCTGTAACAGATTAGAGGAAAACTATGTTCTGCTGAGAGAAAGTCAAAGTTACGAGGTAAGGCTCAGAAAAAATTACTGCAAAAGGTCTTGGCCGTGGGCAGTAATTTTTCCAAGCCTAATTGAGTAACTTTGACTTTCTCTCTCCGGAAACTTGGTTCCCCTATTCCTACATACCTTCAAATTCAGTTTAATAACGATAAATAGCGTTATTGCTTAACCGCCATCAACGGTGGAGCCAGATCCAACCTTATTGAGTAACTTGACACTCTATGTTTTCTCCCCACTGTGCTTTTCATACAAATTTTGTAAGAGACGGTCTGATTGGTCTAAACGTCAGCCTTGGGTATTAAACATCACCCTTGGGTAGTAAACCTAAGTTATGCCACCAGTGTGGTGTACCCATAGAGTGTTTGGCCATAGATATATAGGAAAGGCAAAAACCCTCTGAGCATGTTTTATTTACTTCCACTCCCGACACTTTCATATTATTTACCTCTTGATTAATTTCCGTTGTTTAATATTCTTAACGTGACTTGCAAGGCTTTATGCCGTTTCTAGGTGAAAATAATCGAAGGTCAGCAGAGTTGGCGTACATTGAGTGTATTTATTTTGCAGTTCATGGATGTTGTGGAGCGCGTTGAAAAACAATGTCCACTGGAGGACCTCCTGGAAGTCTTCAATGATCAAGGATACTCCGACTACCTGGTGGTCTATCTGAGGTGAGCAACTCTTGTCGTGGTTAGGCCACTAAAAAAAAAACTTGTTTCTCATCACCGCGCGCATCAGAAAAAACGATTTTAGAAGTTTTTTTTCTTTTTTAAATAGGTGAACCTTGATAGAAATTATGAAGCTCCTGATGTCAAGGATGCATTAAATGTATAGCCAATAAAGATCTCAAAACCCTTTCTAAGCAGACACCCTGCGTAAGTGGCCACTTTGGCCCCGATCGGAGGGTTCAGCTTATGCGGGGTTTTACTGTATGTCTGAAGCCCATTTTATGGCACCTCAAAAGCCATCTTAAATATAGCAACAACAAAAAAAAAAAGAAAAAAAAAAGCGCTCTCGTCATATTTTTCATGGCTTGGTGATGAGAAACAATTTTTTTATTTGAGTGGCCTTAGTTGTCCATTTTATTGTGGGAATATTGTGTGTACAATCACCGAGGTCGGCGATACGGCCGTTCTTCCACTCCTCATTCTAGTGGCGGGTGTTAAGCCGAATGGGCAGTGGGTACCATTTTTTAGGAAGTCTTTGGTATGACCCGACTGGGATTTGATCCCCCGATCTCCCATGCTCGAGGCAAACACACTTACCACTTAGCCAACAAGCTTGCTTACCATAACAGAGTTGATTCTACACAATATCCTTGCATATGCCACGATATTACTGTGCGTCAACTCCTCAGAGCATACGACCGCTTGTATCTGAACCCAGTCAATATTGTGTATGTAATTTCCAAATTCCAATACAATGAAGTTATTCAATCTAAAAGACAATTTCAATTTTTTCCTAAGCCCTTGTTCCTGATTTATAAATCCTTCATACATCATGTCATAGATATTAACAAGACAAGAACCAAACCCTGTAAATTTGTTGTCGGTTAAAGTTTATTTGACCCCTTTTTTTTTCTTTTAAAATTTTACAGGATTTTTCATGGATTTCCCCTGATTTTGCATGTGGCTCCGTTTCGCCACACGGGGGAGAGGGGGGGGGGTGGTACTTTCTTGATTGCCTTACAGAACTAGAAACATGTATGTATATTTAGCAGAGACATTAAAATCCTGATTTACTTTACCACCCTCCAGGTTATTAGTCTCTGGACATCTGCAAAAGGAACATGAGTTTTACATGAACTTCATGGAAGGAGGACGGACCGTCAAAGAATTCTGTTCTCAGGTAAGTCGAGCTGAGGTCCACGGAGACCAACGAGCAATGGACGAATCTTTATGATTCACTTCGGCATGCTATCGGGCCTTCATTATTCACTGAAGACGATAACTGTTCTGAGGTACTCAATTTGAGCAGTAAAATGTTTTGTGACTATGGTAACGTGTCAGATGATTTTTACAACAGATGTTACTTTCTTCATCATATTTTAATACATGTATTAGCTGACTGAATACTTTGTAAAATCATCAATCAGATACGTGCCCCTGCCTTCAGCATCGGGATGTTTCTGATCAATAATTTTACCACGTATTTTTGACGTACTAAGACAGTAAGCCAGTATTCTTATTATCCATCGTATACAAAGTCCACTTTGAGAATGTATGGAGACTCAGTAAACCACGACCCATTATATAAAACTTGTCAGATACCAAAACTGTGGTATACAGATTCAAACCTGTGGTATGTGGCCGAAAAGCCATAGACCCTATTGAGGTATCCTGTAATTCAGTCTGTTGACAAGTTCCGGATTTCGCTGATTACCGACGTAGTGTATTGATAGACCCCCAACCCGTAAGCCAGAATTAATGCAGTTTAACGGTTTTTAGACATCCTCAAATTGAAATTCTGATGTCAGAAATGGAAATTTCAGCTATTTCTACATGGAAATCCGAAATTATATTCAGTTTCTCCAATTATAAATCAGAAAACTGTAGTTTATTTTGTCGTAGTGTGCCAAGTCTATCGGGAGCAAAACTTTGCTTTACCAGGGGCGATAATCGGGAGTTTAGTAACCTCTGGAGGCTCTATGGTATACGGGAAAAATAGTCCCTTTGTGATATAGAGCAAAGAAATAGTCCCTAATGTCCTACCCTTTAATATGGCAATTACTGGGTTTAATGTATTCAAAAAGATGGATAATAAATGCAACAAACGATGGTTTTGTGGACAGGCGGCTCTGTAAACCACTCGAGGTTGACGTCTTATTACACTGGCTAGCGCTCGTGTATTACTACGCGTCAACCACTCGTGGTTTACGGCTGCCTGTCCACAAAATCATCGATTATTGTCTATGTATACAATAGATGAATATATATTTAAATTTGTTGACAACGTTTCGGCACGCTATCGGGCCTTCATCAGGTTACCTAAGTTGATAACAACTGTTCTGAGGTACTCAATTTGAACAGTAAAATGTTTTGTTACTATAGTAACATGTCAAATGGCTTTTACACCAAATGTTATTTTCTTCTTTATATTTCAATTTATGTATAATAATACGGAAACTGGCTTACTCTCAAAGGGCGTCAAAATACTTGGTAAAATTATCAATCAGATGCATCTCTTTCTGCACCGGGATGTATCTGATCAAATACAGTAGAACCCTGCATAACGGACACCCCGCGTAAGCGGCCACCCCGCGTTAACGGACACTTCTGCTCGGAACGGTTCCCTCTATTAGATGTTTATTTCAACCCTGTGTAAGCGGACACCCCGCATAAGCGGATACTTTGGCCCGGAACGGAGGGGGTCGCCGCTTATGCGGGGTTCTACTGTATTTACCAAGTATTTAGATGCACGGAGACAGCCAGTGTCCATATACACTAGATAAATGTCTATTTTACCATATGTCTTGTCTCGTCTAACAGGAAGTGGAGCCGATGGGGAAGGAGAGCGACCACATCCACATCATCTCGGTGACGGCCGCAGCCGGTGTGCCCGTCTGCATCATGTACATGGACAGAAACGACACCAACAAGGTGGTGGCGCATAACTTCCCCGAGGACTCCGACCCGCAGCTCTACCTGCTCTACCGGCCCGGCCACTACGACATCCTCTATAAGTGAACTCCAGTGCCTCCAGCCACCAGGTGGCACCACCACCGCATCCGCAACTACTTTGCTGAAATATGACACACTTATACGTATCCGAACCCGCTAATTAAGTGCTGGTTCCACCAACACGATGGATTTGCTGCGTTACATCTTGGTACATCTTGTTATATCTTACAGTATCGCGATATGTCTTACCTCCTTTGCCGCGACATGTCGCGCGCGGTGGTTTGTGTAATTCTTTCGCAATGATTTATGTCTTTTTGGGTGCTCCACCACTGTTACACCTTGTGATCTTTGCCGACACATCACGGCATATTGCGATCTATCCCACAAGAACACTAAGAAGGTGCTTAACCAGACCGATGCATTGCGTCAAATATGCATGCGATTACTTAAAACCCAGCAAGATTTAGCAAGACAACCAAATCGCGACTAATCTCGCTACATCTTGTGTGTTGGTGGAACCAGCACTTAAGGAACACAATGTGACACTGATGGAGTTTACATCCAAGGCTGACAACAATGGGATTTACCGGGCAAATAATGCTGATAGATACTATTTTTTGTTTGGATGTGTTTAATTAGAGGTGTGAATGTTTGGTAGAATCGCCATGGATGAGGATATTTTATTTTGAATGTCTGACATATTCATACGTATACATGCTTTTTTTTTTTGGTGTTGAGTTGTAATTCAGATATAACAGCACGACGTCTAGAAGCTACCTCAGCATTATAGTTCGTGTACTGACCTTATTGCACAGCGGCTATTTCTTATTTGTGAGGATTTCCCATTACTGAACTATACTTGACGTCCTCGGGGACGGACCACACACTCGCAGTATGTTCACCTCCGCATTCTCTCGCCGCATGATTTGAGCCGCAATGCTCAGTTTAAGATGTGAAAACCAGGGCGACACCAAGTCTTCTGTCAGAATAAAGCAGCTGGACTGAATTAAGCATGTCTTATTTTGTCATGGGAATATTGTTTTGGTCTATGTTTTTTTAAGCAGTTTTTATTAAGGGAATATTGTGTGTACAATCACCTACTTTGGCGATACAGCCGTACTTTCACTCAGGTCCTAGCCCCCCTACTCCTCATTCTAATGGTGGGTGTTAAACTGAATGGGCAGTGGGTACCATTTTTGTGTAAGTCTTTGCAATGACCCGACTGGGGTTTGAACTCACGACCTCCCATGCTCGAGGCGAACACCCCGACCACTTAGCAACAGAGCTAGGTATACATAAGTTGGGAAGATGGAAGGGATTTTTTCAAATCAAATGGTTTTGTGGATGTAAGGTGGACAGCAATTACCAATCTGTTCACCCTCTTGGTCGCCTCGCCTCCTCGTGGTCCAGACCGGATATGCTTGCATGCAAACATAACAAAAGTGACCGGGGTGGGGAGTTAGCTCAGTGGTAGATAGCACTGGACTTGTAATACCAAGGTTGTCACTGTTCTCCCTCACCCCCATCAGTGGTAGATTTACTGCTATATCAAAGGCCAATCCTTCTCATACCATGTCTATGTGGTGTGGTGTACAGCCACCTTCCTCCTTCATCCCCAGCAGTGGTAGATTTACTGCTATATAAAAGGCCAGTCCTTCTCATACCATGTCTGTGTGATATGGTGTACAGCCACCTTTCTCCTTCATCCCCAGCAGTGGTAGACTTACTGCTATATCAAAGGCCAGTCCTTCTCATACCATGTCTATGTGGTGTGGTGTACAGCCACCTTCCTCCTTCATCCCCAGCAGTGGTAGATTTACTGCTATATCAAAGGCCAGTCCTTCTCATACCATGTCTGTGTGATGTGGTGTACAGCCACCTTTCTCCTTCATCCCAAGCAGTGGTAGACTTACTGCTATATCAAAGGCCAGTCCTTCTCATACCATGTCTATGTGGTGTGGTGTACAGCCACCTTTCTCCTTCACCCCCATCAGTGGTAGATTTACTGCTATATCAAAGGCCAATCCTTCTCATACCATGTCTATGTGGTGTGGGAAGTAAAAGAAATCTCACCTCGGTAAATGTGTAGGGGTGAGATTTTTTCCTACATTCGTCTCATAGATTCAGTGAAACCCAAAGTAAGTCTAATTGAACAAGTTGGACATTAAACTACCCAAACAAACAAACAAGCAGAGCTTAGCGAGTGTACTAAGAGGAAACATAGTTACTGAGCCCCTAGCGATGGCCGTTTGAGGTCTTTCGGCCCGTAATTACTACCTGACACTGGGCGAAGGGCCGTAGTTACAGGATGAAAGACCGAGAACAGCCATTGGTAAAGACTCACTACATTTACATATTATATATTTTGATCATTTTCTCCCTCCAGCTGACTGGCCGTTGGACTTGTCTGCGTTTCATGATGGAACTTTCTTTCCGTCTTTTGGTGGAAATTCTTTTTCTATATTATCGTATACCTGAAAATTACAAAAACGCCATTTTATACACAACCTTATAGTGGGCCCGAACATTATTTATACGTCATGTCAAGCAGCGGCCAGTATTTCATAGAGGTTTGTGCACAGGTTTATAATAATATGTCCTCCATCCTAAGTTGTTTATGGTCGTTCAAATACCAAGCTATGGTGGATTTTTTTTGGTGATTCTCTTTGATTATATCATGTAGCGCTAAACCTATGGAAGGAGAGCAAAAGGCAGTTCCACCTTATGGCATAGTGTAACGGTTAATTTTGACAAATGATGGTATCTATTTATCAAAGATTGGATTTTACAGTTGGAGCTACTCATTTTTATTTATGATGGTGAGCAATAGATAAAATCCACCATAGCTTGGTATTTGAACGACCATAAACAACCAAATATCAAACATATTTGATATTTAAGAACGCTTGCGATCCGGGGTACATGCGGTACCTCCAGTCTGAGACTGGGTGTACCTACGTACGGTACCTAGGATCGCACAGTGGAGACGAGGTTTACATGACTCAGACATGACTAGGACACGACCACCTGCTGGCGCGCCACTCTCAGCAACATCTCAGAGGAAATGTAATTCCTCATGGAGTACCCAACTAATATTTATTAGAGTAGAACATTGTGTTAAACGGGACTCCTTCCAGAGCCAAAATGACCAAGTTTCAGGCCATATGATGCCTCTGTTAAACTGAATGAAAATAAGTTAATATGAATAAGAAAAAGAAATTCCTTTCTGAGCAAATCGGTCCAAGTTGTGGGGTAGTTTTCATAAAGGCATATCCTATAATTCACAGTGAACCCAATTTTTTAAATCAGCAATTGTTCTACAACACTTGGAGGTCATGATATTCAATTTCTAGAGAGTTGACATGAGTTTTTCTTTTCAAGGGAGATTGATTGGGGCCAGTGATTTAAATTGTATAGAGATTAATTGAATCTTTATTTTCCATTTTTCATATATAGATTGATATTATAATAGAATAGAGAAATTAGGAAAAGTTGGTTTTCACACAATAAAACCGATGTAATTCTCTTAAAACCTTCACTGAAGTAAATGGTTTGGAATGACTTAGTTCCAAGTGTTGATGGTAGAGGGCGCCACCACCTATCGACTGGTCACTTTACTGGCTTGACAACCTTCCACCCTCCTGTTCCCCTGCCTGACACTAGCAGGACTCAACAGGCAAGCTAACTAGTGCTAACTGGTGCTAACTATCCCTTTGTTGAACTAGTTCTAAATATCCCTCTGTCACTGGTATTTCGTTATCCCGTTTTTGTCAAGAGTGAAGAGCCTGAGGTAAGGGGAGCGAGAATCACTCAAAACTACAAGTATTTGGCCGAATCAGTTCAACTCGAGTCAAGAAATCCATGCCATGCCAGGACTCTTCAAACTATTAAACAGGCATCATAATTGGACATACCTTAATTTGGTATCTAATTGTAAGCTGTCGTTTAGGGAAAACAAACGATCGGAATATTGACATCTTCTCTGGGATAACAACTGGCGTCCATTTTAAAATAAACGGGTCACGTGATATCATGGCGGGTGGAGCACTTAGTTCCAGATTCAGCCACACGGTGGCGTCACTTTTGCAACAAATAAAAATCCATGTTTTCTGGACATTCTTTTAAAGATAAAACTTGAATTTATGAATATTATTTGACAATATGGAGACATTGTGCGAATAATTATTATTTTGATTGAGACTGTATAAATTTATCTTTTATAAATGCTGCAGATAATAGTCCTAGCATAGATTGTTGAATGAAACACCATATCTACAAGTGGGTGTGTCTTTACATATAAGCCTGTTCACCATATTTCAGGTACTCTGGTTTCTCTTCAATCCACGCATAAATCTTTCGCCTTTTACTAAAGATTTCCGTGGGGAGGAACATTACAGTGAGTCTATAGACCAATTTTTGAAACCCTGCTTAGCGGCAGGGTGCCAATTAAATCAAAAGTAATCTCAACCAACCCTCACTCTTGGTCATTCGTCCGGCAGTGTGAACATCAGTGCAAACTCTACCCCCTTAGAGGAAACTCTCCGTCCTCCCACACGGTCTCCCGCTCTCCTTCCATGGTGCAAGTCGGATTTAAGCTTACAAAAGAAGTATACAGAACTGGGATACAACAAATTAATTTTACTGAGTAAAGTTTTTTAGTTTTTTTTTACCTAAAAATGAAAAGAGTATGAATTTTGAGGTATCTTCCCTTCATACTTCATAATGCCACATTGTAGTTACCAATCAATGGTTATAGATTTAACAAAAAAATGACATGAATTAAAGATTTTTGTTATTCTGCGTCCTGCTTTTCTAATTGTGAATAATCAAAATTAATATTAATTGCGCTGCTGGAGTGCCGTAATATTATTACAACTACTTTCCTTTACTATTCACGTTTTAACTTTTACCATTATTGAAGGAAATGATGGTTATTAGGTTAAAAGGTTTATTGATAAATAAGCAAATAAATATAAATTATACAATATAAATGAATAAAAATGAATATAAATGTACAAAAAATTAAAAATAAATAGATAAAAGAGGTTGAAGATGGATATGCCTTCCTTGTGAAATTTGCTCCTTTTTACACCGCCCTTCAATGTCCCCCCCCCCCCCCCCCCACCCCCTGAAGTCAGCAGCCCTATGACCGTGAGCCGCCGTGAGCTGCCCAGAGCCGCGATGGCTCACTGAATACTGCACCTTTAAAGCCCACAGCCCGTCCTGTGTTGCCCACTGCTAACCTGTAAGCGGGCCTCTAACCCCCTACCTTCAACGGGTGCGAAAGTCGCTCATACTAATATCCACCCACAGTCGCCCACCCAGAGCCGCTAGAGATGTGGTTATTACCTTGAAAAAACGCACTCCGGCCGGCCGGGCCCGCACGGGAATGCTCAGTCTATTGTTCTGGTCTGTCCCGTACAAACGGGTACCATAAACTTGGATTTTCAGTGTTTTTGATATGATGTCCCTCCAAACTGTCCCCTTAAGCAGGGTTTTTAAGCATTTCTGTACCGAAAAACTGTCCCCTAAAGCAGGGTGGCCCCTTAAGCGGGTTGGCCCCTTAAGTGGGGTTAAAATAAACTCTTAATAGAGGGAAAAATTTCTGTTCCGAGCAAATTGTCCCCTGAAGCGGGGTGGTCCCTTAAGCGGGGTGTCCCGGAAGAGGGGTTTTACTGTACTTTGTATAATACATCTTATTACATTTCTTTTAATTCAGCTCAATTTAAGGAGCAATGTGATTATAAAATATTTAAGGAGAGTTCCATGCAAGAATTGGCTGAAATGAACCTCACTACGAAGCTGAGTGACGATTACGGCGCGTCCAAACGAGTGGAGTATTGTGTAGTTCATGATTCGAGTGCTGTTCTGGATTTATCCCAACCGTTCTAGTGACATTAAATAGCATCACAATAGAATAATTTAGATTTTAGTAGAACCCCGCATAAGCGAGCATCCTTCGTTCCGGGCTCAAGTGTTCGCTTACACGGAGTGTCCGTTAGGTTCTAATGTACTTCGCAAATCCAGTTGATTAATAGCATATGATGTCATCTAATATTCACTCTGCCATGACCATGGCATAGTATTGTCACTATACCAGAGGGATCATTGAGTATTTTTTCTAACGTTATTCCTATGACTGATAATTAGTTATAACAAACCTCAGTTATAAGAAAGTAATTTCTCTGGTCCCTAGACTGGCTCCAGTCCCTGCATCCTATGGCTACCCTCCTCGCTGGGATACTGGCTCCAGTCCCTGCATCCTACGACTACCCTCCTCGCTGGGATACTGGCTCCAGTCCCTGCATTCTATGGCTACCCTCCTCACTGGGATACAGTCCCTGCATCCTATGGCTACCCTCCTCACTGGGATACAGGCTCCAGTCCCTTCATCCTATGGCTACCCTCCTTGTTTGGATACTGGCTCCAGTCCCTGCATACTATGGCTACCCTCCTCGTTGGGATACTGGCTCCAGTCCCTGCATCCTATGGCTACCCTCCTCGTTGGGATACAGGGACTGGTATAATCGGTAATGGTGTTGGATTTCTGGTGCTGTTTAGCACCAGTATTTCCAACACTCACCATACAGATATCCTGGCTACTGGTCGGGATATCTGTTGGGAGATTGATACCCTCTCACTTTGATCTCAATCAGGTCACAGTCAGGAATAGGCGAAATTTATTGCTATGACAACATAGGCAGCCAGGGAACTGGAGGAGGGGAGGGGTAGGCGTAGGAGGAGGTATAGGGTTACAGGGAGCGGCTTGGGACCATAAACAGGAGATTCTGTTCATAGTGGACAAGTCCTTGATTCATGGGCCAGTCATAGAAGGATACATGCTTTAATTAACTTTATTCTTATTGTGTTTTAAATCATTCAATGAATATTCATGATCAAAGACTTGAGCAAGTCTATCTGGTCCCGAGAACTTTATGATCAAGGTTTACTGTAGTTAAAGTGGAATTTAGTAATTTGTAAACGATCTTTGTTGGTCTAGCAGGCTCTATCATTGAGATGGGTAATTATTTCTAGCACATGACTGGGAAATGGGGGAGTTTCTCCAATACGCAACTAACGGTAAGTGACATCAGCAGCCATTAAGATGTCACCGATGTTGTGTACAGTAGATTTAACACTGGAAATGTGAAAAGTGCTACAAATGATGATAAAACACTCCATACACTTCACATCCTATCTCCAAGGGACTATGGCTTGAAATGAACATCGTTTAAGATAAGTACATTAGAACCCCGCCTAAGGGACACCTGCGTAAGCGGACAACCTGCGTTAACGGACACCTTTGGTCGGACGGTTCCCTATATTAGATGTAGGAACGGTTCCCTATATTCGATGTTTATTTTAACCCTGTGTAAGCGGACACTTTGGTCCGGAACAGAGGGTGTCCACTTACGCGGGGTTCTACTGTATTTGGTATACAGTAAAACCCCATGTAAGCGGCCACCCTCCTTTCTGGGCCAAAGTGTCCACTTATGCAGGGTGACTGCTTACACAGGGTTTTCAAGATTCCTCCAGTCCAATATGCAAGTTTGTTTGTTTGGGTAGTTTAACGTCCAATTTGTTCAATTAGACTTACCAATATGCAAATGATATATACCAATATGTAGGGAGACAGAGGCGATGATCTGAAATCCGTTACACAGGGTTTTGGGCTTTTTCATACCTAAATAACTGTCTGCTTACACGGGGTGCCCGCTTACACAGTGCTAAATCAAACATCTAATAGAGTTGTAATTTTTTCGTTTGGCAAAAGCTGGACATCGTCTTTCTCCGGTCATTAGAAAAATTGAGGGAAATAATTCCCGTCCGAACAAAAGTGTCTGCTTATGCGGGGTGTCCCATGGGGCAGGGTTCTACTGTAGTTGAAACAAATCGGTGAGAGGTCTAGTTATGGGTACAGCCCTGTTCCTGTATTTTGAGTTCTTCCCTTTATGAATTCATGGCCAGAATTGCCCAAATATCACTCACCATCTTTCAGGATTTCATTTTGAACTCCCACCCTTGAACTATTTCCTCCTCAGATTAACTTTAATGAATGAACCTTGTGAAATAAAAAATATTTTCAATGATGGCAAATAAGGAGTCGACTGCTATGCTATATCAAAAACATACTTGGGATTTAAAAAAAGAAAGAAAAATCCAATACCTGTTTTTTTTTGTTCCTTAGAATAAATTCAAAGTGTTTTCGCTAATTAATTGATGTTTGTTTGTGTAGTTTAACATCCAATATGTTCTGTTAGACTCGGGGTTTGACCGAATCTATGAGATGGATTTTCCTGATGAGACCACATTGGAGGTTGAAACCGAAATACAGTAAAACCCCGCTTCTGGGACACCTCGCTTAAGGGATCATCCCGCTGAAGGTGGCAGTTTTTTCAGAACAGAAATCTTTAGTTAGTTCATTTTAACCCCGCTTAAGGGGACATTTCGCTTAAGGGGACACCTCGCCTATGGGGACACTTTGCTCGGAACGGAGGGTGTTCCCTTAAGCGGTTTAAGGGGCCACAAGGTTTTACTGTACATCTGTGCCACAATATCAGCTAATAGGTCTAATAATGAAGAAGCACAGATTCTTTATCTGAAAATCTTTTATTATAATATCCATCAGATTCAAGGTCTGCTTCCTATAGTAATGTTCTACCTGTGTATGAAACATGGACAAAATCTGTTTCTTCCTCTTCTAGAAGTATACTGATTTATCTCACCCCTGGTATTTTTTCTCCATAGACTTAACATTGGGAACTTGTATCCAACGCCCATGAGATATTTAGGAAAAATATCCAATGGAGATTATGTCACACATGTTAGCCCATTAGTCAATGTGAAGGGTGAGATAAATTCAGAAATCTATTCATGTTTCGGGTCAGAGCTCAATCCCATCTCATTTGAATCGCTATGTAATTCACGCGGATTCGCCTTGTGAATTACTACAAGATTCAAACTTGATGGGATACAAGCTCTGACCCTAGACTAGACCCTAGGTTTCCTCTATAGTGCTGATTAAGAAGAGAAAACAATAGCAGTAAGTGGCATACATTCCCAAGAAATCATTAAACAATACTTGAAGCATATCAGGTAAATGTTTCGATGAATGTTCTTTTTGTAGATATAATGATGTCATAACTCATGGACAATCGTGATATAAATACTATTATATACAATCAACTTATTTCATATATCATATAATATAATATAGCCATATTCAGCATCATACATAATCTGTACAGACAGGTTATTCTATATACCAATACATATACACGTTTTTTTGGTCAATTCGATTGCAGCGAAAATAACTTGGATATGAAGTCCACTTCATAAAACATTTTTATCACAGGCGAATAGCAATAGGAACCAATATCCTTTATAAAGGTTCATATTACATATAGGTTTATATACGTCTTTCCTTTTTAATTTTTTTTATCAGTTTTTTTTTCTGTTTTATATATTTCTAATATAGTGGCATAATTCTTTTTAGTGGTATTATTGATAATTAACAAATAATTAGATAACGCAGAGTTCAGTATTGTGGGAGGGGGACTTTTTCAGACTGTCCTATGGGTGGTAAGACTGGGTGTCGCGAGGAGCCGGGCCGCCCTGACCGGCTTGACGTAGACCCAGCGCCCGCTGACTGCGGGCGCTCCATTTGCCCATTCACCGACCCTGTCCTCTCTAGCCCCGACCCCGGCCGCGGCGCCATTGGGCCACCAGAGAAGGACTTGGAGTTTGAGCTGGACAAGAGTTCAAGTGGGTCAATGCGGTCCGGGAGCTGTTCCCTAGCACCGCCACCACCTCCACGAGGCTCCGAGCCATCCGGGGAGCCACCCACATCCACATCGCGTGCCTCTGATATATTCGTCAGCCCTGATGAGTGCTCCGAGCCCAGGTCGCTTGAGTCCGGTGAGCTTGGCGGGAGACCGTCCATGTTTTCTTGGCCGTTAAGAGGAGCCGACAAGGATCGCCCAGCCATGTCCTCGTCACCCAAACCCACCTGCCCCGACACCGACTGCGGCACTGTCCGAGGAGCTCTGTGGGCAAAAGGAACATGGAAATTAAAATATGTAGATATGTTGTGGTGGACGTGCAATATATGTAGATATCATCAGGGAAACTTTATTCACAGAACCTTGTAAAATATTTGATTATAAAGGATAACCACAAGATTTATCATCATTATTTTTAACATAAAGTCTCCAGTGAAGCCAGTCAAAATTCATCAAAATTTAGAGATTTCCTGTAGGGCAATGACTTTCAACACGAAATTGAAAATAGAGGGAGCTTTCTTTTTAATGTCAATTTGTTTATAAACAGGATGTCAGTTTGGGTCAAAAGAAAAGTTGGAAATGTCTTTTATTTGGAATTTGCTGTCTGAGAGACCAAGAAAAGATGGAAAACATGTTAGTCGGCCATGGCTTGGAGGCTGGGAATATGTGGCGAGGTTCAAACCGCTGAGTCATTGGCTCGAATGAGACTCAATTAATATTATCTTTGTTTTACAGAAGGCGGAAAAATCATTTAAACTGAAAATGAAAAATATAATGATGCCATGTCTGTATATATAAATATCTAGGAATTGAGAATTGAGGAAAAAGAAATTGTGATTTGTGGACACTCGTCATCCTACATGTGAGCTCATTGGGGATACTGAGAATACTGTCTGTATAGGGAGCAAAAGTGAACCCGCTGAAACCACAGATACCCGTTTACAAAACACCATTTCCGTTGGCCAGTAAGAACGAGGCTTAGTGCTAAACCTATGGGGGTTTGAGGCTAGACTTATGTTTTTGGTCTCGTTTGTTACTTTTGAAGTGAAGTTTATAACCATCATCTCTGGATAACTCTGTTTCGAATCTACGATGACAGTTGGTAAGTTTATCAAAAATATGGATCTAAAAGATTGGAGAATGACACATATAATCTCAAACCTACATAGTCAAAGTACTGAGCGCCTATATCTGGAAATGGTGTTTTGTAAACGGGTATCTGTGGTTTCAGCGGGTTCACTATGGCTCCCTATCAAAGTAAGGTCATTCTGCTCTGTGAGGTCCCTGCTCAGTTAATGGTGTGCTTCTAAGAAGCCATGTTCTATCAGTATCTAGATGTTGTGACATGTCAAGATGGCGTCTAGATGGTGTGTACGGTTTCATAAGAACTAGATATTAGACTTCGTTTTGTTCGTTCTTGCTTGCACTGTTGGTGCTGCTTTTCATATCTGTCTAACACTTTTATCACGAAACTAGTGAAACAGGTCCATGATTTGTCTAATTCTTATGTTTGGGGTCTGTCTTTTCCTATGGGCAGCTACTTGTGTTGTCACGAAACTAGACAACCCCAATGTCTGTATGGTGTCACAATCATGTCACGAAACTAGTGAAACGGGTCCCTGGTCTCTGTATGAAGCAGGGCAGGGATGTGGACACATTTATGTCAGCAGTGACTGTGTATATTGTGTATCATGCGACCTAAAACAATATAGATATGTGACACGATCAATGTTAGATAAAAAAATGTATTGGACATGTAATACAAATGAAAGGTTATAATAATTCTATCATTATATACCTGTAGGGTAAAGTCTCATTTTACTCACTAGGAGTACAGATTTCGTTCATCACTGAGTGATGAAAGAATATCCATACGTCCCTCCGTACCACATGACCACTTTCTTTTTGAAATAGTGAGGTGTAAAATGGTAAAAATGCGCTTTAAATGATTTCCAGGTATATGATAATGAGGAGACTAATACTCTGATCATTGAACATTGGATCATTGATCCGTTCACACATGAATTACTTCGGCGGGTTTTGCTTTATTTATCAAATGAATAAAATTGACTAAATTTAGCAGGAATATGGGAATGTCCATGACAGAGCAGTGAATGATTTCCATGACATACAATGTTGTTAATGGACACTTTGAATATATTTCTGGACTAGGCAGCACCGCTTACCCAACCCGATTCTGGCATCTTTAAGGGCGTGTTCCACCGGGCCAGCGATTTTCAACTCTGCCGGGCGTCTGCCAAACAAGTTTACAGCGTACAAACCCACCGGCCCAGTGACTACTCGCTGATAACTGGCGATGGCAAATTTACTAGGTTTTGCCAGTTCATCGCTGTTTGGCCGCACTGGAGGGTGGGTGGCCTGTTCCACCGCCCCGGTCTCTATACTTGAGCTATAAACAGCGCCGTTCGGTGGCCACATGGCGCTGTTTTGTGGCCACGTAGCACCGTATTCATGCCATATCACCAGTACGATGGAGCGCAAGCTTTAAACTGTCTACGGCCACTATGGCATATATTGTTGAAAATATTCAATTTTACATTTGTATTACTTTTACGACTTTTGCGACATTGCCTGTACACAGCAAACCCGTTGACAGTTAAATAAATCAAATTCCAGTAGCAGATGTATCGTGATGTTCTGGCGGATAAGCATACACACTTACTGCTGCCTGTTGTGTGGTTAACTATAGCCTCATAATTCAATATATATATACATAGCATTATTGTATGTAGTTAGTCGTGTTTGTACTAAACCAGCTAAGCCCAGCTACGACGAACAATTTTATCTACGGTGTTTTTAGTTGGAGGTTTACTTTCGAAACAATCCTTTGACTTCATTTTTATGGTTATGACATAGAATAGATCAAGTATAGACAAGAACAGAATTATCTAATAAAACTAGAATGTAAGCGATTTAAAGATATTATTGTAATGTAGATATAGCAAAAATTGGGAGTGAGATGCACTTTACAATGCAGAGAGGAGAATGGGGAAGCCAATATAAATGCAAAGGTGATATATTCTACTCAATAAAGGATTTGCACAAACCCAGGCACATAGGACTCCAACCTGGAAATATTGCGAATCAAATTCTATATGATTTTATGACGAGATCTTTCTCTGGGCTTGAAAAATAGTCCATCAAAAGAGATAGAAAATGAAACACCGCACAAAAATATATCCTATATATACAGTCTTAAAAAGGGAAAATATGGTAAAATTCATTTATTATGTTACCTTGTTCCAGTAACAGTCAATCATGTTACCACAAATCAACCCCCCCCCCCACACACATATTCCCTATATAATAAATATAATTAAATACTCTCATACATTGACAGGGTAAGCTGAACTTTGTAGATACACATAACAATTAATCGTTTCATAAACTAATTAATTTGTACATAAATCAATAATAGCTTCAATCAAAAGAGTCTACATACAAATTTTACAGTGTTTGATTGATTTAATGTTCGATAATTGTAAGTAATTGTTAGTACACAGTGTATATATAATTGGCATGTGTGAGTGAGTGAACTTGTTCATGGTGACACAGGTAGCATTAAGAACCCCTCAAAAATCATCATTTCACTATTTCGTAAAAAATAAATTATTTCACTATTTCTATCATGAAAATTGATAGAAATAGAACTTATTTGTGACAACATCTACAATCCACGAGAAACACCAACAATGTTGGATTCATAATGCGATGCCCGTTCAGCTTCAGACACATCTTTATCATATCGCAATAATTAGTGATAAATTCGTGAACTTTATGGGACTTACTTTTGTAATATCTGTTCGTAGAGACTGGGTCGCGTGCCGGACACTGCGTCCTTCGCTGCGCTAGCTCGGCGTCTCAGTGACGCTTCCTCCTGCAAATTCAAATACCAGGGATTTTTGTTAGCAATGAATGAGTCATTATCATAATTAGAGTTAGTCAAAGAAAATCCAATGGAAAGGCTGTTACATTTGTAAAAAAGTTTGCAGGGTAAAAAAAAAAAAAAAAAAAGAGTCAATAAAGAAAAAAAACTAAAGCAAAAGCTACTACATATTAAAACAAAAAAAGTCAATAAGATAAAAATCCAAAGCAAAAGCTGCTACATATTTGAAAAAACATGATTGAATAGTAAAAAAAAGTCAATAGAATAAAGTCCAAAGCAAAAGCTGCTACATTCACTACATCCAAAAAAATCCACTAGAAAAAAATATCCCATGTAATAGATGCTACATATTTGAAAAAGAGGTTAAATAGATGCAGGGAGTACTGACCACAGCCCCGCGGCCTGCTGGCGGCATGGGTGACAGCGCCAGGCCCAGCACATTGCCCTGCGACCCGTTGTCGGCGAGGCTGGGCTTGGACCAGGTGCGCGCGCCCATGCCTGGTCCGCCTCCTCCGCCACCTGCCGCAGACCCCAGCGTGTCGTTGGTGGCCTCCTTGTCAAGGAACTGCGAGCCCGTGTGGGATTGGTCGAGTGCGTCGGAGACGTCCGGAGAGGGAACGTTCATGCCGAGGTAATCCATGACGAGACGCCGCAAGCGCCGGTACGAGTCTGTGATGTCGTCTGCAGAATACGTCATAAGTATGTCATGAGTGTGGGTGACATCATTACAACATTCATATTTTCTGGTACGTATCTGTGATGTCTTCTGCAGATTACATTATTAGTATGTCTTGAGTGTGGTTGATGTCAATACAACATTCATATGTATTTTCAGGTACGCGTCTGTGATGTTGTCCGTGGAATGGATCATTAGTATGTCAGGAGTGTGGGTGACGTCAATCACTTCAACATTCAAACATATTTTCAGGTACACATCTGTGATGTTGTCTGCAATATGTAATTAGTACGTCAGGAGTGTGGGTGACATCAATACAACATTCATATTTTCAGGGATACAAGTCATGTTAGATAACAAAACAAAAACAAAAGTTGGAAGTAAAATCTAGAAGGATAATGAGGAGACAGTTTCTGATTGTTTGGAAGAGGATTCATTCGATTACTTAACCTGTGAACATCCTACATATTAAAAAAACAAAGACCAGAACTATTCTGATTACAGTAGTTGTCCCTTGACTACAGTGGTGCTATCTGTTATGTGTGATTGTGTGCAATATGGGGACTAAGGCAGGATGATGGTGGATTATTATGGCAGCATTTATTCCTATGTCTTCATGGAACCAAGGCTATGGACAGAGAGAGAGAAGTATGTCACAATCCCCTGTTACTAGAAATAACACATAGAGGTCATACATGAGTAGTTGTTAGAGTTGGTCACAGATGGCAGCAGCTTACAGTAGATGTGTCATGTTAACAGTAACACACATATAGAGACCAAACATTAGACATTAGATGCAATGGTATACAAGGACACTACACTATCTTACAATTTCCTGGCAGATGATGGCAGAACTAGCAATCTCTTTATGCCTTTATTAGCTTGGAGAAAATACCAGCTGGGAGACTCACCGCTGTTGATAAACATGTCAAAGAAGCCGGGGTGATCTCTGTTGTACTCAGCATAGACTTCAGCTCGGTTTAGAGTCCACTCGATCTGACTCTCGGAGTACACGCCTCGTTCCCGGAGTCGCCGCTCATGCGCTTCACGACTCAGCGGCATGGTGAGCACATAGCGTGGCTCAAAGTAGGTGTTCTTCATTGTCAGCACTCCCTGTCAAATGAAGTGTAATATTATTTGAGAAGTTGGAACGTAACACTATATCCGGGTTCTCCACCAGTGTTACTCTCTAAGATGGTATGACAGTAAGCTGAATGAGTGAAGTCCAAGACCATGTTCCGGTTACAAGCTTTATTGCTGATGTTACTGCAATGACGGCTAGCTGCTGACTAGTGCTAATACATGGAGTTGCTGCGCTATATATTTACCTCCGTTTCTCCATGGGGTCAACCTTATTGTTTGTTGCTCAGGGCTGCGCCTTCGGGAGTATTCTACCATCTCTCAGGTTTTCTCGTTGAACCCCCCATCCCCCCCATCCCGTTTATCTTATCTTGGTCCTTTTGGGGTAAAATAATACCATGGACATAAAACTCTAGAGATACACTGTCCATGATAATACCATAACAATGTAATTTTGTATGTGATAATATCTATATCATTAGACCTTAATAGTCTATATTTCTTTTCTGAATTATGTAGCTATGCTTTAAGTTGTGATAATGAATTGCATTTTCTTATCGCTACACTAATATATTTTTCAACGGGAGTTGGGGGAAAGATAAGCAACTTAGCCTTTACAACATACACTATCATTCATATTATTTAAAATATTGTAATATATTAAAAAAATTATTTAAAAAAATCATATTATTCCTTTTCATTTTAAATATTTTACATCTCCAGTATGAATAAAACACTTTTAAAAAGTAGTAAGGGATTTATTAGTATCGGTTGTCGAGGAATGGTTGGTGACGTACCTCTAACTCCATGTGGACGACGCAGGCCAACCCCTCGCGGGCCACAGACTCCACCGAGTCGATGGTCAAGCCGTACAGGTTGCCATGGTAACTGTAGGTCTGCAGGAACTTGCCCATCTTGACCTCGTTCTCGAACTCCTCCATGTCCATGAAGTTGTAGTCCTTGCCCTCCTCCTCCTCCACGTGTGGCTTCCGCGTCGTGTGGGAGATTCTGTCAGGAAAATCAAAATTAGAAAAAGGATTATAATAATAATGGTAATGATAAAGATAATGATAATGATAATAATGATGATAATAATGGTAATAATGGTAATAATGATAATAATAATAATAATAATAATAATAACAAGACCCAGTATAATTTATGTAATTCTAAAAGATCCTCAATACTCTGAAATATTTCCAAAATGGTTAGAAATACCGTCATCCCTCGAAAAATCCTTTGAGAATTTGCTTTGATATACACTCATTCTAAGTATCAAAGATACAGAGATTTTATACTCTAAAATATACTAGAAACAGCTAAAAATAATTAGCGATTCTTAGAATGGAATCTAAAATAAAATATAAGAAATATAATGGAAAAAAACTAAAAAAACTAGAAGAGAGAAGAAATAGAAATGACAAAATATTGGTAAAACTTAAAAGTGATAACATCTTCAAATTCCGAATAGGTAATTGACTGGACTTGACTTACCCATAGCCGAAGTAGTCAGGGAACTCGTCGACTAACTTCATGGCCAGGTCCTTCTTACCGGCACCTTGCGGACCGACCAGCACCAACATCGGGTACGGAGTCTCCACACTCGGCAGTGTGCTGAAAGGAAAAGATAGTTTCTAATATTGTTCTTCGACTTATATGATACAAACCAGTAATAGTTAAAGCAAAAAAAAAACCACAAAGAAAAATTCCTATGTAAACAAATTTAAAATTTGTAGTCATATCTACCATATGATTATATTCTGTATAAGAAAATAAATTAATATCATTTCTGGTTATAGGTACATATAATGATTTTATATATCTTACAGCATCATAGCTGTTTAACTGGGGACATGGTTACCGGTATATATAATGATTTTATATATCTTACAGCATCATAGCTGTTTAACTGGGCACATGGTTACCGGTACATATAATGATTTTATATATCTTACAGCATCATAGCTGTTTAACTGGGGACATGGTTACCGGTATATATAATGATTTTATATATCTTACAGCATCATAGCTGTTTAACTGGGGACATGGTTACCGGTACATACAATGATTTTATATATCTTACAGCATCATAGCTGTTTAACCGGTGAGGACTGTGCACTGACCTGTCGAGCACGCGGCTGGGCTGGAGGAAGGAGTAAACAACGTGCATGATGTGGTCGCGTGCTGCGATTACCTCCATCTGCGGGTTGAACATGTTCGACGACGCCACCTGCCGAGACGCCGAGCAAACAAAGACATGACCGCAAAGTCAGATTTGACACTTCATCCATAAAGGTTCTATGATCGGATATGCCAGTGAGGTCTAGAAAAAACACCTGGGAAATATCCGAATCCTGATTGAATCCACTCTTTATCTCTAACATGATCAAGATTTTGTACATAAGCAAAACTGACATCTCTGTATGATGAGAATGTTAACTGTTTATGTGGTTTAAAAAGTGTGCTGAACAGTATTTGGTTTGGTGAGTGGTTTGTGGTCATTATCTCCAGGTTACGATTGTTATCTATCTAACAACAGGAGCCACCACCAGGGGTACAGGGCGTCGCCGTGTTATCACTCTCCAGCACAGTACAGTGTGGGAGTATTGTTCACCAAGCATATTTCTTGATAGGAATCTGTTAAATTTATTAAATCTGGTGGGGAATAGGGATTTCAGTTGGGGTCCTGAAAAAATAGAGGAATTATTTTATATATGGAATTTACTGGCTCAGAGAAAAATAATAGAAATCATAGAAAACACCATGTAATGGGGCTTGGTGTGTGGGGAGATTTGAACCACTGTTTATTGGTGTAAGTGAGGCCTAATTTATTCTCCGTGTTTTAAACAATAGAAAAAGAATTTTATAGAATTTCCTTGGAAAAGAGGAAACCTGCCATCTCTGGGGGAAAGAGCAAAAACAAAAACTCTTATCATACTGTTTGTAAATTTCAACGAATAATCTATTTGAACATAACGATGAAAAAAAACCTTGATCTGAAACTGAAGCAGAACGCGTCAAATTGAGAACATGATAAGCTCGGTCTGTACCGCTGTGATGCCCCCGCCTTTGTTCAGTTTCAGAGTCAAGTGCTCTGTTGCTCTGTACTGAAATTTATGAGAAAATTTACTGACTGCTTTATATTACATTTCTATCATGATTTTCTGAAATATAACATTGTAACAAATAACCAAATACAAGTACATACAAAAATCACATAATACCTAAATCATCATCCCTCTACTTTTCACTTTCCTGATCATTTAATTGAAAAACTTATTATTATAGTAAAATACTGCTTCTGGGACACCTTGCTTAAGGGGTCACCTTGCTTAACCCTTTCACAGCGGGAGGATGCCTTAAGGCATTACCACTGTACGGCAGGAAGATGCCTTAAGGCATTACCACTGTACGGCAGGAAGATGCCTCAAGGCATCTTTTTGTGGTTTTTTTCCAAACTCATTTTTTTCAAAATATATAAGATGAATTCGCAAAAAAAATGGCAAAAATCAAAACAAAACCCGCCTGCCGTTCACACGTTCACTATGTAACGTCTTCCTGCCTGTAGTATAGGCGAACGTCGATGGTGGCGCTGCCTCTGCTTTCCCGCCTGTGTGAGGCGTGGGGCCGTTAAAGGGTTAAGGGGGACACCCTGCTTTTGATTGGAACTGCATTTTTTTTACTTAGTTTATTCCAACCAAGCTTAAGGGGTCACCCCACTTAAGGGGGAACTTTGCTTGGAACGGAGGGTCTCCCCTTAAGCGGGGTTTTACTGTATATAGATACCTGTGGTAAAACATCTATGAAATACTAACTGCAGCTAGGGTGTGCAGTATTAATAATGTTCGTGCCCTAGGGCCATACTGAATGACCGCTAGCATGTAAGTTATTAAAATGATTTTCAGGAATATAATGATAAAGAAACATAGTAACTGAGCCCAAAGCGATGTCAATCTCCTTATTTCATCCTTAAAATATGAGTGTTTGTCTACGGTGTGCGCCGTATTTCAAGGATCAAGACCTTGGATGCCTATCACTTCACGCTCAGTAACCACATTTCTTCATATTACCACACAGAGCATAGCGCTACCTTCTCCCCGAACACCTATCACTATGGTCTCAGTAACCACATTTCTTCATATTACCACACAGAGCATAGCGTTACCTTCTCCCCGAACACCTATCACTATGGTCTCAGTAACCACATTTCCTCATATTACCACACAGAGCATAGCGCTAACTTCTCATAGAACACCTATCACCACAGGCTCAGTAACCACATTTCCTCATATTACCACACAGAGCATAGCGCTACCTTCTCCCCGAACACCTATCACTATGGTCTCAGTAACCACATTTCCCCATATTACCACACAGAGCATAGCGCTACCTTCTCCCCGAACACCTATCACTATGGTCTCAGTAACCACATTTCTTCATATTACCACACAGAGCATAGCGTTACCTTCTCCCCGAACACCTATCACTATGGTCTCAGTAACCACATTTCCTCATATTACCACACAGAGCATAGCGCTAACTTCTCATAGAACACCTATCACCACAGGCTCAGTAACCACATTTCCTCATATTACCACACAGAGCATAGCGCTACCTTCTCCCCGAACACCTATCACTATGGTCTCAGTAACCACATTTCCCCATATCACCACACAGAGCATAGCGCTACCTTCTCCCCGAACACCTATCACTATAGTCTCAGTAACCACATTTCCCCATATCACCACACAGAGCATAGCGCTACCTTCTCCTGGAACACCTATCACTATGGTCTCAGTAACCACATTTCCTCATATTACCACACAGAGCATAGCGCTACCTTCTCCTGGAACACCTATCACTATGGTCTCAGTAACCACATTTCCTCATATTACCACACAGAGCATAGCGCTACCTTCTCCTGGAACACCTATCACTATGGTCTCAGTAACCACATTTCCTCATATTACCACACAGAGCATAGCGCTACCTTCTCCCTGAACACCTATCACTATGGTCTCAGTAACCACATTTCCTCATATTACCACACAGAGCATAGCGCTACCTTCTCCCCGAACACCTATCACTATGGTCTCAGTAACCACATTTCCTCATATTACCACACAGAGCATAGCGCTACCTTCTCCCCGAACACCTATCACTATGGTCTCAGTAACCACATTTCCTCATATTACCACAAAAAGCATAGCGCTAACTTCTCCTAGAACACCTATCACTAGGGGCTCAGTAACCACGTTTATATTACCTTTTCCTCGATGTCCACTTTGCGGCGGTCAAGCTCGCTGAGTTTCTGGATCTGGAAGATGACGGAGAGGCGGTAGTCTGGCAGTTCGCGGATGGGGTTTCGCTGCAGGTTCAGCTGCCGGATCAGAGGCAGCTGAGCCACGTACTGAACCTCTGACAAGTCGATGATCTGAAGGGCAAGTCCGGGAAATGAGTCTCACACCAAACCGCAGTCGTCACTCCACACTACGTCGTTCACTCCCCAACCCACAAAAAAACCCGACAAAATAGCTTCAACAAAGCATGATATCAATAAGAATCAAAACAGGACGAGGCGACGTCCTTCTCCCTCACCGATGCTACCCTGAATGACAGTTATTAGAACTGCCCCTAACCACCGTAACCATGGTGCACTGTCAGCTGTGACATGATGTCAACAACCGTATCCCTGGAGTCTCTATAGCGATCTCTATGCGCTCTAAAAATAGGGGGGAAAAAGAGAAAAAGAATATCAATAAGACAAAAGTCCCTAGAATTATTACTCCAGTATGAATAAAGACCTTTATTTCCACGATTTGGAAGCAGTATTTTGCACCAGAAAAAACAATAACTCCCATACCTAAATAAATACAATACCATTTCAGTTACCACATAAACTATTTCCATGATAATTTTTGCTTGTATGGAAGACAGCCTCGAAGTATTTCGAGTGAAAAGTGCTGTTATTTACAATTGTCTGCGCACCGCGTAGTACTGATTACGTCTGACAGGAATTACAAAAAGTTTTTTTTGTATTTTAGAATAAAACCTACTTCGTTGTCCTCCATGTCGATGCTTTCGAGAAAATCATGTCCTTCCAATCCTCGTAGGCTTCGGATCTTGTTGCCGGAGAGATTTAAACTCTGAAAAATTGAAAAGGGTATATTTTAAACACAAAATGTGATAAGGAGAATGGTGCAACCTATACATTAAAATCAATGTTGTTAATTTATTTTCAACCGGAGTGAATAGTTATTTCCACCTGAAAATTGTTTTTTTTGTTGTTTTTTTCATTGTTTTTACACATTGAAATCAAATTGTGTCCCAAGAAATTCAGCTGTGGTGTATTGCAAAAAATCTTGACCTCCTATACTAGACTGGATGACGGGTATTGGAATCTGCAAATAGGAACTTGACCACAAGTAATACTCTGACGAGATGATATTGATATCTGATTGTGTGGGAATCGTCTTTAATCTACTGCCCTTGAACACGGTAAAAAGAATCGCTTACCTGTAGAATGCGCAGACAGGCAATATTCTCGATCTTACTCACAGAATTTCCACTCTGAAAAGAAATGTGACAACGATAATGAAACAAATATGCAATGATGAATATATAAAAAATCTCAAAGTTGATATACGATAATGTAAAAATAATAACAGAGAATTGAGTGTGTCAGACATCACTAGACTATGAAGTATTGGTCATATTACTGCTATTATCCTGTTATTTAGAAATTCGACTTACCAAATCCAGACACTTCAGTGGCAGTTTGTCCAATCCGTTAATCTCCGTGATATTATTGTGAGCAACACTCAAATGACAGAGTCGCTTGCATTCGGAGATTCCGCTGATTTTTGTAATTTGGTTGTCTGTCAGTGACTTAAGGAAACAACTTGGAAGGAGAAGGACAGTAATTCACAAATCAATGTTTGAAAAAAAAACATTTTCCTTTTGTGAAACATCGACCAGGCAGAGACTTCACTTTACTAGAAATTACACAACTTGGAAGAGAATAAGAACTTTACTTTAGGTGAAATCACAATCACAATCTTACATTGCTATAGAGCCTCCAGAGGTTACTAAACTCCCGATTATCGCCCCGGGTAAAGCAAAGTTCCGCTCCCGATAGACTGGGCACACTACGATAAAATGAATCACAGTTTGCTGATTTATAATTGGAGAAACTGAATATAATTTCGGATTCCCATGTAGAAATAGCTGAAATTTCCATTTCTGACATCAGAATTTCAATTTGAGGATGTCTGAAAACCGTTAAACTGCATTAATTCTGGGTTACGAGTAAGGGGTCTATCACCATACTACGTCGGTAACCAGCGAAACCCGGAACTTGGTCAACAGACTGAATTACGGGATACCTCAATAGGGTCTATAAATTTGCTATGAAGCGATGGATTAATGTTCATTTGCTCAGTATCCGCCAACACCCACGAAACATTCATGTCCATATATGGGTCAGTGTATAGAAATTCGTAATATGACCAATTTCTCTACCTGCCTACATTCTACAGAAGCTCATAGTATTTCTTTTTAACCGACAGAGTTATATTTGGCATTCATGGATAGAGAAAATTGTAATGTAACATAGTACATAATTTGGGGTTCTTTGCCTACACCTTTAGCTTTGGAATCTGTAATTCAGAATTTAGGATCGTTCGGTATCAAAAAGGTATAAAATGTGATGGGAACTAAATACAAGAGTCGTGTTTTTGTTGCAGGAAGCAAATATTTTCAGGATTTACTCTAACTATTCTCGACTTTACATGGTACATTTGCAGTTAGTTATCTTCTAGAGAGATACATGAATATCTTATTTATACAGCTTTAAAATTCACATACCGAAGTTCCAGAATGGAAGTATTCGGTGGCCTTCCATAAAGTATGCACCCACCAAGGGGGAGGGGGCTCAAACTTGTGCGCATGCCTTATTTGTTCAATTGCATACAGGATTGGGAGTGGGGGTGGTAGGGTCTAAGATTTTGGAAATTCTGCTGGGTATGTACTTTATGGATGTCCCCATGTATGATTTTTTCCGTACAATGACCCACATGTTGGTCTTACTGAGCAGGTTAAGGATACTGTCGAGCACCAGTTTCTGGAGGTAGTGGTGTTGGGACAGATCCGTCATCGTCTTGATCAAGTTGTACGACAAGTTCACCGACTTGAGGTTCTTCGGCGGATTGAAGTCCAGAAGTTGTGAGATCTGGTTGTGAGACACGTCGAGCTCCAAGAGATGCGGCATGTGACTGAACACCGACAGGTCTGAAAGCAACAGTTCGCTTTATTCAAAAGATAGAGAAACAGGAAATATATAATTTGATGAAAAAAACAACCAAGCCATGTCTCTCTGGTTTTTTTTTTTAGCAATAGTGAATCATGAATACTAGCTATTCGATATTTGTTCGCGTAGTAGTAGATCTATCTACATAATCACATTTTCCAAGTATGTATTCACGTACCTATCACTATCCTACCCCTCATATAAATTTCCATAGACTTAACATGGTGGGCCTGTATGCCACGGTTATGCCATAAAATATGTATATGCCACTGGTGACATATGAATTTAAAACATATGATAAGGTAGGACAAAGTCTGAACATCACTCAATTTCACATAATTCTTTACATGCTATTCGTTGTCTTCTGCTACAGATATCACGAAGCGGAGCTAAGACAACTCATGCCATATAAACAATCACATGAAATTTCGTGATGTTTCATGATATTACTATATATACCCATGCCGTATATACTGTAAATACGCACTGTTTACTATATACCGTATGGAACAGTGTTCCGTACGGGAAAATACGGAACACTTGTTATGTATACATAGACTAAAATATGAAGCCAACTCTTAAGCCAAATGAAATTAATGATTTTTCTTAATTTCGGGTATAAAGTAAATATAAAACGTCCAACCATGCTTGATACAAGCCACAAAACTCGATAATAATTTACGGTTCACACAGAACTTGGCGTAAACACCTTGTTCCATACAAACTGTAAATTATCATCCCGTTCTGTGAATTGTACAGCATTGTCAGGACGTTCTATATAAGTACTCTATATTACAGATAAAACCTCACCTGAGATTTCATTGTACGGCAGTTCCACTGTTTGGAGGTGAACGTATTCGGCAAGCAGCGTGACGTCGTTTAAGTTGAGACCCTAAAATCATACCCAACTTTAATCAACTTTAATCAACAGGACGGTAAGAAAAGAGTCTGTATGCTCAGAGAAATCTTTTATTTCTATTCAATTTTATTAGACTTTTTATTCATTTCTGTACATAATAGAGTTCTTCCAATGAATGTCAAAATATAACACATCGTGGTATGCAGTACCAAGTAATCTCCTCTGATAGTAATATTAGGAAACGTCCTTACTGTGGACGAAACGGTTCCTTTTTTTTTTTTTTTTTTTTTGAAGGTTTTTATTTCTTATGCTCAGATATGCAATCTGTTCTTCCGTACAAGAAATCAAAGGAGTACATTACAGAAACTATATACAGACAATGTTGGTGACGGACAGGAGTGTCACTGTTTTATGAACAGGTTACACACATACGGTAATGTATGTATAAAGAAAATAAAAGAAGTTTTATTGTTACAAAAAATATTATGCTCCTGTCTTAGATACAAATTGCAATGATGAAAAAATACAGGCTTATTCGGTATACTAATTCATGTCTCTTCATATTTCGTTTTTCATTGTTCTGAGTTTTTCTAGAACTCCCCTTTTAAACTCTATTTTTGACCCGGTTTCTTGCAGAGCTTTTTCTAAACTATTCCAGCAATATATGCCGGCATATATTGCTGACTTCCTGTATTTCTCTTTTCTTGGTCTTTTTAATTCCAGGTTCTGTTTGCTTGCTGCCCTTGTTTTTCGCATGTTTTCAGCTTTCTCGGATTCTTCCCTCAACTCTCCCGTTATTTTCAGACTGCGGATGATTCCTAGTAGTAACATTCTTCTTCTGATGTCAGGATGCATGACATCGCATTTTCTCAATAGTTCTACTGTACTTAATAGTTTCTTCCCCTCGTATGATTCCGCCCCCAGAGTAGTACGTAATAATTTTAGAATATTCTTATTCAATCGTTCTCTTACTTTGATCGTTGAGCCCTCAATCAGGAAGGCACAGTGGTCTACTAGAGGTAGAATGCAGGTTTTTGTTATTTTGATTGCCG
Organism: Alentia gelatinosa; assembly: GCA_950022655.1. Classification (NCBI taxonomy): domain Eukaryota; kingdom Metazoa; phylum Annelida; class Polychaeta; order Phyllodocida; family Polynoidae; genus Alentia; species Alentia gelatinosa. The sequence goes on along the minus strand of OX465581.1, from coordinate 1,697,236 downwards.
TTGTTTTACCAATGAGTCCTCTTATTTTCCTAAAAATATACCATTTTTCATTTACTGCCTTGATTAGTTTATTTGCATGTTTTTCAAAAGTCAGGTCCGAGTCTATAACGGCTCCTAGATAATTCATTTCATTCACTATTTCCAGCTTCTTCCCACCCAGCGAAATTTCACACATTTCTTGTCTGTTTATTCTAGACTTTTTGCTATTATGACATACTAACTTGGATTTTTTAACATTTATGGTTAGGCCATTTGTTTTATACCATTTCTCTAAAGCATTGCACATTTTTTGGGTTTTTCTTTTGACTTCAGTGATAGTTGATCCTGACGACACTACTACTAGGTCGTCCGCGTACATTATACAATCCGCATCCATAATGGAATCTGGTAGATCATTTATATAAATTAAAAATAGTAAAGGGCCCAGTATGGAACCCTGTGGTACACCGAATTTTACATTCTGAGCAGTTGAAATATTTCCACCATACATAGTGTGGCATCTCCTGTTTAGTAAGTATGATTTAAACCATTTTAATGCTAAGGGTCCTATCCCTGTCTCTGCTATTTTATAGAGTAAGATTTCATGGTCTACACAGTCGAACGCTTTCTTTATGTCTATGTATAAAGCTATTGAAATATAATTTTCGTCATGTGCTTCTAGTAAGATCTTTGATAATTTTAAGACTGCCCCCCCAGTGCTTCGGATTTTTCTAAAGCCATATTGTTGGTCACTGAAATAATTAATGGAGTTCAGGTATTCGTACATTTGAGTGTGGATTTCCCTTTCTAATAGTTTCGAAATTGTTGGTAAAATGCAAACTGGTCGCCAGTTTCCAATATCCATGAGGTCACCTTGTTTTGGAAGAGGGCATATTCTCCCTTCATGCCATTGTTCCGGGAATTCGCTTGTTGCCAAAGACATTTTAAACAGTATTATTAATAAATCTACGCATCTTCTTAAATTGTTTTTCAGGATTTTGCAACTTATGTTCTTAAGACCCGATGATTTTTCGATATCTATTTCTCCTATTAATTTTGACACATGATTTACGGTTAACGTACTGATGTCAAATTCGAAACCCTCTTCTGTTATATGTTGCATACGATATTGGTTACGATCTATCTCTATTACCCCATTTAATTTCTCCCCTATACTGCAAAAGAAGTTGTTTATATAACTGGGACATTCTTCCAAACCTATTTGAGTTCCTGTATCGTTTTTAAAGCAGGTTACGGCCCCCCTGTCGTCAGTTGGATTTAACAGTCCATTTATTGTTTTCCAATATTTTTTCGGTGAATTCTTATGTTTATTTAGTTTCTCTTCAATGTATAATTTTCTGGCATACTTCATTTCTCTTCTAATTTTCGATTTAAGGTTTTTTAACGTTAGGTAATTACTCCTGATTACTGATGGGTCTGCTTTTGCTTTCTTTAACCGTACAAATTTCCTACACAGTCTACGCTTCTTGAGTATATCCTTTTTGTTATTTGCTGTTAACCATGGTGTCTTTTCAAATCTGTCAATGAATGTCCTGTATGGAGCATTCTTATCTAAATAATCTAATATTGCTCTATGCCACGAATTCCAGAATGTATTTACTGTCTCGTTATGTCCCCTTGTTAGATTATCCCGCACGAACATTTCTAATCCATCTTCATCTAAATTTTTATACGACCTAGCTGTTATCTTTGTCGCTGTATGATTATTCTTTTCTTTCTTCTTTTCGGCGAAAACTATTAAATGATCACTGTAGTAAAGATCAAGAGTTCCAGAGTTAATTAGGAATTTGCTATTTGTGAATATGGTGTCGATGCTAGTACTATTGCCTATATTTGGATGTGTTATGGTATTTATAATTCTTTTTAAGTTATATTGTCTAACAGTTTCCATTAATTCCCTATTTCTTGGATCTCTACGGCTTCGTGCGTCTAAGTTTATGTCTCCAATTATCCAGATTTCTGTGTTTTTTATTAGGTTGTTATTACAAAGATCGTTCATGAATTTTAACATTTCCTGTACATTATATCCTGGGGGTCGGTAAATATTCGCAATTGTCATTATTTTGTGATTTGGTTTTTCTATTCTTAGGGTGATTGCTTCTAGTTTTTTTCCTATATGATTAAATTCGGTCATTACTTGCGTATATGGGGACCACTTTGCACTTACATATATACCCACCCCTCCCCCCTTCCCGATTTCCCTGTCATTCCTGTACAACGTAAACCCCTGAATATTTACATGTTTACTTTCCATTCGTTTTTTTAATAATGTCTCCGACAGTCCAATGATATCAAAGTTCCTTAAGTGATTAACAATGTGTATTCGTTTAGAAAATAGGCTACATAAGTTCCAATGACAAATTTTAAAACTCTTGTTATCATTTATTATATCACACTTATGCGTCATATTTCCTTTTTGACCTCTTCATTGCAACTCGTTAGTATACAAAGTTGGCCTGTAAATGATGGTAAGTGTATGTACAATACAATGACAACAAAATGGTCAACACAGTGCACAATGGTAATATATATATGTAACATACCCGCGAACAACAGTGTTGGGGGGCATCGAAGATAGTCGGTTTTTCGTTTCAGGACTATCCTAACCATTCTGGTATCTTACTGCTAGTTGTTATTATGTATGTTTCGAGACATTTCTCTCCGAGCTACAGCATCAATTATGTTATTAATCATGAAATACTACTACACTTTTTGGAAAAACATCATGTATTCTACAATTTATAATACCCTCATATTCCGTTGCGCTAAGTTGTATAAAGAATCTACATTTTACTCTTGTTCTATAAAGTCCAGTATGGAACACTATAGTAATACCCATCTGGTGGCAGGTATCTGACTGTTTGTACTAACTATATTATCATCATATTCCGTTACGCTGTGTTTTACTCGATTATAGAGTATACCAACTCCTGTATGGATGTTGTGTATATGTTCGCCCTATGACACACAGTGCATATATGTTCATACTATATGTGGTCCTGTATGGAGCCTGGTGATAAATATCACTGTTTGTAAAGCGCTTTTTCTACTTGTTATTCCTGTATGGAAGTCACATAAATGTATACATATAATATCTTAGTCACATAAATATATAACACACGATACTTATGACGATATCTATTACAATTAATCCTGTATGGAGTTAATGTCCTTATTATGTGCTTTTCCTCACCATATCGATATTAATCATGTACAGCTCAGTTGTATTAAACCTCTAGTGTCCGGTATGGAACAATTTTATCTATCTGTTTTGATAATCCCTTATGAATAGCTTTATAGAGTATTCCAACTCCTGTATGGATGTTGTATATATATTCGCCCTCTAACACATAGTGCTTATACTATATGTAGTCCTGTATGGAGCCTGAAAAGTAAATATCACTGCTTGTGAGGTCAGTTGTTGATTTCATACTGCCTGACGCCAAAGGCGGAAGGCAGTATGAAATTGACGACTGACCGAGAACGAGAACCATTTCGTCTACAGTAAGGACGTTTGTTTATTATTATATACCTCTAATTGGTGAAAAAAACGTAATTTTAATGACATACAAAGTCGCAGTCACAGCGGGCACGAACATTATTATTACTGCACCCCTAGCAGCGGGCAGTATATTATAGACATTCGGACATAGGTATATAATAATAAATTTTAATGAAACAATCAACAATAATACAACATATAAGGGTTATTCTTAAAATAAGGCTGAAAATTTCAGAAATATTGGAGTTTTCTCGTGAAATTGCACAGCGTCCTCAGTTAAAACAGATCAAAGCATATTTTCTTAGGTTTAACATATTTTCTGTTACAACATGTGCTTTTCTCATACTCATACTTATCTATTCTTATTTGAAGTGAAGTGATAAAACGTGACTCACCGGTAAAGATAGTTTGAGAAAGATGTGTTGTGTTCCCTCTGCGTTTCTTCCCAGGTTTGACAAACCTTGTCCCACGGTCTCTTCATCAAGGATACCCCCTGGGGAAAGCTACAGTCAAGAAAAATATTTAAAATGTGAACTGGGCTGGCTCAGTTTCAAGCACCCTACATAATGAATATGTCATGGTCAAATATAGTTCTAAATATACATGGTTATGAAATATTCCAACTATGATTTGTTCATGTAAACGTACTCAGCCTCAGGTATCTCTTCTGCTATAAACTAGGGTCTAGAATACATGAACTCTCTAACCTAAATCGTATTGACTGTGATGCACTAGATATCGATATAGGTGATTTAATATTAGCGGTAATTAGTGCCATACTCTATGAGTCCAATATAAAAATTATTCCAAATAAAAAACATGGTACCTAACCTATATGCTACAACTAAATTTACAAATGCACAAACTATCCCTATCCATATAATTGTATCTTGTCAAGACCGTTTGATAAAGGCGTCATTAAGGTTGGTTTTGTTGGTTGGCTGAACATGTTTAACAGAATGAGAATGACACACAAGATATTAACCTCAACGGCATTTTCCGCATCCTGATCATCTTGCTCATTGTAATACTGGCCGTAAGGGTCATCACCAAGTGTTACTGTTTCGGTGAATTCGGAATTCTGCATTTCGTTTTCCAGTGTTAGAATGTTCGTATCACTATTCAGGTAATCCTGGGTGAATTCGTCCTGTTCTAAGTTTCTGTCAAAGTCATCCATGGCTAATTATACTCGTGTATGGATGTATATTCCTTAAAATTCAAGAAGTGATAGCCAAGTTCTCTGTTCTAGTCCGCCATTGATTGTTTACATGGATACAGGAAGTACGGCAATCACGATCCTTCGTGGATTTCATTGGACGAGCGAATTGGACGCCACACTCTCAAGCACATTCTTTGTTAACGAAAAGTGTATGAAGAACAATAAAGACTATGCTTTAAGAGTGCGCACATATGCAATATGAGAAATATTTATTTGAAGGCTAGATCAAAATAGAATGAATCATGATTTTATGAATTTTCATGCCATAATGTCACTATTTCTAAAAAAAACCCACACAAGAGCTGCACAAGCAGCGATGGAGTCGCGCACAGAATTCCCTAGCGGTTCAAAATGTAACTAACGGGTTGATGATAGGTACCCGTTGCATCATTTTAATCGAAACTGTTTTCTGACATTTTTCCAGAAGTCTTCCGGTACATGCTGATCAACCGACAACATAATCAATTTCTTTCAAAACTCACGAAATGTGTGCTGTTCTAATGTCCTGATATTGCCGCACTTATCGTACGAAAGTAAGTAAAATGTAATGACACTCCCAGAGCACACAGATATCGCTGACATTGAGTCAGTGATTGAAATTCTTTGCCTGTCGCCCTTGCCCTATGTAAATTGTAATGCGGTCACTGTAGCAAAGACAGTTCTTTGACTTTAGTAACTTGTAAGATGTGGTCCGACCTATCTTTGCACTGGTTTTCCTCTTTAATCGTGGGCGCCAATAACTACGTATGACTTTCGAGAGGCTCTATCAACAGCTAGCCAGTATACCCGGCCCTGTCCCCAAACAGGGAGATCAGCCTCAGGGCCAGGGGTGAATACTTTACCTAATCAACAGCAAACTTTACGGTCAGACTCTAGCTTCTTTTTTACCAAATCCATACAGTGAAAAAATAGTATCCAATATTTTCTTTTAAACTTTTTATTTTCAGCTTCTGTGACAATAGGGTTAGGGGTGAGGTATCAACCATGATCATGACGTTTCATACGAATTAAAAGCACTTGTTCAATTTTTACAAAAGATTTAAAGATGCATCGGTTGGTTTCTTCCCTATCTATAGACAGTAGATCAATTAACCGAATCTTTACAGAACGTTGCAATCTAACAAAAAGGGCAGATCTATTTTAATAAGGGTGAACAATTACAATTAAAAACGATTCTTCATCTCACCAATGGTATTTTTGTCCTATAAGCTTAACATTGGTAACTCGTTCTCCATGCCCCTACGAGTACTGCAGTCCGTTTTCCATGGTCTATATCCTGTGTGTCATCCATTCCTTTATTGTGTACAGGGGTGAGATAAATACAGAAAGCAACTCGTTTTGGTCAAAGTCATTATTCTCCAACTCATTTGAACACCACATGATATTCACTCAGCTGTCACCCCGCTCATATCACTCCGCATCTAACTCTTGGAGAACGACGACTTGGACCAGAACTCGTTGGTTTCTTCTTTATTCTTGTGATCCTCTGAGAGACTATTTTCTTATTTACAGGTATGGCCTATAGGCGCAGTACACACCTTACGTTTCAACAACTACATTACCTTCAACGGACGTTGGCTCGGCAGGGATACCTGAGTTCTACAGCCACTGGTCGCTTTGACCTTCACACTCTACAAGGTCGAGCAATCTCTAGTGAACCCGTATGTAACAATACAAGAAACGTCTCTGTGTGGAAACAATCCTATCAGAATAAACCTCATCCCCTGTCAAGGACCACAACCCAAACTCTCCACCAAAAATGTCCACTCTCCATTCAGTGCATGAAATATTCCTCTGAGAAAATACCGAAAACTTTAATTGACGACAGAATTGATGCAACCAAGAAGAAACGACCGAGAACTGAGCAGATCGGTGAATTCCTTGAAGATCTGACTTCCCGGTCTAAACCTCCCACAACAGAAGAATGGACAGAACTGGGGCACGACTTCTCCACCATCATGCGAAACTCGAGGCAGTGGCCCTCGGCTCTGATGAGAATGCTCGTCGGATCGTGTAGACACTCCGAGGAGGGATCGCAGCGCGGTTTATCTTTGGGGAAATCCCTGTTGGAGCACGCACGGCAGTTGGACGTCACTAAGAACCCCGCAGACAATCCACGAGACTCGCGAATCACTGTATCTCTACTGACGAGCTACATGAGCATCTGTGGGCATCGTTTAACATTCACGCGAGACACGGACCTGACTTTAGAGGACGAGATAGCGGATATCTACAAACAAGTACAGCACAAGACGAGCGTGTACGACTACGACAGCAGCGCCGCCATCGTCTCCGCCCTCTCCTCCACCCGCACCCTCTGGCGGCAGGCGCTGGCGGTGCTGGGGGCGGCGCGGGAGCTGTACCCGCTGTCCCGCGCGCACCTCGTGCCGGTGGTGACGGCGGCGTACCGGGCGGGCCGCCGGCACGTGGCCGCGGCGCTGCTCGGGGACCTGGCCGGGGTTCTGCGCGGGGAGTCCTTCACGCGGGTGCTGGACGGCGCGGTGGTGGAGGCGGCGGTGGAGGCGGCGCGGAGAGACGGGCACTCGGAGACCGTCGACGGTCTGCTGAGGATCATGCAGGAACATGGCTGGCTGCTGGAGGAAGGGTCTACGGGGCGGGTCATCGACTACTACCAGAGGTACGTCTGTCGTCTGAATTACGTCTGTCTTCTGAATTACATCTATCTTCTATTTAGATTACATCTATCTTCTATTTAGATTACATCTATCTTCTAGCTGAATTACGTCTGTCTTCTGAATTACGTCTGTCTTCTAGCTGAATTACGTCTGTCTTCTATTTAGATTATGTCTGTCTTCTAGCTGAATTACGTCTGTCTTCTATTTAAATTACGTCTGTCTTCTAGCTGAATTACGTCTGTCTTCTATTTAGATTATGTCTGTCTTCTAGCTGAATTACGTCTGTCTTCTATTTAAATTACGTCTGTCTTCTAGCTGAATTACGTCTGTCTTCTATTTAGATTATGTCTGTCTTCTAGCTGAATTACGTCTGTCTTCTATTTAAATTACGTCTGTCTTCTAGCTGAATTACGTCTGTCTTCTATTTAGATTATGTCTGTCTTCTAGCTGAATTATGTTTATCTTCTAGCTGAATTATGTTTATCTTCTAGCTGAATTACGTCTGTCTTCTAGCTAAATTACGTCTGTCTTCTAGCTGAATTATGTCTGTCTTCTATTTAAATTACGTCTGTCTTCTAGCTGAATTAGGTCTGTCTTCTAGCTAAAGTACGTCTGTCTTCTAGCTAAAGTATGTCTGTCGTCTAGCTGAATTACGTCTGTCTTCTAGCTGAATTACGTCTGTCTTCTAGCTGAATTAGGTCTGTCTTCTAGCTAAAGTACGTCTGTCTTCTAGCTAAAGTACGTCTGTCGTCTAGCTGAATTACGTCTGTCTTCTAGCTGAATTACGTCTGTCTTCTAGCTGAATTACCTCTATCTTCTATTTAGATTACGTCTGTTTTCTATTTAGATTACGTCTATCTTCTATTTAGATTACGTCTATCCTCTATTTAGATTATGTCTATCTTCTATTTAAATTACATCTATCTTCTAGCTGAATTATGTTTATCTTCTAGCTGAATTATGTTTATCTTCTAGCTGAATTATGTTTATCTTCTAGCTACATTGTGTCTATCTTTTAGCTATATTGCATCTATCTTTTAGCTATGTTGTGTCTATCTTCTATTTAAATTACGTCTATCTTCTAGCAAAACTATGTCTATCTTCTAGCTAAATTACTTCTATCTTTTAGCTACAGTTTGTTAATCTTTTAGCTATGTTGCATCTATCTTTTAGCCACATTACGTCTATCTTTTAGCTACATTGTATCTATCTTTTAGCTACATTGCATCTATCTTTTAGCTACATTACGTCTATCTTTTAGCTACATTGCATCTGTCTTTTAGCTACATTGCATCTATCTTTTAGCTATGTTGTGTCTATCTTCTATTTAAATTACGTCTATCTTCAAGCTTAACTACATTTATCTTCTAGCTAAATTATCTCTATCTTCTAGCCAAATTGCATCTATCTTCTAGCTAAAATCTATGTTCATTTTCTAGCTACATTGCGTCTATCTTCTAGCTTAACTATATTTATCTTCTAGCTAAATTACGTTATCTTCTAGCTGAATTACATCTATCTTCTATTTGAATTACATCTATCTTCTAGCTAAATTATGTTTATCTTCTAGCTAAATTAGGTCTCTCTTTAAGTTACATTGTGTCTATCTTCTAGCTATGTTACATCTATCTTCCAGCTAAAATCTATATCTATTTTCTAGCTACATTGTGTCTATCTTCTAGCTACATTGCATCTATCTTTTAGCCATATTGCGTCTATCTTCCAGCCACATTGCATCTATCTTTTAGCTACGATGCGTCTATCTTCTAGCTACAGTACATATATCTCTTAGCTAAAAACTATGTCTATCCTCTAGCTAAAGTATGTCTATCTTCTAGCTACACTATGTCTCTCAGTAGAGATTTGCTTTTTTTTAACCCATTTCCGCCCTTCAGTCTCCCAGCAGAGGTTTGCTTTGTTTAACCTATTTCAGCCCTTCAGTCTCCCAGCAGAGGTTTGCTTTGTTTAACCTATTTCCGCCCTTCAGTCTCCCAGCAGAGGTTTGCTTTGTTTAACCTATTTCCGGCCTTCAGTCTCCCAGCAGAGGTTTGCTTTGTTTAACCTATTTCCGCCCTTCAGTCTCCCAGCAGAGGTTTGATTTGTTTAACATATTCCCGCCCTTGAGTCTCCCAGCAGAGGTTTGCTTTGTTTAACCTATTCCCGTCCTCCAGTCTCCCAGCAGAGGTTTGGGTCGGGAGCAGGACGAGCGTCACGGCGGCGGGAGTTTGTAGAGAATGTCGTCTGCCGCTGGAGGGCGAGTCGCTGACTCGGGACCAGTTCCAGACGCTGCGGGACAGTTTCCTGCAGAAGTGTTTGCGGAAAGAAGACATCTTCCTAAACACCTCTCCGGAAGAACTGATGAGATTCCAGGACTTTCTGAAGCGCCAGAAGCCGTTTGACTTCGTGTTGGACGGGTTGAACATCGCCCTCATGTTGAGTAAGAAGAAGAAGTTCCAGGCTCCGTCAAAGGTAGGCAAATGAATGTTCTTGTCATTTGTTGCAATTCCTTCGTGATCTTCTTTTTTAAGGCTATAACACAATGTACGATTTCGGAACATGAATGTTCCTTTCTCGGCGACAAAAGAACAATCGTAAGCTCAGGCGAGGCCTAGAAATTGAGTCGGTCAGTGTGGCACCCCCCTCCAGAATTTTGCCTAAGATTTCAAAATCCCCCCCCCCCCCCCCATGGTGATGTACCTTTGTCGCCGATAAATTGCAGTCTAATGTTCCGAAATCGGGACCGATAAATTAAGGAAATTGTTCCTTCCCGTTGTCGCGGCCAACAGAGTTTAAGAAATACCCCCCGTGGTGCCTACCGATTATGGCCCATAATTAGTCGCTGGGTGAGCAGAAATGCCCCTGCCACAGACAGACTGAGTCCCGCTCACCGATTTAGCTCCCATATACTAAGATTTATTACTTGTTCCTTTATCGGTGGCCTCAAATCTCTGAGAAAATCGGAAGTCAGTCGTCAGTGTGAACCGAATTTGCTTACGATTAATTCCCACTAATGACCCTAACCCCCATCTATAAATAGTGCTGTGATGGTCGATGCCAAGCGCAAATTCGCCTGAGACAAGTTGAAATGCCCTTCCGATTTAGGGAGTTAATCGGTGGGAACGAAATCGTACAGTGTGTTCCCCACTTTAAGTAGAAGAAAGACGAGGCAAAGGTCTGCTGTTGCTACCTTGAATGGCAGTTTTTAGAACTGAACCTCTGCAAGTTATCTTTTTTTATAGTATGCCCAAATATTTGTAATTTGAATGGTGTTTGGGGGCCATCCATAGAGTATGTACGCAATGAGGGGGGGGGGGGGGGTTAAGAATTTCGGAAATTTTGCGTGTGCTCCTTTTTTGTTCTATTGCGTGCAAGTTCGGGTGGGGAGGTTTCGGAAATTCTGTGTACATACTTTATGGATGGCCCCTTGGTATCTTGCAGACGTTGATTTATTTTGTCGTTTGTAGAAGGGTTCTCCAGGAGGGCTCTGCTGCTGACATCCTTTGTCACTATCGTTTGCTGTATGTGTGAATAGTAAACTGAATGAATGACTCCAAGACTTCATCCCGTTACAAGCTTTATTGCTGATTTTACTGCAATGTGCTACCTCGGCGGACTGACGATAGTACATCGAGATCCAGGTTATATGCTGGCTCTGTGTTAACCGCGTGGGAGCGACCATGTTGAGTGTAACCAAGGGTCGCCTACAGCAGCTAATTACGTAGAGCCAGCATGATCAGTTAGGCCAAGGGATAGAGCCTGTATGTTTCATATACAGATAATTTGGAGCGTAACACCTTGACTACTGTAATGTACGTTTAGTTTGTCATTTCAGTTACGGGCTGTTGTAGAAGAATTCTCCAGGAGGGGGAATGTTCTCGTGCTCGGCAGGAAACACATGAAGTCGTGGTCGGAGGAACACATGTCGCGGGTCCGGAGAGCTGCCTCCATCTTCTACGCCGAAAACATGTGAGAGGAACTTTATACGGGTTACACAGTTTATGTCTTTCTCTAAACCGAAAAGAAATCATGGGCACAATTATATTTTCAAGGGCAGTGAATTTTGAAAAATATCCGGGAAAATTCATACAAGTCAGAAAAAAAAGATATTTTCAGATCTATGCACGAAAAACTGAAAGTATGAAAGTCTCAAAATCTAGGTATATTAACGGAAGTCAATTGTATCTGCCGTTTTGTAGATTCTGACTTTGCAGATTCTAACTTAGCAGTATCTAACTTGGTGAATTCTGATTTGGTGGTTTCTGACTGCAGTTTTTGATTTGGTGATTTCTAATTTTGTCATTCCTCACTTTTTATTTCCTGACTTTGCTGTTTCTGACTTGTTGATTTCTGACTTTGCTGTTTCTGACTTGTTGATTTCTGACTTTCTTATTGCTCACTTTCTAACTTGTTGATATCTGACTTTGCTGTTTCTGCCGTGTGTATTTCTGACTTTGCTGTTACTCACTGTTTAATTCCTGACTTGTTGATTTCTGGTTACAGCACTAAGGACGACCCGTTCATCCTGTACGCCGCGCTGCACAGTGGGCCCGACACGCTGGTGGTGACGCGTGACATGCTGCGTGACCACCGCTTCCTGCTGCCGTCTGAGCTGCGTGACAGCTTCAACGTGTGGCAGCGCACGCACCAAGTCACCTTCACCACCGAGACCAGTGGCCTGCGCTACGTGGTACGTCTCTGTCTTATCACAATGAGATTCACTCTGTTACAAATTACATTTACATTACCGCTACATGGTACGTCTCTATCTTATCACGGTGAGATTCACTCTGTTACAAATTACATTTACATTACCGCTACGTGGTACGTCTCTATCTTATCACAATGAGATTCACTCTGTTACAAATTACATTTACATTACCGCTACGTGGTACGTCTCTATCTTATCATGATGAGATTCACTCTGTTACAAATTACATTTACATTACCGCTACGTGGTACGTCTCTATCTTATCACGGTGAGATTCACTCTGTTACAAATTACATTTACATTACCGCTACGTGGTACGTCTCTATCTTATCAGGTTACGATGAGATTCACTCTGTTACAAATTACATTTACATTACCGCTACGTGGTACGTCTTGATCTTATCACGATGAGATTCACTCTGTTACAAATTACATTTACATTACCGCTACGTGGTACGTCTCTATCTTATCACGGTGAGATTCACTCTGTTACAAATTACATTTACATTACCGCTACGTGGTACGTCTCTATCTTATCAGGTTACGATGAGATTCACTCTGTTACAAATTACATTTACATTACCGCTACGTGGTACGTCTTGATCTTATCACGATGAGATTCACTCTGTTACAAATTACATTTACATTACCGCTACGTGGTACGTCTCTATCTTATCATGATGAGATTCACTCTGATACAAATTACATTTACATTACCGCTACGTGGTATGTCTCTATCTTATCAGGTCACGATGAGATTCACTCGGTTACAAATTACATTTACATTACCGCTACATGGTACGTCTCTATCTTATCACGATGAGATTCACTCTGATACAAATTACATTTACATTACCGCTACGTTGTACGTCTCTATCTTATCACGATGAGATTCACTCTGATACAAATTACATTTACATTACCGCTACGTTGTACGTCTCTATCTTATCCAATGAGATTCACTCTGATACAAATTACATTTACATTACCGCTACGTGGTACGTCTTGATCTTATCACGATGAGATTCACTCTGTTACAAATTGCATTTACATTACCGCTACGTGGTACGTCTCTATCTTATCACGGTGAGATTCACTCTGTTACAAATTACATTTACATTACCGCTACGTGGTACGTCTCTATCTCATCACGATGAGATTCACTCTGTTACAAATTACATTTACATTACTGCTACATGGTACGTCTTGATCTTATCACAATGAGATTCACTCTGATACAAATTACATTTACATTACCGCTATGTGGTACGTCTCTATCTTATCACGATGAGATTCACTCTGTTACAAATTACATTTACATTACCGCTACGTGGTACGTCTCTATCTCATCACGATGAGATTCACTCTGTTACAAATTATATTTACATTACCGCTACATGGTACGTCTTGATCTTATCACAATGAGATTCACTCTGATACAAATTACATTTACATTACCGCTACGTGGTACGTCTCTATCTTATCACGATGAGATTCACTCTGTTACAAATTACATTTACATTACCGCTACATGGTACGTCTTGATCTTATCACAATGAGATTCACTCTGATACAAATTACATTTACATTACCGCTACGTGGTACGTCTCTATCTTATCACGATGAGATTCACTCTGTTACAAATTACATTTACATTACCGCTACGTGGTACGTCTCTATCTTATCATGATGAGATTCACTCTGATACAAATTACATTTACATTACCGCTACGTGGTATGTCTCTATCTTATCAGGTCACGATGAGATTCACTCTGTTACAAATTACATTTACATTACCGCTACATGGTACGTCTCTATATTATCACGATGAGATTCACTCTGATACAAATTGCATTTACATTACCGCTACGTGGTACGTCTCCGTCTTATATCGATGAGATTCACTCTGATACAAATTACATTTACATTACCGCTACATGGTACGTCTCTCTCTTATCACAATGAGATTCACTCTGATACAAATTATATTTACATTACCGCTACGTGGTACGTCTCTATCTTATCATGATGAGATTCACTCTGATACAAATTACATTTACATTACTACTACGTGGTACGTCGCCATCTTATCAGGTCACAACAAGATTCACTCAGTTATTATATACTAAACCCATTTTACATATCAGAAGGGCCATGGCTTCTCAATTTCTGAATAAGGTAGACTCAAAAAGATCTGAAGAGAAAGACGTCTTGGGCTATTCACTGATTTTCAGATTTTATTTGTTTTAAGTGGCCTTGGACTACTCACTGACTTTTACTGATTTTCTTTGTGTTAAGTGGTCTTGGACTACTCACTGATTGTCACTGATTTTATTTGTGTTAAGTGGCCTTCTCGACACGAGACTCGGGTTCAGTGGACGCAGGATGGATGTCATGTGCCCTACGACGACCAATCAGAACGCGCGTCTCATGAGATGCCCAACTCGTGGTTATGTCTACGGAGAGGGACGCGCGAGTGAACTTCTTCCTGTGGCCAGCTTTATCACAAAACAGCGATCAGGAGAAATCAGGAAAACTCGCCACCCTCAGCATCCCGATATGCAGAATTAAAAATGAGCCTAGTCACAGACTAGTTGTTAAATGGTAAAACTGCAGATCCATGGTCCCCAGTACCCGTATGTAAAAAGTTCTGTGAGTGCAGCCATGTTCAAAACATCGCTCGAAACTCGACACAATTGATAGCTTCTAAGTATGTATTTTAGAGCGGAAGAACAAATATCACTTCCATAATTTCATAGTAAAAGAGGTGAAATATGATTTGATAAGTGTGTATGGGCAAGCGAAAACATGTATTACGGTAAATAAACAAGGTAGGTTGACTGACATTTACTATGTTATGAGATAGGGACCATGTATCTGCAGTTTCACCTGTTAAATTATGAATGTTAACTGATGTTATTGTCCTGACTTGGTAATGTAAAGCCACATGGACTCTTTTAAACTCATTCTAAAAGATCCCTTTCCTGAAGATAGGTCGTTGAAAGGAGCAGGCCTTCGCGAATCACAGCTCTGAAAATGACACACAAGTGAAAATCATGAATCTGAAATTTATTCTGTTTTAATTTAAAAAAACAACCACAATGTGTGCTGTCAGAGTTCCAACCTCATTTGCATGATATGCAAATTTCATCTCAAACAGTAATTGAGTCAGACCAAGCAATGCTTCATGGATCGGTTTCCGCAACACTTTTCTACATCCGATACGCCATGGTCGAAACTGACATGGGTTACCATTTTAACACAAACCGACATCGTGGACTGTCTGATGTCCAGATTCGTATTGTGGATTTCATACACTGCTCTCTAAACCCAGAGACAGCACTAAACTTACGCAACCATATTGAACAGAATTGGATGTTCCGCCTGAGAACGCAAATTCCATATAGTCTGAACCTAATAGACGCCCTGAACTAGTAGCGAGCCCACATTCCCTTGCTTTGGTCCTGATCCAATTGCCTTGTAAAAAACAATGTTGAAATCATAAATCTTACTCAGTGGTAAATACCACATACTTATAGTTGCCCATCAAGACTTGTTGCATGAAGGTCTCTTCTCTATAAACACGTATTTTTTAGCAGAATTGGGATCAATATTGGCCCATGAGTACATAGTTGTTAAAATCTTCTTATGATAAAGTATTATACCAAAACTACAACAGAAATGTGTTACTCTTTTATATGTACCGATAGTTTATTCAATTTTCACCGGTGACCACTAAAAAACCTGTCGTTTCTGAGTTACGCTGTCAGGGAAAGTCCGCCATAAAAAGTCAAAGTTTAGAAAATATACTCCATCCTCAAACCTTCAGTAAGTCACAACAAGGAGAATCTGGAGAGTAAGTGTGCCTAATTACTTTGTTCCGTTGAAGCTTCGGAAAGCTTCGTGGTTTGGAAAAATAGGGTGGGAGAAGATAGTGCACTGCTAAATCCCGTTTATCTGGAGAACATCACCTATAGGATAATTTTATTTACCAGAAACCCCGACAAGATTTCTCTTGACAATTTGGGAAAACTCGACAGGTTTCGGATATGCATGGAGCTCATCAGGCTCTAGGGAGAACAATCTTTCACTGACCACAGTTAACCAGAAACAGCCCCATATTAAGGAGGTTAAAAAGGCATCGGAAAGCATGTGAATAAATGAGACAACACAAAAGTAGTGTTTGATATTACAAAGCGATTTATTTCAGTATGATAAATACGCGTGTATCACAAATTGACGGGTGAACTTAGGTTCCCGGCAGTTCACGATTGTCAAAGTTCTCTCCCCAGACATCATAATTTACTAACACAGACCCACTCACTGATGGGGAAAATAACGGAGTACCACCCGCCATCATCATCATATATCAAAGACGAACTTAAATATCCACGAACCAGAGCCAGGACTTTAAGCGTACCCTGGACCATATACGGTGATATATATATACATTATATATATCTTTAATAAAGGCACGTTCAAAGAAAACCATACAGTAGTGAAAAGTTGTCATTCTATCCTCATCTTTAACTGATCTGGGAATGTTTATTTTACACTTCTTACTTTAATGCATCAATCAGTATATACCTGTGGCCGTATGTCTTACATATACCATCCACTCTTACCCATGTCGTATTTATCATTGTATACCTGTGGCCGTATCTCCTACGTATACCACCCACTCTTACCCATGTCGTATTTATCGTTATATACCTGTGGCCGTATGTCTTACGTATACCACCCGCTCCTACCCATGTCATATTTATGGCCATACGTCACACTGTGACGTACAGGGTACAACCATTCAATCTACATCAATAAGGGTTAAATTTCACCAAGGTATATAATAAAACACAAACAAGCAGACCGCAGTTGTACTTCAAAAAAGATACTTGATGTGATTATCGATTAGATTATTTGCATCGGGGCAATCTTATTGACAATTATACCGCATACGTTTGACCTACGACTATAGCAACCCTGTTTCTGTATAGTAATGTTTAGATTCATTTTTTATTAAACTACATCGAGACTGTTTTACTTCCTTAAAGATCTGCCAAAATATACTCAAACTTTAAGGGTTGTTTAGCACCTCTGTATCAGGTTCATTGTAGCAAAATAGAAAGAGGTGGGTTTTGTCCTCATTGTGAACTGGGTTCCCATCAACACTCGTCTCGTCTAATTTACAGAATGTTGACCGACTCTTAGTAAATATAGTTTATTTTGTGATGACTTTGGTTTCAATAGATGAGCTCTGATGCACGCAGTAAGTGGCATACATGATAAACGGATCTCCATCCTAACTTGGTTTGTAAATATATTACAAGGGAAATAGAATTAATTCACTAACAATCTTCTGTGTTAAAAGCGGCAATATTGACATTTCTATACTGTTTATCTGTGAAAACTAACTTATATATGTATCATAGGTTATAAATATAAATATTTATAATAATTCAGTGTACTTCATTTTGATAATTATATGAAGGGAAAAAAACACATTTTTCCCTTTGATTTCTTCAAACTTGGTGATTGTATAAGATCTCCTGCTATGATGCTTCAATGCTAAGTAAACGACTCCATTTCTGAGTAGATACATATAAAAACCTGTATTCCACCCCTAGGCGTACAGCGATACGAGTAACGGAAGACGGTCTTACCTACCATCAGGGGCCTGTTGAATAACTAAAGCCTAATACACATCTACCAGCTCAGGGTTGAACGATTAGTTCCCAAATCGTATAGGAGTCAGTGAACTTGTCATAAGCAAATTATGTAACCCCTCGGCCTGTGTCGGCCACCCAATCAAAAGCCATTTACCACTGTTCCATTGCCAGTGACTGGATTTATCAACATGTCGATGAACTTTTGGCGAGTGATTTAGGAACATCAAAGACAACTCGTCAGCGACAAGAGAACTTCTCAAGGAGGGGGTTTCACTAATCGTTGCCTGACCCTTGCCTAGCTGTCCTACATCTACCGACTGGGGCCAACTTTGTTAGGATGGCTCACCTGAGACAAATTACCATTTCTTTGTCACCGACAAAGGTACATGAATGTTCCCAAATCGGTAGATGTATATTGGGCTTTATGCCTATTTAAGTACAGGATACAAGACCTTGTACGAGGGTTATCATTCAATAACATTCAAGCTCGTTCGCTAAGACAGTCCTAGCCGATGGAAGGTCGGCTATAAGAGTTGAATAAAGTTGACCCACATCGTCCCTGGGTCTCTATAGCGTACAGAAAAGGGTTTACATGTATGAGTCTAGATTATTCAACAGACCCTATGCGGATGTGGGTAAGAGGCTCCGCTTTTTCCTCGTCACAATAATTTCGTCAAATACAGCAGTAAATGAACCAGCTTTTTACAGTTAATAAAACAGCCCAGGATACTGTGTCCTGTATGACCGAATACAATGAAGACCCAAAATGCCGTTATACAAGGAACTAAGCTTTGGTAAACATTATGGCATGATTTTATCTTATTTTATGAAAATAAAAACACTCAAGAGAACAAAATACATTTAGGAAAGACTCCTCTGTTACACTGATTTATCTTAACACTTGATAGTTTTGTTGTACGTGATTTCCACTCCACTGCATTTTATCTGATCATAATTCTCATGTAACACACAAATAAACCTTTTTTTATTTTACAAATTTATCCATGATTCAATAGAGATTCCAGTGACGCCTACAAAAAAAGGGAGCCACCAAATTTACAATTCCTGCTTTTCTTCACTCTTTTTTTTTCTAACATGGTGATAGAATAGTACACCATAAACATTGAGCTAACTGGAAAACTCTCATCTCGATATAATCATAATTTTGTAAAATATTCTTTCTGTTGTATGACCTTGACCTTGTAATCAGTTCCAGCTGCAGAAGAAAGAATTTTTAAAGTTGAGGCTGCGTGAGAAGTAAAAAACCATTAAACACCATGGTTTTCTTAAGCCGATGAGACATGAACCTGGCGACATTCTCCGTCCTACAAGACACAAGTTCTCTGGACTGATAACATTTAGTGACATACTTTTCACTGTACGCACTTCACCGACCCCATTTCATTGCCCCGCCAACAGCCGTTGGTCATTATTCACTTGTGGGATATAACCAGCTCGACCTGACTCTGCCCATGGCCTGGCCCCACCCGGCCCAGGGCGGAACTCCTTGATTAAATTTGGTTGATCATACGTAAACATTGAATCTGTGAGAATCGGGATCGGTTCCTTTGTCTTATAGGCTTCAGAAACAGGCAAATCTCACCGTCAACCATTAAACATCATACTAGCAGGACACCAGGCAAAGTACCCCATATAGGATCTCTTTCTGTTGTATGACCTTGACCTTGTAATCAGCTCCAGTTGCGGAAGAAAGACTCTTTAAAGTTGAGGATGTGTGAGAAGTAAAAAAACAAGTGATCCTCACTCTGGACCATGAAATAGTCATGGTTCGTTTTACTACGGGGATCCCGCCCAAGGTTCCTAATCACAACTGGTAATGATAGCACCAAAGACGCCAGTGTGACCTTGACTCAGCGTGACCTTGACTCAGCCACCAAAGAACTACCATAACAAGTGATGCCTGAAACGCGTCAACCTAAACACTACACACTCAGTATAGATACACCATGCAAACTAAACATAATATAGTCAAGAGAAATTTACTTCAGTCTCGACGGTTACATTGTAACTACTTGTAATATTGCTAAAGAAACAATGTGTATTATTATATACCTGTGGCCGTATCTCCAACGTATACCGCCCGCTCCTACCCATGTCGTATTTATCATTATATACCTGTGGTCGTATCTCCTACGTATACCGCCCGCTCCTACCCAGGTCTTATTTATCATGATATACCTGTGGCCGTATCTCCTACGTATACCGCCCGCTCCTACCCATGTCGTATTTATCATTATATACCTGTGGCCGTATGTCCCATGTATACCGCCCGCTCCTACCCATGTCGTATTTATCTCCTTACGTCACAGGTACAGCCATCCAACCGAAATCCATAGAAGGTAAACTTACGCCATTTTAAGGTATACAATAATACAAAAACATGCTGGCTTAGTTGTACGTCATGGGCGTAGAGTACAAGTTCCCAATGGATACCAGGGGAGAGATGAAGCGTGACCTACGCCTGGTAAATGGTGTGAGAACAGATCCCGATCCTCGTCACCAATCACCACACCTTCTCTCTACTGGATTGATTACCATCTCGACGTCTACATAGACAGCTGATAAAACTTTGGTTTTCTCAAATCTGACTGGCTATTTGTCAGATTTAATTCATGGCAATTCCGGGCGGGCATGGTTCTCCACGAGTGTTACTATTATGCGTAGATGGTAATCTAAAGAGTGACTCCAAGACTTACAAGTGTTATTGCTGATGTTATTGCAAGGACCGCTAGCTGCAGACTACCTGGCGATACATCTAGATCATGCCTATAGCCTGGCTCTGCGTTTACCGCGTGGGGGTGACTGTGTTGATCGTAACCAAGGGGCGCCTCCAGTGGAGTCTTACGCGGAGCCAGCATAATTAGATAGGCCAAGGGAAAGTGCATGTATGTTTCAAAAATAGAGAATTGGAAGCCAATAACATCAGCAATTAGGCTTGTAATGGGACAAAGTCTTAGAGTCACTCTTTTAGATTACTATTCGTATACGATAGTTACACTACGCGGTACATTGTTAAAACACAACGATAATTCTGAAGGGGATCTCCCGGAGAACTTGACATGCATTATCTACAGTCTGGGAACATTGCACTGTGAAAACTATATTTCAGGCAATCGAAATAACAAAAAATCCTGGAAATGGGTTTTCGGGGATTGGATTTTTAGATGTTGTGATTGGATTTCTGGCCTCAGCTGAGATCTGACATGGCCTTTTTATCATGTTAACTTATTTTTTCCTCGGATTTACATTGATCTTTAGTAAAAAATAAAAGAATCCCGAAATCCGGAGAAATCCTGTTATTTATCATTTTAGAAAAATGACGTAAAATGTTCCTGTTTAAAATCCTGTTAGACTAATATCAGATCATCGGTTTTCCTATTACTGTGAAACTAAAACAAAACGTGAATCAAGGGGAACTTTCCTTGTATATCGATAATACAAGTTTTGTTGCAAAGAATACTAAATCTCAACTACATTATACTGTAGGTTCATAATCACGTATAAATAAGTATTGACTCATTGATGACCAACAACGGCAAACATTTCCAGCTTTTCTATGAACTGCTACATTTGGATTTTTACACTCATTTTTTCCCTTTTGTTGCTCCAGGGCAGAATAAAGATTCCTTAAAAAAAATAATCAAAGATTCCTGGGTTTTCAATGAATTGTTTGTAACATTTGGATTTTTACACATATATATTTACATATATTTTCCCCTATTTTGCTTTTGTTCTTAATCGGTCAATCTAAGCCTTTTCCCTACAACCTATATCTAGAAGGCGATTACAAGGTTTTACGTGGTGTTTTGTGATATAACTGTGCTTACACCTACCACAGTCCTTCACAGGTGTGAGGGTATAACATGTCACATAGTTTACAAAGAGTGGTAAACCTGGAACAATCCAACCGAGATTATCACCAGGAAAACTAGGTCAGTTCAGGAGATTCCAACGCCTGTCAAGACAATGCTAATAAAATGCTAATAAAATGAATTACTTGGTTTGAAATATGGATTCCCGAACGAGCGAATATTTCACAAGGAGAAAAAGAATAAAGTATGTATTTTGGGAATATCGTTTCAGGCAGAGTTGAATTTCTGTTTTCAAACTGTGCAAACTTTCATTGAGATAGAGAATATTTGGTCATTGAATAGAACTGTTAAGGGAATTAGTCAGTTATTTTAATTGGATTTTGTTGATTCTTTTTAGAAGATAAAGTTCATGCCTTGGATTTGCTTTAATAGAAACTGAAACTGCTTCATTTTACGTGTAAAACTGCAGTGCAAACCACACCAATATATTCCCATCCCCAAAGAGATACACACAAAAGGGTTTCGTATACCAACCATTATATACACTATGGGAAAATAATAGACCATTCACTTGAATCAAACCCCACCAATATATATTATTTATAGTAAAAACCCATTCAAGTTCAGTTTATGCATACGAGTAGGGCCTGGTGTTATTCACAGTGTCTCAGCGTGTGTGACGCCAGTGATCGGAGCTTTATACACGTCAAAACCGCCACGCCTCAAAGTACACGGCACATAGCCATTCTAGTATGGACGCCGCCACGCCTCAAAGTACACGGCACATAGCCATTCTAGTATGGACGCCGCCATGCCTTAAAGTATATGGCACGTAACCATTCTAGTATGGACGCCGCCATGCCTCAAAGTAGACGGCACATCGCCATTCTAGTATGGATTCCGCCATGCCTTAAAGTATATGGCACGTAACCATTCTAGTATGGACGCCGCCATGCCTCAAAGTAGACGGCACATCGCCATTCTAGTATGGATTCCGCCATGCCTCAAAGTAGACGGCACATCGCCATTCTAGTATGGGCACCGCCATGCCTCAAAGTAGACGGCACATCGCCATTCTAGTATGGATGCCGCCATAGTACACGGCACATCGCCATTCTAGTATGGACGCCGCCATAGTACACAGCACGTAACCATTCTAGTAAGGATGCCGCCATGCCTCAAAGTATATGGCACGTAACCATTCTAGTATGGACGCCGCCATAGTACACGGCACATGGCCATTCTAGTATGGACGCCGCCATGCCTCAAAGTATATGGCACATAGCCATTCTAGTATGGATGCCGCCATAGTACACGGCACATCACCATTCTAGTATGGACGCTGCCACGGAGGTCTTCCTCAACTGGCGCCATCTAACGGGTAGCACTGGAACTCCCCGTGAGCCCCCTAGCGGAGCGCCAGGAATCAGGGTAGGTTTTGTGCCATATACCTTGCGCTGAGGGATTGCAGAGACTGTTGGTGCCATCTAATGGGCCGCACAGGAACTCACCGTCAGCCCCCTAGTGGATGCTCGGGGAAGCAGGGCAGGCTCTGTGCCGTATAACAATATTCTCAGGTGAAATGACTCTGTCAACCTACACAGTGTACGCACATACATATACATATATCTATAAAGCCTCATGCCTTGCTGGCTGAGGGTATGGATATAGACACCCCTTTCTCGCCCGCTGTACTGAGCACCGGTCGCGACTGCCGCTTCTTCATGTAGTTCATGTAGGTGCGGCTAAAGATGGCCATGAATATGATGAGAATGCCCATGACACCGGTGACCGTCACCGGGTGGCTGTAGATGACACAGGACAGGAGGATGGCCAGTCCCTGGCGGATTGTCATGATGATCGTGAAGGTCACCGGGCCGAACACCTCGATGGTGTGGAAGATGAAGAGCTGTCCGGTGGCTGAGCAGAACGACAGCAGCACCACATGCACCATGAAGGTCGGGTACGTGGCCATGAAGGTCAACGACTCCCGGAAACTACTCTGCTCTATGAGAGTCGTTGACGTGAAGAGCACCGAGAAGAGGTTCACCCCCAGCATCATCTGGATGGGCGACATCTTGTACTGCTTGTACAACTCGCCTTGCCAGTTGGAGGTGAAGGCGTCGAAGAAGAGGTACCCACCCAGCAGCACCACGCCGGAGACGGTGGTCACTGTGGTTCGCTCGTGGAGCGTGTCCTTACTAGTGAGAACGAACATGCTGACCCCGGCTGAGATCATCAGTGCCGTCAGGTACTCGTGGTACTCGTAGGACTTGCGCGACACCAGCTTCCCCATCAGCATGACCGGAATGACCTTGGAGGCTTTAGCGAGGACTTGTGTTGGGAAACTGACAAATTTGAGCGCTTCGTACTGGCACCAGCTGGAGAGGATGTTGGAAAAAGAGGAGTAGGAATATTTGTAAACCGGGGCGCTGTGCTTCGGCTGCGGACGCAGGACCACCACCAGCGTCCCGATGATAAACGCTAAGATCCGGTTCATGAAGACCAAGAACTGTGAGTTCTTAAAATGCACACCGGAGGTCGTGTCGGTGGCGCCGTACTCGAATGACATGATTCGCTCCTGGAGCAGTCCCCAGACGAGGTAAGAGCCGAGAAGGCCGCCGGAGCAGAAGGTGAGCTGCCTGAGCCGCTTTAAGAAGGGCTGCTCGCCCACCTCTGGTGTGGCAGGCTCCGGGCCCGGTGCGCCCTGCTCCAGTGTCACCTTCTCTGTCTCCGTCGACCCATTTATACACAGCCGGAGCACGTTGGGGATACATCCGGTGCCTGCGGGAAAGAAAATGTTATTTGTTAGGTGAACTTAATATAGTTTAGTATTGGGAATGTTGTATATATCTAAATATATCTAATTCCTTTATCTAAAATAAAGTACAAGTGCTTGGTAAATGTTTTGATATTTTAGAGGAGAATTCAGATACATGAAATCATCAATTCTCTGCCAATCTATAAATTTGATTTTTTTTTCCAAATAAATATTTGGTATACGAGGCATTCTGCTCGAGCTCCTGCTGAATAGATTTATCTAATATTTTCTCTTACCACAGGGACTCCAAAAAAAGGAAAAATAACGCATTACTCTCATTTACATCATTTCTTTTTTAAATTAAAGGCATATCCTACAATTCACGGTGGCGCCAGATGGTGACTTTTAAATATTGTCAATTTTCTGTCAAAACTCATTCTTTTCACTTCTTCTAATGCCAAATGAGTGAAGAATTACATCTTATATACCTGATCAAGGATCAAGAATCCGAAACGTTGTAAATCTATGTAAAACAAATAAAATACCATCCTGTAACCCAACTTTATTTCTTTGTCTTGGATTGTGCTTTCTTTCAACTTAATAATCTACATATTATATAATTTGACCTAAACTAATATTAAAATTAGGCCAATTCATATTTGACTGATTTATATAGGAAACATGTAAAAAAAAATTTTCTTCAATTATTAAAAAAAAAAAAGACCTGTAGTTTTTAAAACTTGAATTTGTAGTACTCCATATTCACTATTCTGTGAAGGTTTGAGGGAAATGACATGGGCTAAAAGAATGGACGTTACACAGGATATATAGAGCGTGGAGAACGGACTGCAATACTCATAGGCAAATAGAGAACGAGTTCCTAATGTAAACCCTATGGGGCAGAAATACCAGGGGTGAGATAGTTATATAGAACTGCATCGAGAATCGTATAAATAGACAATATTCCATGTGTTTGGATGGGCCGTAATCGTCATTGAGGCGAAGCAAGAGTGACGATTACGGGCCATTCAAACGAGTGGAGTTTTGTCTATTTTACAATCCGAGTGCGGTTCTGGATTTTTCTCACCCCTTTCTATGGCATTGAAAAGCATCACAATATCAGAATAATTAGAATATACTTAGCAAATTCATATGACGCCATCTCAAATTCACTACGCCACGGCCATGGCGTAGTATTGTCACTTTACGGGGGTGATTGTTGAGTATTTTTTTCTAATGTTATTCCTATGGCTGAACTTGTACCGGGGGTGAGATACAGATCACTGTACGAGCTGTGATGTGCGGAACACATGACCGGAGATAGTCTCAGTGCTCGTGCATAATACATCTGAACCCCAGTCCTCTGATGCTCCATAATACATCTGAACCCTCTGATGCTCCATAATACATCTGAACCCTCTCATGCTCCATAATACATCTGAACCCTCTGATGCTCCATAATACATCTGAACCCTCTCATGCTCCATAATACATCTGAACCCTCTCATGCTCCATAATACATCTGAACCCTCTGACGCTTCATAATACATCTGAACCCTCTGACGCTTCATAATACATCTGAACCCTCTGATGCTCCATAATACATCTGAACCCCAGTCCTCTGATGCTTCATAATACATCTGAACCCTCTGATGCTCCATAATACATCTGAACCCTCTGATGCTCCATAATACATCTGAACCCTCTCATGCTCCATAATACATCTGAACCCTCTGACGCTTCATAATACATCTGAACCCTCTGATGCTGCATAATACATCTGAACCCTCTGATGCTGCATAATACATCTGAACCCTCTGATGCTGCATAATACATCTGAACCCTCTGATGCTCCATAATACATCTGAACCCCAGTCCTCTGATGCTCCATAATACATCTGAACCCTCTCATGCTTCATAATACATCTGAACCCTCTGACGCTTCATAATACATCTGAACCCCAGTCCTCTGACGCTTCATAATACATCTGAACCCTCTGACGCTTCATAATACATCTGAACCCCAGTACTCTCATGCTTCATAATACATCCGAACCCCAGTCCTCTGACGCTTCATAATACATCTGAACCCTCTGACGCTTCATAATACATCTGAACCAGTCCTCTGACGCTTCATAATACATCTGAACCCCAGGTCTCTTGATGCTTCATAATACATCTGAACCCTCTCATGCTTCATAATACATCTGAACCCTCTGATGCTCCATAATACATCTGAACCCTCTCATGCTTCATAATACATCTGAACCCTCTGATGCTGCATAATACATCTGAACCCTCTGATGCTCCATAATACATCTGAACCCTCTCATGCTTCATAATACATCTGAACCCTCTGATGCTCCATAATACATCTGAGCCCCAGTCCTCTGATGCTCCATAATACATCTGAACCCTCTCATGGTCCATAATACATCTGAACCAGTCCTCTCATGCTCCATAATATCATCTGAACCCGAGTCCTCTGATGCTCCATAATACATCTGAACCCTCTGATGCTTCATAATACATCTGAACCCTCTGATACTTCATAATACATCTGAACCCCAGTCCTCTGACGCTTCATAATACATCTGAACTCCAGTCCTCTCATGCTTCATAACGTCAATACTCCGTGACCTGACCGCGAGAGGCAGCTCTGTGTTTAAAAAGAACACGAGAAGGTCACCTTCAAATGACCTTGGATCTTCTCACCTTGAGACGAACTTGTCCAACACCAAAAACTGCCCAACTCCAAACAGAGTAGAACATAAAGGTATAAAACAATTTTTTTTTTTTTTTAACTAATGGAGAGAGGGAATGTGATTTAACCTGTCATACTCTAAATCTTGTCAATGATCTTAACCCTGACTGGGTGAGTTTTTCTTTAGAATATTGGGTGACTTCCTTCTCCAGTAAAAATAAAAAGAAGAATATTCTTAGAAAGACCGCACGGTCCGACCAGGAACTAAGAGCCATATCTTAGAAAACTGTGTCAAGGATTTCGGGACATGGACGTTAGAGCCACTTAGTGTTAGTGGCTGATCCACCTTCTTACCATCAACCCATGAGATGAGAACAGGAGTTTAACGCCCCCCTGGTATTTTCATCCTATAAGGTTTACGTTGGGAACTCGTTCCCCATGCCGCTACGAGTATTACAGTCTGTTCTCCATGGTCTATATCCTGTGTGTCGTCCATTCTTTTAGTGTGTACAGGGGTGAGATGAATACAGAAAGCAACTTGTTTTGGTCAAGTTGTCATCCTCAAACTCGTTTGAATGCTACGTGATATTCACTCGGCTGTTGCCTTGTTCATATCACTCTGCATCAAACTCGTGGAGAACGATGACTTTGACCCAAACTTATTGGTTTCTTCTTCGGTAAAAACCACTGACCTGCCGAGTTAAGGTACTTAGTCTTCCTGACGAATCGGATGATGAGGTAGCCCGGTACAATGATGGTGGTGTACCCCAGTAAGTTAAGTATGAGTCGAACGGGCCACAAGTCCATCCATGTGGACCCGGGCAGGCCGCCCGCCCCGGTCCCTGCACTGGCCTGACCCATGATGAGAGACGGCAAGGCCAGCAACAGCACCACACCCGCAATGACAGCCATCAACCTGCGGAAATAGGACATGATATCAGTAACATGCCTGAAACGACCGTAAACAACCTGCGGAAATAGGATATATATAGTGTCAGCACCACACCCGCAATGACAGCCATCAACCTGCGGGAATAGGACATGATATAAGTAACATGCCTGAAATGACCGTAAAGAACCTGCGGAAATAGGACATAGTATCAGCAACATGCCTGAAATAACCACACCCAACAAACAACCTGTGAAAATAGGATATAGTGTCAGCAACATGCCTGAAACGACCACAATCAACCTGCGGAAATAGGACATGATATCAGTAACATGCCTGAAATGACCACGAACAACCTGCGAAAATAAGACACAATGTCAGCAACATGCCCGCAGTGACAGCCATCAACCTGCGGAAATAGGACATGATATCAGTAACATGCCTGAAATGATCGCGAACAACCTGAGGAAATAAGACATAATGTCAGCAACATGCCTGAAATAGTCGCAAACAACCTGCAGAAATAGGACATAATATCAGCAACATGCATGAAATAACCACAAATAAGCTGCGAAAATAGGATATAGTACTAGCAACATGCCTGAAACGACCACACCCAACAAACAACCTGCGAAAAAATAGGATATAATATTCTGGTTTGTACAAGCATGGTAGGTGGTTCTATAAACGGTGCATATTTACAGTATATACATCATGGGTATATAATATACGATGCATATTTACAGTATATATGTCATGGGTATATAGTAAACAGTGTGTATTTACGGTATATACTGCATGGGTATATAGTAAATGGTGTGTATTTACGGTATATACGGCATGGCTATATAGTTAACAGTGTGTATTTACGGTATATACGGCATGGCTATATAGTTAACAGTGCGTATTCACAGTATATAAGGCATGGGTATATAATAAACGGTGCATATTCACAGTATATACGGCATGGGTATATAGTAAACGGTGTGTATTTACGGTATATACGGCATGGCTATATAGTTAGCAGTGCGTATTCACAGTATATACGGCATGGATATATAGTTAACAGTGCGTATTCACAGTATATAAGGCATGGGTATAAAGTAAAACATATAAACAGCGGTTTCAGACCTGTGAGTGTAGATACAAACGGCCCCGCGCTCTGCGTGGAGGGAGAATGATACGCGGCAGCAGGAAGATTACAAACTTCTGTCTTAGAGTGGAAGATAAGGAATGTAGCTGATAACAGTCGACACGACTACTCCCGTGTTACGTTCAGCTGGTCATGAGAAAGCTCCGGTAAAAAACAGATAAGAGGTAATTTGTCGCCAGTGGTTAACGATCGAGAAATGAGGTCAAAGAGGGAGGGGCACCTGAGGCAAGCCCAGCGCGTCTAGAGACGTAAAAACGTACGTGTCTTCATTTAGAAAACATATATTCATCTCCGTTTAATTTATATATATTTTTAAATAGAGCACAGCATTTATTTTCCAGTATACAGCATTGTTTCGTGGTTGGAAAACAAAATTGTTCTCACCCCTGGTATTTTGTCTCCATAGACTTAACATTGGGAACTCGTATCCAACGCCCATGGGATATTTCGGAAAAATATTCAATG
Source organism: Alentia gelatinosa (assembly GCA_950022655.1). Lineage (NCBI taxonomy): Eukaryota > Metazoa > Annelida > Polychaeta > Phyllodocida > Polynoidae > Alentia > Alentia gelatinosa. The sequence goes on along the minus strand of OX465581.1, from coordinate 1,667,699 downwards.
GGGGATTATGTCACACATGTTAGCCCATTAGTCAATGTGAAGGATGAGATAAATTCAGAAATCTATTCATGTTTCGGGTCAGAGCTTGATCCCATCTCGTTTGAATCACTATGTAATTCATGCGGCTTCGCCTTGTGAATTACTACACGACTCAAACTCGATGGGATACGAGCTCTGACTGTAAACATTCACAGGTTTTCTGTATAGTATACTAAACCGACGGCTTTCTTTCACAGTCTCAGGCCTCCCAGTGCCCCGCTTCCTCAATAAAAGGTTTTAAAAATCAAAATATAGGTTTTTACAGGTTTTTCAAGGGCCAAAACATAGGCTTTTATAGGTTTTTAGGGTTAACATATTCAGCATAATAAGATATTCTTTGTTTTAAACAAGGTAAATGAATTTTATAGAATGTAAATGAAAAGGTAGATTCCCATGGAAAATGGAAAGCTGCCATCTTTGTATAAGGGTCTGTAGTGATTCATTTTTCATTCAGAACTGGAGAACGTAGAGAAAATGTACTTTTTTTCCTTTCAGTCATCGATTAGATCACTGGCTTCAAATATTCCAGTGGACCTTTTGTTTAGTCAGACTAGAAATAAAGAAATTGTAAAGTAATTATCACATAACCAACAAACACCGGTATATTAGTTTCAATATTTATTAATTGTTTTCTTATCTGGAAATACAATAGGTAATTGTGACACAACGTTTCGGCCAATTGGCCTTCTTCAGGTGTAACTACTTGACTTCTATGAGTCGTGAGGTATATAGTTAGAGGAGTTTGATAGGTAGTTGCCATAGTTACATAACATTTTTCATATATTGAAATAAAGAACTCTGATTGTAGTACGTCAATCTAGACCGGGTAGTTGAGGATTTATCTACGAAATAATTTGACATAAGTTTGGTGAGGCAGATGGGAATGGGTACCTGGACCATTTCATATAAATCTTCTTTTATCTATTTTTTTACTATTATTTTCAAGGTAACATCTGGCAGTGTTTTCGCCACGTTGCAATCCTTCATTCACGATAATGTGCGGACCGTAGTTGTCTGAGTCAGTCGAATATAAAGCGTTAAACGATTAAATGTATTTATTCTTCACAGAGCTGTGGCCTACTGCAATGCTGGAGATTGGTATCATGAACCACGCAATGTAAAAACACCTCAGTTTTTACACGTATCTTAGAAGTGTTTCGGTTTGACTCACATCTATAGGTGATAAAAAGTCAACAATGCTATGTACATCAAATGAACTGACTAATCAGTCAGATAATAGTTCCTGTCATTGCTGAGTAATATCTACCCAATCGATTAAAGTCAAGAACATTGAACAAGGAAGGAGATTTCGTGGTGGTTTGTAGGCGTGTATTCTAGAATTCACACGGTGAGATTCATGTACCTCACAGGGTTCAGAATCTCATGAGATTCTGTTCCTTGTTAAGTGGAATTCACACGATGAGATTCATGTACCTCACAGGGTTCAAAATCTCATGAGATTCTGTTCCTTTTTAGGAGTAAATGTCAGCAACAATTTCTGGGGAAAAACATGTCCCAGGGAAATGGAACCTACAATTTAAATGAAGAGATTGTGTCCGAGTACAGATTCTCAGCAGGATTTGTCTGAGACAAACACCCTGTGAGGTACATGAATCTCAGCAGGATTTGTATCAGACAAACACCCTGTGAGGTACATGAATCTCAGCAGGATTTGTATCAGACAAACACCCTGTGAGGTACATGAATCTCAGCAGTATTTGTCTCAGACAAACACCCTGAGAGGTACATGTACATGAATCTCACTGTGTGAATTCCACTTCAGACAAACACCCTGTGAGGTACATGAATCCCACTGTGTGAATCCCACTTTACATGGTACAGAATCTCAGCAGGATTTGTTTCAGACAAACACCCTGTGAGGTACATGAATCTCAGACAAACGCCCTGTGAGGTACATGAATCTCAGAAAAACGCCCTGTGAGATACATGAATCTCAGACAAACACCCTGTGAGGTACATAAATCACAGACAAACACCCTGTGAGGTACATAAATCACAGACAAACACCCTGTGAGGTACATGAATCTCAGACAAACACACTGTGAGGTATATGAATCTCAGACAAACACCCTGTGAGGTATATGAATCTCAGACAAACGCCCTGTGAGGTACATGAATCTCAGACAAACGCCCTGTGAGGTACATGAATCTCAGACAAACGCCCTGTGAGGTACATGAATCTCAGACAAACGCCCTGTGAGGTACATGAATCTCAGACAAATGCCCTGTGAGGTACATGAATCTCAGGCAAACACCCTGTAAGGTACATGTATCCCGCCATGTGAATCCCACTTAAAACTGACACAAAAGCTGGACGTGTCTTGGCATTGCGCGGTGCGATAACGATCTATAAGTAACCATCAAACAAGGCTTGATTTAGACATGCATGGACGCTACAGTTTGGTTGTTGTTGGTTGTTCGGGGACCCACTGTCCCAGCAGATCATTCGCTATTCACTAAGGACAGGGGGAACCAGTCAACATTTCAGATTCAAAAGAAGGTCACTGTCAAAAGTTATGAAACTCAAAGAACTCATATATTATGAAAAAAAAAAAATTATGAGTTGGGAAATATAGGAATGGTTAAATGAGCTTTTCAGATGTGTTTTCTATGGGCACTTTGTATTAGGTGGATATATCTGTATGCTCCGCGTATGTCAATACACACTCCCTATGTGTTTTCTATGGACACTGTGTATTAGGTGGATATATCTGTATGCTCTGGGTATGTCAATACACACTCCCTATGTGTTTTCTATGGACACTGTGTATTAGGTGGAAAGATCTGTATGCTCCGGGTATGGTGATACACACTCCCTATGTGTTTTCCATAGACACTCTGTATTAGGTGGATATATCTGTATGCTCCTGGTATGGTGATACACACTCCCTATGTGTTTTCTATGGACACTTTGTATTAGGTGGATATATCTGTATGCTCCGGGTATGTCAATACACACTCCCTATGTGTTTTCTATGGACACTTTGTATTAGGTGGATATATCTGTATGCTCTGGGTATGTCAATACACACTCCCTATGTGTTTTCCATAGACACTTTGTATCAGGTGGATGTATCTGTATCAGGGTACCCACACAGATTTCATTCTGAAATTCCCTGGCCTCGTTCTCAGGTGTGCGGCCTCGTTCTGGTGACTCAGAGGCTTCTTCTTGGTGCGGGCCCAAAAGTAGAGATCCCTTTGATAGACCTTTTTATTGTCTCTCTTCAAAACTTCGAGTTGGAGTCAGGCCACGTCACACTTCAACTACCTTAATGGAGCAAATTGGACGTCCAACTACCTTCTCAGTGTGTAAGTGGTATACAAAGTTACACAAATAGGACGGGCTAGAAGTAATTTAGCATAATATTATGGTCCTTTAGATAAAGTGCTGGTTTCACTGCGATCTATCGTGGCAAGAGCGCGGTAAAGATGCTGAACATGACCGAGGCATGGCGGCAAAATACACACGATCACTCAAACCGAGCATTACTTGGCAAGACACACAAATCGTGACATATCTTGACATATCTTGTGTGTTGGTGGAACTTAAGGTGTTACTCCTGAGTTTACATGTCGTGCGCTCAGCATGTTGAGGTTTTATAGTCTCTACCTCTGTACTGCTTTAAACTGCCCTCACCACACCAGACAAGTGAAGCTTCAGCTGTGTTTGTTTGTTTAACCTCCCAGTCGACCTCAGGGTGGGTTGGTTTGTGGGTTAACGTCCAGTTAACCATTGCAGGTTCTCACCAGACTTTACGAAGTAAGACCTCAGGGTTCAGATTTTCCCAGAGCTATTACGCCACAGGGGCAGTAATCAAATTTATCCATTCCTACACATTTACCGTGGTAAGAGCTCTTTTACTTCCCACACCACATAGACATGGTATGAGAAGGACTGGCCTTTGATATAGCAGTAAATCTACCACTGCTGGGGATGGAGGAGAAAAGTGGCTGTACACCACACCACATAGACATGGTATGAGAAGGACTGGTCTGTGATATAGCAGTAAATCTACCACTGCTGGGGATGGAGGAGAAAGGTGGCTGTACACCACACCACATAGACATGGTATGAGAAGGACTGGTCTGTGATATAGCAGTAAGTCTACCACTGCTGGGGATGAAGGAGAAAGGTGGCTGTACACCACACCACATAGACATGGTATGAGAAGGACTGGTCTGTGATATAGCAGTAAATCTACCACTGCTGGGGATGGAGGAGAAAGGTGGCTGTACACCACACCACATAGACATGGTATGAGAAGGATTGGCCTTTGATATAACAGTAAATCTACCACTGCTGGGGGTGAAAGAGAAAGGTGGCTGTACACCACACCACACAGACATGGTATGAGAAGGACTGTCCTTTGATAAAGCAGTGAATCTACCACTGCTGGGGATGAAGGAGAAGGTGGCTGCAGTGGAACTTGAACCCACCTTTCCATTGCTAGTCCCGTGCTTTGACCACTAAGCTAACACCCCTTCTAGTTGTGAACTGTACCTCTGCTCCTCCTCGGTACTTTAATATGGGCGTCCCTTTAAGATGAATATACAATCCGACTTGCGTGGAGTAATGCATCAGTTTCAATGTTTTTATTGGTTCGGCAGAGGTCTTGGCCTCTGGATGGTCATTGAGCTCCGCGGTGCGAAAATACACACCAATACACTGCGCGTCACGCAGTCCCTCCCCCTCACCCGTCCACCGGTCACTCTCGCACCGCTGCCCGTACCACACACAACCTCTATACGTATTTTACCCACCCACCCACATCCTTCATCATAATCATTCTACTTCGCTCGCCTCTCAGAGCATTTTACAACAATTATCTTATCGATATTTATTTATCACCTTATCAATTACCAAACTTTTAATAGTCTCATATGTCAATGACTATTAAATGTATCGTCATAAAATTTTAAACATCAAAGATTAAAATTTTATTGTCCCCTGTCGCGTGTAACTCAATGAAAATGTCATTTATCTCAGCCGATTTTTATAATTTTTTCAGAGATTATGTAAAACGCCTTTATAATGATAATTAATAGATCATTTTATAGTTATATATCACCATGGAAACATTGACAGACATCTTTAAATATGGTGGAAAGAATCAATTTTCGCAACGATTGTAACGTAGGCCTGCACTACAGAGGTGTTCCGGTGTCAGGCATGCTGCATTTAATGAAACTAAAGCCTATATGACACCGAAATTTGTTCCCGAATCATCCCGACGATCGGTTCGGTTAGAGTCGGGAAGCAAATTTCGGTGTCTTATACCTATAAGACACCGACATGATGACTGTCCCCGATCACAGTTCCCTCTTTTATAACCTCGTAAATTACCCGGGATTAGATCAAAGAGAGCCGCCGGGAGCCGAGCCGGGGTGAGCCACAGGCCGCTGGTGTGGAATCATAGAAATTAATTCAAAGTTTAATAACTTCGGATCCAATTAAGATATCGGGAAACAGTTTTCAGGTTTATAATCGCCTCTGTCTCCCCTACAAATTGGTATAAGGAACTACTAAATCGGACTAGGGGATAGGTAGCATCGCTATTCAAATGGCCAACTCAGAATCGGTAACAATCGGTGAAAGTGCGTACACCGAAATCTTAAGGTCGGGGACAGTCGGTCATATCTGACATGATAGTAATGCCCGACGTGTCGGGAAAAGCAATAAAATCGGGTCGGTGAAGTGCGTACATCGACCCGATTGATGCAGATTCTACCTTTCCCCGACGGATCCGTCGGGGAAAGGTAGAATCGGGCAGAGTGGTCGGGTCGGTGTCTTAAAGGCTTAAAGACGTGCACCTGCGACCAGGTCTGGTAAGGAAAGGATTAATGAGAAAAACCATGAATCTGTGGCCATGACCCGTTACAATGGACACGCATGGCCTACTACAATCATCAAATAATTGACCTTCAATTATACACTATGAAAAATACTGTAAAAATCAAAATGGTATGACGGCACGACACGGTTTAATCGTTTAATTCACATTAAATCTACACCTACAGGATGCAGGATCTATGCTTGTAGAGTGGCTGAGGAACTAGGAAGTTGATCTCACTTCCGATTTAGTTGACCTCACTAAAGATTTAGTGTGGAGACTCTGTATTAGGTGGATAATACAGTGAGGGGTAGGCTGTATAGGTTTAGTGTGGAGACTCTGTATCAGGTGGATAATACAGTGAGGGGTAGGCTGTATAGGTTAAGTGTGTAGACTCTGTATTAGGTGGATAATAAAGTGAGGGGTACCTCTATAGGTTAAGTGTGGAGACTCTGTATCAGGTGGATAATAAAGTGAGGGGTAGGCTGTATAGGTTTAGTGTGGAGACTCTGTATTAGGTGGATAATAGAGTGAGGGGTACCTCTATAGGTTTAGTGTGGAGACTCTGTATCAGGTAGATAATACAGTGAGGGGTAGGCTGTATAGGTTTAGTGTGGAGACTCTGTATCAGGTAGATAATAAAGTGAGGGGTAGGCTGTATAGGTTTAGTGTGGAGACTCTGTATCAGGTGGGTAATACAGTGAGGGGTACCTCTATAGGTTTAGTGTGGAGACTCTGTATCAGGTGGATAATACAGTGAGGGGTACCTCTATAGGTTTAGTGTGGAGACTCTGTATTAGGTAGATGATAAAGTGAGGGGTACCTCTATAGGTTTAGTGTGGAGACTGTGTATTAGGTGGATAATAAAGTGAGGGGTAGGCTGTATAGGTTTAGTGTGGAGACTCTGTATGAGGTAGGCTGTATAGGTTTAGTGTGGAGACTCTGTATCAGGTGGATAATAAAGTTAGGGGTACCTCTATAGGTTTAGTGTGGAGACTCTATATCAGGTGGATAATACAGTGAGGGGTACCTCTATAGGTTTAGTGTGGAGACTCTGTATCAGGTAGATAATACAGTGAGGGGTACCTCTATAGGTTTAGTGTGGAGACTCTGTATCAGGTAGATAATAAAGTGAGGGGTAGGCTGTATAGGTTTAGTGTGGAGACTCTGTATCAGGTAGATAATAAAGTGAGGGGTAGGCTCTATAGGTTTAGTGTGGAGACTCTGTATCAGGTAGATAATAAAGTGAGGGGTACCTCTATAGGTTTAGTGTGGAGACTCTGTATTAAGTGGATAATAAAGTGAGGGGTAGGCTCTATAGGTTTAGTGTGGAGACTCTGTATTAGGTGGATAATACAGTGAGGGGTAGGCTGTATAGGTTTAGTGTGGAGACTCTGTATTAGGTAGATAATAAAGTGAGGGGTAGGCTGTATAGATTTAGTGTGGAGACTCTGTATCAGGTGAATAATAAAGTGAGGGGTAGGCTGTATAGGTTTAGTGTTGAGACTCTGTATTAGGTAGATAATAAAGTGAGGGGTACCTCTATAGGTTTAGTGTGGAGACTCTTTATCAGGTGGATAATAAAGTGAGGGGTAGGCTCTATAGGTTTAGTGTGGAGACTGTATCAGGTGGATTATACAGTGAGGGGTAGGCTGTATAGGTTTAGTGTGGAGACTCTGTGTTAGGTGGATAATAAAGTGAGGGGTAGGCTGTATAGGTTTAGTGTGGAGACTCTGTGTTAGGTGGATAATACAGTGAGGGGTAGGCTGTATAGGTTTAGTGTGGAGACTCTGTATCAGGTAGGCTGTATAGGTTTAGTGTGGAGACTCTGTATCAGGTGGATAATACAGTGAGGGGTAGGCTCTATAGGTTTAGTGTGGAGACTCTGTGTTAGGTGGATAATACAGTGAGGGGTAGGCTCTATAGGTTTTGTGTGGAGACTCTGTATCAGGTGGATAATACTATGGAGAAACCAAACAAGAGTTAGTCATGTTGTTGTTTATCGCACGACGGCAAGATCGCGATATTACTGCGCGAGGCGAAGCCGAGAGCAGTAATACGGGATCCTGCCGGAGTGCGATGAACAATAACATGACTAACTTGAGTTTGGTTTAGAATTTATCCTACCCCGCCTGTCTAAATTACTTCTACATTAACAAATGACGTCATTTGTCAAGTGTATCCCACTAGAGCGATATTTTTCATTTTTCTGAACTCCAGACCGAATACAGTGACCCAATGTTAAGCCTATGGAGCTTTTTATTAGGGGTAGGATAAAGTGAGGGGTAGGCTGTATAGGTTTAGTGTGGAGACTCTGTATCAGGTGGGTAATACAGTGAGGGGTACCTCTATAGGTTTAGTGTGGAGACTCTGTATCAGGTAGATAACAAAGTGAGGGGTAGGCTGTATAGGTTTAGTGTGGAGACTCTGTATCAGGTGGATAATACAGTGAGGGGTACCTCTATAGGTTTAGTGTGGAGACTCTGTATCAGGTGGATAATAAAGTGGGGGGTAGGCTGTATAGGTTTAGTGTGGAGACTCTGTATCAGGTGGATAATAAAGTGAGGGGTAGGCTGTATAGGTTTAGTGTGGAGACTCTGTATCAGGTAGATAATACAGTGAGGGGTACCTCTATAGGTTTAGTGTGGAGACTCTGTATCAGGTGGATAATAAAGTGAGGGGTAGGCTGTATAGGTTTAGTGTGGAGACTGTGTATTAGGTGGATAATAAAGTGAGGGGTAGGCTGTATAGGTTTAGTGTGGAGACTCTGTATCAGGTAGATAATACAGTGAGGGGTACCTCTATAGGTTTAGTGTGGAGACTCTGTATCAGGTACTCTGTATCAGGTGGATAATAAAGTGAGGGGTAGGCTGTATAGGTTTAGTGTGGAGACTCTGTATCAGGTGGATAATACAGTAAGGGGTACCTCTATAGGTTTAGTGTGGAGACTCTGTATCAGGTGGATAATAAAGTGAGGGGTAGGCTCTATAGGTTTAGTGTGGAGACTCTGTATCAGGTGGATAATACAGTAAGGGGTACCTCTATAGGTTTAGTGTGGAGACTCTGTATCAGGTAGATAATACAGTGAGGGGTAGGCTGTATAGATTTAGTGTGGAGACTCTGTATCAGGTAGATAATAAAGTGAGGGGTAGGCTCTATAGGTTTAGTGTGGAGACTCTGTATCAGGTGGATAATAAAGTGAGGGGTAGGCTCTATAGGTTTAGTGTGGAGACTCTGTATCAGGTAGATAATACAGTGAGGGGTAGGCTGTATAGGTTTAGTGTGGAGACTCTGTATTAGGTAGATAATAAAGTGAGGGGTAGGCTGTATAGATTTAGTGTGGAGACTCTGTATCAGGTGAATAATAAAGTGAGGGGTAGGCTGTATAGGTTTAGTGTGGAGACTCTGTATCAGGTAGATAATAAAGTGAGGGGTAGGCTGTATAGGTTTAGTGTGGAGACTCTGTATCAGGTAGATAATACAGTGAGGGGTAGGCTGTATAGGTTTAGTGTGGAGACTCTGTATTAGGTGGATAATAAAGTGAGGGGTACCTCTATAGGTTTAGTGTGGAGACTCTGTATCAGGTAGATAATACAGTGAGGGGTAGGCTGTATAGGTTTAGTGTGGAGACTCTGTATTAGGTAGATAATAAAGTGAGGGGTAGGCTGTATAGATTTAGTGTGGAGACTCTGTATCAGGTGAATAATAAAGTGAGGGGTAGGCTGTATAGGTTTAGTGTGGAGACTCTGTATCAGGTAGATAATAAAGTGAGGGGTAGGCTGTATAGGTTTAGTGTGGAGACTCTGTATCAGGTAGATAATACAGTGAGGGGTAGGCTGTATAGGTTTAGTGTGGAGACTCTGTATTAGGTGGATAATAAAGTGAGGGGTACCTCTATAGGTTTAGTGTGGAGACTCTGTATTAAGTGGATAATAAAGTGAGGGGTAGGCTCTATAGGTTTATTGTGGAGACTGTGTATCAGGTGGATAATACAGTGAGGGGTACCTCTATAGGTTTAGTGTGGAGACTGTGTATCAGGTGGATAATACAGTGAGGGGTACCTCTATAGGTTTAGTGTGGAGACTGTGTATCAGGTAGGCTCTATAGGTTTAGTGTGGAGACTCTGTATTAGGTGGATAATAAAGTGAGGGGTAGGCTCTATAGGTTTAGTGTGGAGACTCTGTATTAGGTGGATAATAAAGTGAGGGGTAGGCTGTATAGGTTTAGTGTGGAGACTCTGTATTAGGTGGATAATAAAGTGAGGGGTAGGCTCTATAGGTTTAGTGTGGAGACTCTGTATCAGGTAGATAATACAGTGAGGGGTACCTCTATAGGTTTAGTGTGGAGACTCTGTATTAGGTGGATAATAAAGTGAGGGGTAGGCTGTATAGGTTTAGTGTGGAGACTCTGTATCAGGTAGGCTGTATAGGTTTAGTGTGGAGACTCTGTATCAGGTAGGCTGACTAGGTTTAGTGTGGAGACTCTGTATCAGGTAGGCTGTATAGGTTTAGTGTGGAGACTCTGTATCAGGTAGGCTGTATAGGTTTAGTGTGGAGACTCTGTATTAGGTGGATAATACAGTGAGGGGTAGGCTGTATAGGTTTAGTGTGGAGACTCTGTATTAGGTGGATAATACAGTGAGGGGTAGGCTGTATAGGTTTAGTGTGGAGACTCTGTATCAGGTAGATAATAAAGTGAGGGGTAGGCTGTGTAGGTTTAGTGTGGAGACTCTGTATCAGGTGGATAATACAGTGAGGGGTAGGCTGTATAGGTTTAGTGTGGAGACTCTGTATCAGGTAGGCTGTATAGGTTCAGTGTGGAGACTCTGTATCAGGTAGGCTGTATAGGTTCAGTGTGGAGACTCTGTATCAGGTAGGCTGTATAGGTTTAGTGTGGAGACTCTGTATCAGGTAGGCTGTATAGGTTCAGTGTGGAGACTCTGTATCAGGTAGGCTGTATAGGTTTAGTGTGGAGACTCTGTATCAGGTAGGCTGTATAGGTTCAGTGTGGAGACTCTGTATTAGGTAGGCTGTATAGGTTTAGTGTGGAGACTGTGTATCAGGTAGGCTGTATAGGTTCAGTGTGGAGACTCTGTATCAGGTAGGCTGTATAGGTTTAGTGTGGAGACTGTGTATCAGGTAGGCTGTATAGGTTTAGTGTGGAGACTCTGTATCAGGTGGATAATAAAGTGAGGGGTACCTCTATAGGTTTAGTGTGGAGACTGTGTATCAGGTAGGCTGTATAGGTTCAGTGTGGAGACTCTGTATCAGGTAGATAATAAAGTGAGGGGTAGGCTCTATAGGTTTAGTGTGGAGACTCTGTATCAGGTGGATAATACAGTGAGGGGTAGGCTGTATAGGTTTAGTGTGGAGACTCTGTATCAGGTGGATAATAAAGTGAGGGGTAGGCTCTATAGGTTTAGTGTGGAGACTCTGTATCAGGTGGATAATAAAGTGAGGGGTACCTCTATAGGTTTAGTGTGGAGACTCTGTATTAGGTGGATAATAAAGTGAGGGGTACTTCTATAGGTTTAGTGTGGAGACTCTGTATCAGGTAGATAATAAAGTGAGGGGTAGGCTGTATAGGTTTAGTGTGGAGACTCTGTATCAGGTAGATTATACAGTAACAGGGCCTGACCTACAATGCCTAGACGTCCTGTGGCCTACTGAACCGACCAATCAAGTACATGGCACATTAGAGAAGGTCCCATAGGGGCTGCGTCTAGTGTGTGTCGTGGTGGTGTGACTGTTCGGTGCCGAACACTGTGACACATAGACAATAACGATGGTTTTGTGGACAGGCGGCCGTAGACCACGAGGGGTTGACGCGTCGTAATACGCAAGCGTTAGCGAGTATATCGCGACGTCAACCTCGAACTTTTGAAAGTTTAAGGTCAGAGCTTGTATCAAATCGAGTGTGAATCGCGTAGTAATTCACAAGGCGAATCCGCATGAATTACATAGAAATTCAAACAAGATGGGATTGAGCTCTGATCTTAAAACTTGAATAGGTTTCTGAATTCATCTAACCCTTCACATTGACTAATGTGATAAGCTTTGTGACATAATCCCCCATTGATTACTTCTGCTAAATACTCAACGGGCATTTGATACGACACTTCTAATAAATGGAACATACGTAGTTGTTATGAGACGTAAGTTGACTTTTTGGCTGCTGAAGACCAAATAGCATGATCTGTATGACTTACGATACAAGGGATTTAAAGGATGGACATTTCTTTTCTTTTTTTCCATTGTTTTTTTGTTGGTAAATCTCGGTTCGATGAATAAGGAAACTAGAAAAAAAGACTTGTTAATGACTGACATGACGAGATGGATGAAACATCATGTTGTCGGTCAAGTTTCTCTCTATGTGGGTCAGAAGTCTTTGTTTGTTTTCACAGGAGAGGATGCGTATTTACAAGTTTACAGGATACCGTACCCCCCCCCCCCCCTACACACACACACACACACCCCACCGCCCAATCCCCCTCTAGCGGTCAGTACAGGAACCAGTGTGTCGTAGACCGGTCTCTACATTGGCCACCACCTCTGTCTCCACTGTAAGTGGTTGGTGTGGTTAAACCCAGATCGTGTCCACAAATTCTCACTCTTGGACCAAGTTTTTTCTCCCTAATTTAACGTGGGTTCCGAGAGCAGAAAGACTTTTCAAGGTTCTATGATACTTTCTGGATATCTAAGTGGCATGTGGATCCTGTATGAAGACAAGGTCTATGTCAACCTGATGTCAGGCAAGGTCATCTGATCAGGTCAGCTCAAGGTCAAGTGACGGTTTATCCTTAAGACATACGAGGTGAAGGTCATCTGAGATGTGACCTCCGTAAACGTAGTGTGTCAGTGGAGGTTGTTCTCACGACCGAGTTATATTACTGTCTCGTCAAGGAGAGTGAGGAGGTGAAGGTCATCTGAGATGTGACCTCCGTAAACGTAGTCTGTCAGTGGAGGTTGTTCTCACAACCTAGTTATATTACTGTCTCGTCAAGGAGAGTGAGGAGGGGGTGAAGGTCATCTGAGATGTGACCTCCGTAAACGTAGTCTGTCAGTGGAGGTTGTTCTCACAACCTAGTTATATTACTGTCTCGTGAAGGAGAGTGAGGAGGAGGTGAAGGTCATCTGAGATGTGACCTCCGTAAACGTAGTGTCAGTGGAGATTGTTCTCACGACCTAGTTATATTACTGTCTTGTCAAGGAGAGTGAGGAGGAGGTGAAGGTCATCTGAGATGTGACCTCCGTTAACGTAGTGTCAGTGGAGGTTGTTCTCACGACCTAGTTATATTACTGTCTGGTCAAGGAGAGTGAGGAGGAGGTGAAGGTCATCTGAGATGTGACCTCCGTAAACGTAGTGTCAGTGGAGGTTGTTCTCACGACCTAGTTATATTACCGTCTCGTCAAGGAGAGTGAGGAGGAGGTGAAGGTCATCTGAGATGTGACCTCCGTAAACGTAGTGTCAGTGGAGGTTGTTCTCACGACCTAGTTATATTACTGTCTGGTCAAGGAGATTGAGGAGGAGGTGAAGGTCATCTGAGATGTGACCTCCGTTAACGTAGTGTCAGTGGAGGTTGTTCTCACGACCTAGTTATATTACTGTCTCGTCAAGGAGAGTGAGGAGGAGGTGAAGGTCATCTGAGATGTGACCTCCGTAAACGTAGTGTCAGTGGAGGTTGTTCTCACGACCTAGTTATATTACCGTCTCGTCAAGGAGAGTGAGGAGGAGGTGAAGGTCATCTGAGATGTGACCTCCGTAAACGTAGTGTCAGTGGAGGTTGTTCTCACGACCTAGTTATATTACTGTCTCGTCAAGGAGAGTGAGGAGGGGGTGAAGGTCATCTGAGATGTGACCTCTGTTAACGTAGTGTCAGTGGAGGTTGTTCTCACGACCTAGTTATATTACTGTCTCGTCAAGGAGAGTGAGGAGGAGGTGAAGGTCATCTGAGATGTGACCTCCGTAAACGTAGTGTCAGTGGAGGTTGTTCTCACGACCTAGTTATATTACTGTCTCGTCAAGGAGAGTGAGGAGGGGGTGAAGGTCATCTGAGATGTGACCTCTGTAAACGTAGTGTGTCAGTGGAGGTTGTTCTCACGACCTAGTTATATTACTGTCTCGTCAAGGAGAGTGAGGAGGAGGTGAAGGTCATCTGAGATGTGACCTCTGTAAACGTAGTGTCAGTGGAGGTTGTTCTCACGACCTAGTTATATTACTGTCTCGTCAAGGAGAGTGAGGAGGAGGTCTGCCATGTCTAGAACATAACCTCAATAGTGTAAGTTCAGACTCTATTTCACTCCGCCATGACCATGGCGTAGTATTGTCACTTTACGGGGTTGATCATTGAGTATTTCTTTCTAACATTATTCCTATGGCCAAACTTGTACCAGGGGTGAGATAACGTACAGCGACCATAGACGTGGCAGGGTGGGCGTGCTTCATCAAGCGTGACGCTTACAGTGCACGATGCACGCTTCACTGGGCACGGAACGGGCGTGGCCCGGCATTCCAACTGAAAAGGAGATACGAGAAAAGCGGGTCCCGCCACTTGGTCTAACGCCAGGGAGCGTTGTCAGGGCGCCAGAGGTTCGCACCAGTGGCACATTGAACTGTGTCAGCATTGACCATCCCCTTTATGTGTGTACGGCGGAAGATGGCCAGGGTATAGAGCTTCTACTGTAGGCTGGTTCGCATCCTATATGCTTGGTTACGCAATGCCTGCAGCCAAACAAACACCTGGCAACGCATTCTTCAGCATTGAATCACTGAGTGTATGAAAGTTTTACGTTTATGATACATGTGTACAATATTTCCAGAGAAATGAGAACAATTGTGTCTGGTGTGTCACACATGCACATTGCCTCAATAAAACTTTATATAAGCATAGATAACATTGGATCACCGAAATTGAATACATAATTATACATTGGGAGGCCTAGCTATCATATGCTTATCTTTCTCCGAGTTTAAACCAAACAAGTATCAACTCTAAAGTTACTTCCAGGAACTGCGGCAGTTTTTTCTGTGGTTGTATCGTCATGTGTGGGGGTTATTTAGGGAAACTTTTAATGGTGGTGCGGCAAAACCTTGTAAACTATCGCCTTCATGATAACATCTAGTAAGAGAACTCCCGGGCGCGAAGCTTTATTTCTTACCCAACCCTGTGTCCATGGCTGCTATTGGCTGGTCCCCAACATCTGTCCGTGAGCTCGTTTCTGATTGGTCGATATGGTAAAAATGGAAACACTGTTTTACACATACTATCGACTTCGTCGAGTTGGAGTTGGAGTTAGAGTTTTACTCTCCACGAGATTCTCACTCTCGTGGCTCTTCAATCACCAAGCGTAAGTCTGGTTCACTCTGTCCCTATGTGCGGGAGAAACTCCAAGCAGATCTCACCAGAGCCATGGTAGGGAACCAGCGAAAGTTGGGATCTCATTGGTTTCTCACGAGAAAAGTAGCTCACAAAACTACAATACTAAACTTTGAGTGGAGTATGAGTTAAGCCTATGGAGAAAATTACCGGGGTGAGATAATCCTTTAGTATTTCATAGATATTCAGCTACAGGTACATGATACTGATGTAGGCGATATGGTGCCTTGCTTGGTGTGTAATCCACGTGTCGATTCCTATCTCAGGTGAATCCACACAGGTGTGACCACACTGTCCGCAGGTGAACGGTCTACACCTGGTGTAGAGAACTCCCGGGCGCGAAGCTTAGTTAGTGAACGGTCTAACACCACCACACCATGAACTGTCCCCTCTGTGAAGGGAAACCGATAAAAGGTCGATAGAGCCACGGAAAGATGGGATAAAACAAGGATCTAAATTTAAACTGCAAAATTACAATATTAAATAAGGGAATTCCATAAAGTTGTAAATGATGATTCCGGAAAAACTAATCTTACCCAATTTGAATGTCCCATCATATCTGTTCCCATTCCCCTTTATATGTGTATTTTATCCTCAGTGACAGCAGTAATAATCTACATGTATATGATAATTGGTAATAATCTACATGTATATACAGACTTTATAAATGATCTGTATATTTCATTTTATTTACTGGTTCCCTTCGTTGTGTTTGTTGTTACACATATAGAGATCTATATTGAATATTATGAGAGTGGTATTTCTACTACATCACCTATTCACACGTTATCCATTGATCGTACCGATGACAAATGGAAGCTGGCATGTTCCACCTAATATACGCAGCAGATATCCCTCCGCAGATACATATCTACGCGTTCTATGAATATGGACCGGCGCCATATGCGGCAGCGATACGGATCACGGCCGGCGAGAGTTGGAACAGTCACCCCTCGTCTACAGTGAAACCCCGCTCAAGGGACGCCCCGCTTAAGGGAACACCCCGCTCGTAAAGGGGACACCCCGCTTAAGGGACCACCCCGCTCGTAAAGGGGACACCCCGCTTAAGGGACCACCCCGCTCGTAAAGGGGACACCCCGCTTAAGGGACCACCCCGCTCGTAAAGGGGACACCCCGCTTAAGGGACCACCCCGCTCGTAAAGGGGACACCCCGCTTAAGGGACCACCCCGCTCGTAAAGGGGACACCCCGCTCGTAAAGGGGACACCCCGCTTGAGGGGACACCCCGCTCGTAAAGGGGCAATTTGCTCTAAATTTTCCTCTATTTAGAGTTTATTTAAAGGCATATCCTACAATCCACAGTGGTGCCACCTGGTGATTTTTAAATAATGTCCTGAATAAGTAGTACTATTTATCTACTATATCCTGTGAAAGTTTGAGGAAAATGACATGGGTTTTACTATGTGAAAAAATACTTTTTAGATTTTCTATATATTCTAATATAAAATTATCATAATATTGATTTATAAATCAAAAACTAGCACGGTGACCCCCGATTTTTTAAGTTAGATATGTGTTCCACAACACTTGGGGATAATCTTCTTAGATTTTCAGGAAATTGACATGGGTTTTAATTTTCAAGGCAAATTGTAGGATATGCCTTTAACCCCACTTAAGAG
Source organism: Alentia gelatinosa (assembly GCA_950022655.1). NCBI lineage: Eukaryota > Metazoa > Annelida > Polychaeta > Phyllodocida > Polynoidae > Alentia > Alentia gelatinosa. The sequence continues at coordinate 1,650,793 of OX465581.1, read as the reverse complement.
GGACACCCCACCCCACTTAAGGGTTTACTAATCAACACGTCTTTAGCGGCTCTGGGCGGCCCTGGTGAGTGTAGGGACTTTTGGGGGTATACCTAACTATATAACAATGACAGACTCGAAACCCTGCTTAAGGAATCACCCTGCTTAAGTGGACACCCATCTTAAGGGACACCCTGCTTAAGGGTTTACTAATCAACACGTCTTTAGCGGCTCTGGGCGGCCCGTGGTGAGTGTAGGGGCTTTTGGGGGTATACCTGGCTATATAACAATGACAGACTCAAAACCCCGGCTAAGGAAACACCCCGCTTAAGGGTACACCGGGATGTGGTCGGGTGCGGCCGACGTGAAGATATCGCAGAATTTTCATCATTACCGATGAAAATATGGAAATTTCGGTAAGTCTGGAATTCATCTGAATATTTGCATCCCACAGATGTAAATACGAACCAGTCCCAGAGTGTTCAAGGCTAGTCGGCGTTAGTGTCGCAGGCCATGGTAATTACACAACATATGCCGGTATGCGGGCACAGTGCAGAGTAAACTGCCCTCAATCTACCAGAATTAAACGTTTAACCGCCCACAGAAGGCAACACATCTGGAAGGATATCAAAGACTGCCCGTGTGTCGCGCTGCCTATGGCGATGGGCAGCCATTAGGCACAGGCTATAATTGGGTTGATGTGTGGTGTGCAGAGAGAGAAGGTGGTGCCTCAAGGATCGATGCTACCACCATGTATTTTATCATTGAACTATTAATGTCACCATCAAGGATCATTAGATGCATGATGGGGAACCATTTGAATGGTCTCAGCTTGAAGGCACATCCTACAGTTCACAGTGGCGACTCCTGGTGATCTTAAAATATTGAAACTGGTTCCTAGTGACATATTTTAAGACCAAATGAGTAAAATATGTTTTGTCCAGTTTGTCATGAAACTAAAGCCAAAATACACCCATTTACATCTAAAGTCACACCCCAATGTCTAAGGTATATTACTTGTTAGAATGTGCTTGTACGCCTATATACATCATCTAGAGACCTAGAGGTTAGAGTGGTCACATATATACACTTTCAGCATGCTGACAGAAAACTTTCCCTTCACTATCTGCATGCTATCCACTGTGATAGTGTGAAAGGAGCAGGGTGTCAGTGTCTCAGGATCTTAGAAGCATGCTCAGTTGACCATGACCAATCACTAGAGACTGAAACACCTCACTGACCCACTGGTGCTTGACCTTGATATTGTTGGATCCTAGACTCAGGTGGTTGCAGAAATAGCAGGTTGTCTGGGTTCCATTAGGTCACAGAAAACTATCCATAGACTGAATGTAACCCAAACCTTTTAGTTGTCATTCATTTATAATTGCACGCTCATTCATCAATGATGAACATCCTATTTGCTCCTAGTTCTACATTACTTTGAGGCATCATATTCAATCAGTTTACAACAAGGCAAACTGTTCCCATGTTCCTTTAAACCCCTGCTATGAGAACAACCCATGCGTATCAGCAGTAAATGGAGAGTAATGAGACATTACATCATAATCTTAGGTGCTGCCACCGTGTGACTAAATAATACACTTCAAAGGTCATGTGACCGCATACGTCATTCTCTGTTTAGCATAAATATGGCGCACTCTGATAATGTCCCGCCCACCATCCCTGTATCTTAATGTCCCGCCCACCATCCCTGTATCTTAATGTCCCGCCCACCATCCCTATATCTTAATGTCCCGCCCACCATCCCTGTATCTTAATTCCCCGCCCACCATCCCTGTATCTTAATGTCCCGCCCACCATCCCTGTATCTTAATTCCCCGCCCACCATCCCTGTATCTTAATGTCCCGCCCACCATCCCTGTATCTTAATGTCCCGCCCACCATCCCTGTATCTTAATTCCCCGCCCACCATCCCTGTATCTTAATTCCCTGCCCACCATCCCTGTATCTTAATGTCCCGCCCACCATCCCTGTATCTTAATGTCCCGCCCACCATCCCTGTATCTTAATTCCCCGCCCACCATCCCTGTATCTTAATTCCCCGCCCACCATCCCTGTATCTAAATGTCCCGCCCACCATCCCTGTATCTTAATGTCCCGCCCACCATCCCTGTATCTTAATTCCCCGCCCACCATCCCTGTATCTTAATGTCCCGCCCACCATCCCTGTATCTTAATTCCCCGCCCACCATCCCTGTATCTTAATGTCCCGCCCACCATCCCTGTATCTTAATGTCCCGCCCACCATCCCTGTATCTTAATGTCCTGCCCACCATCCCTGTATCTCAATTCCCCGCCCACCATCCCTGTATCTTAATTCCCCGCCCACCATCCCTGTATTTTAATGTCCCGCCCACCATCCCTGTATCTTAATGTCCCGCCCACCATCCCTGTATCTTAATTCCCCGCCCACCATCCCTGTATCTTAATTCCCCGCCCACCATCCCTGTATCTTAATTCCCCGCCCACCATCCCTGTATCTTAATTCCCCGCCCACTATCCCTGTATCTTAATGTCCCGCCCACCATCCCTGTATCTTAATGTCCCGCCCACCATCCCTGTATCTTAATTCCCCGCCCACCATCCCTGTATCTTAATGTCCCGCCCACCATCCCTGTATCTTAATTCCCCGCCCACCATCCCTGTATCTTAATGTCCCGCCCACCATCCCTGTATCTTAATTCCCCGCCCACCATCCCTGTATCTTAATGTCCCGCCCACCATCCCTGTATCTTAATGTCCCGCCCACCATCCCTGTATCTTAATTCCCCGCCCACCATCCCTGTATCTTAATGTCCCGCCATCCCTGTATCTTAATGTCCCGCCCACCATCCCTGTATCTTAATAGTGTCGTGTTATTTTAGCTTCATGAATGCTATGACAATAAACACTCTCTAACCGCAGCTACGCTAGTCCTTATATTGCAGCAATCTATGATTATTACACGTTTTACTGTTCTACATGAGCCCTTACTCAGCAGGTTGCAATAAGTCAGCATTACTAAAAAAAAAAGAAAAAAAAAAGGAGACCAGCAGGGGTCACGTGAGAGGGTTCACTTCCGGTAAGGTTGCGCACGCAGGTTTCAACCCGTCTACATCCGATCCCACAGACGCGCACCCTTAATTAGAGATCACTAATTACCCTGTGTGGGAGGGGGTGAGGGGGGAGGGGGGGGGGGGGTACACGTGGGGGTATCGTAGAGTATGGGGTAGAGCTAGGACTCTGGGACTGAGGCCTGTGTCCCAGCATAGAGATTAGAATAATCTAGATTATAATTATAATCTCTCGGGTCCCAGTGATATGGGGCAGGTTAGAGGGTGGAGTGGGCGGGGTAGGAATAGGACTGAGGGACTGAGGCCTCTCTAGGATGCTCGTGAATCAGCACCAACAAACCTAAAAGAGAGAGCACCTGTTACTCGCTCGCTTTAGTATAGAGCCTCCAGAGGTTACTAAACTCCCGATTATCGCCCGGGTAAAGCAAAGTTCCGCTCCGATAGACTTGGCACACTACGACAAAATGAACCACAGTTTTCTGATTTATAATTGGAGAAACTGAATATAATTCCAGATTCCCATGTAGAAAAAGCTGAAATTTCCATTTCTGACATCAGAATTTTAATTTGAGGATGTTTGAAAACCGTTAAACTGCATTAATTCTGGGTTACGAGCAAGGGGTCTATCACTATACTACGTCGGTAACCAGCGAAACCCGGAACTTGGTCAACAGACTGAATTACGGGATACCTCAATAGGGTCTCTGGAAATGATCGACTTCATGCACGAGTCCTCAACTGAGTGCGCAGCCATCACTCAACGATGGAAAATGTGAAATTCTACAATCATATCACTATGACGGAGAGACACCAAGCGAGTATTGCAGCGATTTCCGTAATCACCAAAGCAAAATGACGTCTATGTGAGCTATTTCGCCTGATTACTGCCTCTGAGACACTAAACTATCGGTGGGAGATATTCCTATCAAATAATATCTCACATACATGCCATTTTGTGGTGGCGATTCCAGAGATCGCCGCCTTGACTCGCTTGGTGTATCTCCGGTATTAGGACACTTGTTGCTGAGTTATCTAAGTGTTGAGAGAAAGGAGAACTACATAAAAAGGAATTAGGAATAAAACTCAACGGTTTTACACTTTATCCTACCCCTAATATAAAATCCCATAGGCTTAACATTGAGATTCCGTATGCCACGCTGACTGGCATACGGACGTTTGTATGCTACTAGGGGCATACGGAATTTTGATGATTTTCATTCATGATTTTGATATTAAAATATTGTAGAGAGGGGTAGGATAAAATCAAAACCTGATTCGTTTAAATCTTGGCTCCCGTATGCCACTCCTGGCGTTTCGTTCCGGATACCACTCGGCTCCGCCTCGTGATATCACTACGCCAAACTCCAGTCGTGGCATACGGGAGCCAAGATTAAAACTCATCCGGTTTTACGATATTATGGCTTTCCCACAGAGCCACAAGGTATAATTACTACAAGAATCCTGTAACATTATCTCCAATGGATCACATGAAGAGTTTCCACTCACTTGAGTCCCTCCTTGTTTCCTTGACGACACAGACTGACTTGACCCCTGACCTACATCCGAGCACAAGGTCACCACGTCTAGAAGAGCGCAGTAAAAAGAAGCCCACCCTCTCCACTGAGATCAATACTCGCACTGAGTATCTCCCAGACGAAAACCCATCTTCTCGCGCGAGCCGAGATCTCACGAGAACCGCTGGTACCCTACCTCTCCGCTGGCGGGACTCCGAGCAGCGCGGGGCTTCGTGCCGCGATCATCTGCCACGTCGCCGCCGTCCCCGCCGCCTGCCCCCCCGTACGCCGTCCCCCCGTACGCCGTCCCCCCGTACGCCGTCCCCCCGTACGCCGTCCCCCCGTACGCCGTCCCCCCGTACGCCGTCCCCCCGTACGCCGTCCCAACGTACGCCGTCCCCCCGTACGACTCCCCCGTCCCTCCCCAGTACGCCGTAAGGGGCAGAGCGGGGGTCGTGTACGGGTGCAGGCGGGGGGGGAGGGGGCGGTGCGGAGGTTAGGGACCTGCATAGTATAGGCGGGGCGGGGGCGGGGGAGGGGGAGGGGGAGGGGGCAGGGGTTAGGGACCTGCAGGGCCGTCAGAGCACGCTGCAGGGGAATTATTGTTATAGATGGCCCTCATTAGGACGAGAGCGGAATTAGTCGGCGGAGCGCATCGTCTACATACGGGTATCTGGTGTGGGAGAGGGCGGTGTGGTGAAGAGAAGACTCGTATCATGGAGATACGTGTTTACAACTCGATGAAAACACAGGGAACTGACCAGCTACGGGCCGTCAGTACAGAGGGCCGTCCATACAGTACAGAGGGCCGTCCATACAGTACAGAGGGCCGTCTATACAGTACACAGGGCCGTCTATACAGTACACAGGGCCGTCCATACAGTACACAGGGCCGTCTATACAGTACACAGGGCCGTCCATACAGTACAGAGGGCCGTCCATACAGTAAACAGGGCTGTCCATACAGTAAACAGGACCGTCCATACAGTACACAGGGCTATCCATACAGTTCACAGGGCCGTCCATACAGTACACAGGGCCGTCCATACAGTACACAGGGCCGTCCATACAGTACACAGGGCCGTCCATACAGTACACAGGGCCGTCCATACAGAACACAGGGCCGTCCATACAGTACACAGGGCCGTCCATACAGAACACAGGGCCGTCCATACAGTACACAGGGCCGTCCATACAGTACACAGGGCCGTCCATACAGTACACAGGGCCGTCCATACAGTATACAGGGCCGTCCATACAGTACACAGGGCCTCCATACAGTACACAGGGCCGTCCATACAGTACACAGGGCCGTCCATACAGTACACAGGGCCGTCCATACAGTACACAGGGCCGTCCATACAGTACACAGGGCCGTCCATACAGTACACAGGGCCGTCCATACAGTACACAGGGCCATTCATGCAGTACACAGGGCCGTCCATGCAGTACACAGGGCCGTCCATACAGTACAGAGGGCCGTCCATACAGTACAGAGGGCCGTCCATACAGTACAGAGGGCCGTCCATACAGTACAGAGGGCCGTCTATACAGTACACAGGGCCGTTCATACAGTACACAGGGCCGTCCATAGAGTACACAGGGCCATCCGTACAGTATGAGGCACATAGCTATTGTGTTATCCAGGTGGCCATCTTACCTTCGTTGGCAGACAAAACACCAGGTGGCGGGTCAATTAGCAATGGATTTTTAAAAACACGTTTCTTTCGGCTTGCCATAGAGGGGTTTTAGCTTCGTCTCGTGATCGTCAATAGATAATAAGAACCAATAACAGCTTGTTTGTTTTGGTAGTTTAACAATTTCTTCAATTAGACTTACTGAGTTGTCCCCTGGCTACAGTGACGCTATCTTATAATTTCCCGGTGGATGATGGTGGAACTAGTAATCACTCTGTGAACTACGAGTCCAGGGGCTAATTGTGCCAAGAATGTCACTGTATTGGAAGAAAACTCTCCCCAAGAACCATCAGATACGCATAGTTAACGTAAAAGATTTAAGTTGGTCGCCAAGTACAATTGCGCAACTTTCCCTCGAGTTTCCAGCCACTTTAAGAATCCTCAGAGGATACAGGTATCCTTTGGAACAAAAAATAGTGCCCTCGCTGAATTGGAGAAGCCTATGGCCATTTATTCCAGGGGTGAGATAAATGCGAGTTTCTTTTGATTAGGGACGTGGAAAAAACTACCAGCAGTCAAAACTTCAGGATAACGGCGTACTGGCCCACTATAAGGCGGTGGGCAACCGACTGTGGGAATGTGCCTTTCATAATTTCACAGGACTGAATGATCTGTAGAGTGTATCACACTATTGTGAAGTAGACTAGAAATACTGAAATACAGATATCTTTACGTGCTCCTGACTCTGTGTGGTGGTATAACACAGGCCTTCATACAGTCACACTAAGGGAGCGTACAATAATTATGGCCCAGGGGGGGGCACAGTTTTTAGGGGGGGGGGGGGGGGTCAACTTTTTTTGGGGCATTCCCAGGGGGGGGGGGCCAACTTTTTTTTGGGTATTCCATTGGGGGGGGGGGGGGCCAACTTTTTTTGGGGTATTTCCATGGGGGGGGGGGGGGGGGGCAAAATTTTCCACTAATTCTGTCGTGGGGTCGACGTTTTCAGCTAAACATGGAGGCAAACTCCCATATTTGTGTTCAATGACAAAAATTGATGTTATGAAATGCATTCATATCATATCACAAGAAATCAGCTTAGTTGTACACCTATAATAATGATTAATGCACAAAGTAACTATAGTTGTCTCACTCCCTGGAGTTCAGTTTCTATGATCACAGTCCTGTTTGCCAATTCGAGATGGGTGTCCACCCTCTCTCAGTCTGACAGACTTATGTGGGGGAAGACAACAATGGACAAACACTAACATTTGTCCCAGAATCAATGCAGTCTCACAAGATCATTAGTTTTTTTCTTCAACATTGATGAATTAAGAACATTTACTACAACATCAAGTACTACAAAATGTCCCTGTTGCTGCTTATTTCAATAAGATTACCATATTTATGGAAGAGCATTGAGTACTTAAAGGGGTTCTGCATGCAAGAAAATGGGACTTCCTTCTGAGGGCCACACCATAGATTGATCCACTCATTCCAAAGATCCCTCACAACATGCCAGACTATAACAAATTGCCAGAACATCTGTATTTGCATGTCAATGATACTGCTACAAGAAACAGTGAAGGTCCTTTGAGATTCTGCAAGGGAGCCTGATGACTATGAATTGATGGCACAAATCGAGAAAGCAGTTGCTGCTGGATATTTGAATGTGAACAACCAAGTCTCAATAAGTGACTTCATTGAGAATTAGGTTCTAGGTAGTCAAGCTTTATGATTGATTATATGGGTACAGGAGAGATGGGGGCTTTTGGCAGGTCTGCTAACTGCCAACTACAGCCTCAATTTGGCAGGGGTTGATTCACTGATTTCGGGTTAAAACATTAGCAGAATCTTACAATTCAAATCATGTATATGATTCTTACAGAATCTTATAATTCAAATCAGGTATATGATTCAAGTTCATATGTTAAAAGCAGGACACAGAAACCTCTCATATATAGGCTCTCCAGGGACTCTCCTGTAAAACTGGCCAAGGAATTCCTAAGGGCTGACATTATCTGCTATTGGCTGCCAGTGGTGCAACTGCGAGCACCTCTCAAACAGAGGTGACTCCAGATGGCAATGACTGACATTGAAACTGGCCTCCACATGGTGTGTGTTCCAGTCCTGGTCAAGACTCCCCCATCTTTTTTGCATCAGTGCAGTTCCGTCAACAACAGCTGTTCATTTGCTACTTGTTTTATTTATTTTCTTTTTTGAGCAATTTTTATGAAGTGAATATTTTGTGTACCATCACCAAATTTGGTGGTACAGCCATTCTCCCACTCGGGCAATAGCCTCTTACTCCTCATTCTAATGGCAGGTGTCAAGCCAAATGAGCAGTAGGTACTGTGTAAGTAATTGGTATAACCTGACCGGGGTTTGAAGCCATGACCTACCATGCTTAAGGTGAACACCCCTACCACTTAGCTACTGAAATTGGTCAAAATTTTGACAAATGACTGACTGTTGCTGGGTTTGTTCTAAAGCAAAGAAGGAAAGCCTTATGGAAAAAATGCCACATCAATTAGGCCTCCCCTGTGCTTTTACCCTATTCCGATGGGGGGGGGGGGGGGCGATGTTTTTTTTGGGCATTCCAAGGGGGGGGCCAACTTTTTTTTGGGTATTCCCATGGGGGGGGGGGGGGGGCAACTTTTTTTTGACCGATCGGTGTTAGAAAAACTGTGCCCCCCCTGGGCGATAATTAATGAACGCTCCCTAACAACATTTATTTTGTCTTGCAGTATCTGGCTGCATCTTGCTGGATCGTATTAAATCTTGTATGACACATAGCTATTGTGCTATGGAGGTGGCCATCTTGCCCCCTAACACCAGGTGGTGGGGCCGATCATCAATTGATTTTAACAGAAATCAAGATGATCCATAGATTGTAACAACTGATAACAGTGGGTGCCTCCCGACTACGGTGGCACTTTCTAATGATATCCTGGCGGATGATGGCAGAACTAGCAATCACTCTGTGCCATATAAGATCATTACCCCAAAATGTGGAGCACCTATTATCGCTCACAGGGGGCGATCCAACCAGATATACTCACACGATTCATTCATACAGGAACTCTGTATGGAAATACGGATATCTATTATTACAAAGTGTCCACAGTAAACCTATAGGAACTCTGTATGGACATACGGATATCTATTATCCACCTATACAAAGTGTCCACAGTAAACCTATAAGAACTCTGTATGGACATACCCGGTACATACAGATATCTATTATACACCCAATACAAAGTGTCCATAGTAAACCTATAAGAACTCTGTATGGACATACCCGGAGCATACGGATATCTATTATCCACCTAATACAAATTGTTTAGCTTTACACCACAAGGGTGGTGATCGATCTATGTGATGAATTCAGGTAGTAATCTCACCCCTACACATTTACCGAGGTGAGAGTTCTTTTACTTCCCACACCACATAGACATGGTGTGAGAAGGACTGGCCTTTGATATAGCAGTAAATCTACCACTGCTTGGGGTGAAGGAGAAAGGTGGCTGTACACCACACCACATAGACATGGTGTGAGTAGGACTGGTCTTTGATATAGCAGTAAGTCTACCACTGCTGGGGATGAAGGAGAAAGGTGGCTGTACACCACACCACATAGACATGGTGTGAGAAGGACTGGCCTTTGATATAGCAGTAAATCTACCACTATTGGGGATGAAGGAGAAAAGTGGCTGCAGTGGGACCTGAATCAACAAAGTCTGACAACCTTGATATTACAAGTCCAGTGCTCTTTACCACTGAGCTAACTCCCCACCCCAGTCGCTTTTGTTATGCTTGCATGCAAGCATATCCGGTCTGCACCACGAGGAGGCAGGGCGACCAAGAGGGTGAACAGATTGTTACAGACCTACTCTGGGTCATGGTGGACATGCGTCGGGGCTCCGTGGGGCACTGTGGATGTTAACGTGAGGGACGTGACACGACGCAGGGGGACGGGATGGACGAACGTGACAGACCGTGACACACCGTGATCGCAGCGGAAGAATTTTGAATTAACAAAAGATTGCGCCACAGAATTAATGACAATCGTAGTGAGATGTAGCGACCTTCAGACAACGTGACTGAACGTGTGGGAATGCAGCCAGCCGCAGGGGAACTGTGGACAAAACGTGAGGGACGTGACCGACCACCGCCGGCCGTACAGGTAAACGTGGACAAAACGTGAGGGACGTGACTGACCATCCGCAGCTGGCCGTACAGGCAACTGTGGACAAAACGTGGAAGATGTGACCGACTGTAGTCAGCTGTATAGGGAACTGTGGACAAATTGGTTCCCTTAAATGTCCCGAAATCAGTGCTAACGGGGCCTCAATGTAAATACAAATTTATGCTTCCATGACCATCTGTAATGGTGGCCCATGTTTCGGCAAAAAATAGCTGTTGGGGTCGCCATGGCTCAGTGTAAACCTAGCATTAGAATCTTGAAATCTCAGATATCCTTTTTTTAACTGTAAACCTGCATCTGTGGGGCCATCCATAAAGTAGGTTTGCACTGAGGGGGGTTGAGAGTTGGGGGTACAATATTTTGGATATTTTACTTATGCTCCTCCTTTGTTCTGTTGCTCAAGATCAGGAGGGGGGGGGGGGGGGTTAAAAATTTCCGGAAATTCTACGCACATACTTAATGGACGGCCCCTTATCAATGACCAAAAAGGTATTCAAGTCTCGTCTGCAGAATACTTGTGAGCGATTTAATTGTGGTGTAATTATCTACTCACAACGCCGCCCGCTGGTAGACGAGCCATTTAGGAGAGTTGTGAGACCATTAAAAAAACACCACAAAAAACACCACAGACCTGTAACAGAAGTAGCGGGTGAAATGTGATCACCTGCCAGCCAATTAACACTTAACAGTCAGGGATGCCAGTGGGGGTCAGGAAAAATTCCTACATGGGGACTAAGCCAGTCTATGTATCACCTAAAACGCACATGGTTTAGGGGAATTCCCATCACTCTCCTAACAGATCCTTGGGCATGGACTGGCAGTATAGGATATCTAGATATCTGCTATGAGAGTGGGTATATGTGTAGTTCTGCACTAAATGGGGTACTCTTAAAAGAAAATCATTTAAGAAAGATTACCACTAGCTATCAGTTCTATATTCTGCAGAATACCTTTACAAGTTGATTAGGCATTCCTCTGATATTTTCTTTTAGACTTTTTAATGCTTTAATAACTCTATTCTCACCTGACATATATTAAGCCAATCAGATTTCAGTATTTAAGTTTGCCCTTATCCGTAGGAACATTTCCAACAGGAATCCTACCATCCTACAGCTGTAGGTTGGAGCACTGGGATCCATAGGCTCTCTGACTGAGTGTGCTGGGGGTAGCGCAATTCAAAATTTTGAAAGATAACAGAACAAGTTCATCTACAATTTAGATATTAGGGTTCTATATTATTAGGCGAGGCACTGTGCAGTCAGGGAACCAGCGAGTTAAAATGGCTGGATCTGAGAACCAGCAAAGCTCCACTGGAAAACTATGTCTAAATACACAGTTGTAAAGTAAGATGCGGCTATTTTGACGGTTGGCAAAGACAAATATTTGTCGATTCATTTTTGTTTTCATACATGTCAGAGTGCGGCCAGTGAGAAATGCCGACCCGGTGGAGGGCTCTATGGCAGAGGAACCCGGCCCTGTTTGGGACAGGGCCGGGTACACTGGCTAGTCTAAGACAGTCCCTGTGTCCTATCCTCCGCCCCTCCCTAGACTCCACCGTTTTTAGGTACCAACCACAAGACATATAACAGTTATCTATGGGGTATACATTCATTGGTTACTGGGATGGGAAATCCTGTACTCATGTTTACCATGTTCTTTATTATTACCTAATGAATAGGTCATACACTTCTATCATGCTACTTATGTCAGTGAAAATGATTGCTTAACTACATTTATAGCGCTTACGCACTGTGTAAAAGACAGAGCCATCAAAACCAGTTGCTCTGTCAACTGAGGCAACTTCCCCTTTTGCGGGTCACAAATTCATCTATGATAATAATAATAATAATAATAATAATAATAATAATAATGATAATAATAATAATAATAAGGATAATAATAATAATAATAATGATAATGACAATAACAATAATAATAACAACAACAATAACAATAACGATAACGATAACAATAATAATAATAATAATAATAATAATAATAATAATAATAATAATAATAATAATGTTAAACAAGATCCTCTGTAAACAATGGACCCAATAAAGAAATCGATAAAAAAAACACAAAAAAACTTATATAGAACTGCACCAAGAATCGTATAAATACATAATACTCCACGAGTTTGGATGTACCGGAATCGTCATCAAAGTAAGCTGAGTGATGATCATGGCACATCCAAACGAGTATTGTGTATTTTACGATTCGACTGCAGTTCTGGATATATTTTACCCCTTTCAAGGACATCAAATAGCATCACAATATCAGAATAATTAGAATATACATGGCAAATCCATATGACGTCATCTCACATTCACTCCGCCACGGCTGTGGCGCAGTATTGTCACTTTACGGGTGAGATATTATAGAGGAAACCTATGAAAGTTTAGGGTCAGAGCTCATATTCCAGTGAGTCAGAATCGCATAGCATTCACAAGGCGAAGCCGCATGAATTACTACACGATTCAAACGAGATGAGATCCAGCTCTGACCCTAAACTTGAATAGGTTTCTGATTTTTTCTCACCCTTCAAATTGACTAATGGGCTAACTTTTGTGACATAATCCCCCGTTGGATATTTTCCCTTAATATGTCATGGGTGTTGGATACAAGTTCCCGATTCCCGGTCATGCTAGAAGAGCCATCTACCACCAGTCTTAGCAGGGATGCCAGTTGGGGTCAGGAAAATTTCCTACATGGGGACTGAGGCCAGTCTATGTATCACCTAAAACGCACATGGTGTATGGGGAATCCCAATCACTCTCCTAGCAGATCCTTGGGCCTGGATGGCCAGTATAGGATATCTAGATATCTGCTATGAGAGTGGGTATATGTGTAGTTCTGCACTAAATGGGGTACTCTTCAAAGAAAATCATTAAAGAAAGATTACCACACTACAGTTCTATATTCCGCAGAATATCTTTACAAGTTCATTAGGCATTCCTCTGATAATTTTTTTTACACTTGGTGAGGCTTCAATAATTCTATTCTCACATGACATATTTTAAGCCAATCAGATGTCAGTATTCAAGTTTGCCCTTATCCATAGGAGCGTTTCCTACAGGAATCCTACCATCCTACAGCTCTAGGTTGGAGCACTGGGATCCACAGGGCCTCTGAGTGTGCTCGTTGTAGCTGAATTGAGGATTTTGAAAGATTACAGAACAAATTTATCCAAGATTTAGATTTTAGGGAACCTGGAGTCTATATTGTTCTCAAAACGTACAATTTCTTGAAATTTTCATCTCATTGAGAATAAAATGAAAATCCTACATGTAGGCAAAATCCTAGAAACTGGCATCCCTGAGTCTTAGGGTTATTCTCAGACTCTGAGCCTTGATCTATTGAAATTGCTCACATGTCTCTAAGCAATGAGATTCTTCAATATCCATGGCTTAGAGCCAGTGAGAAAAAATATGGCAAATCCGCTACTAGCGCCTTACTGTATTGAACACTTTATCCACTGGGTGTGTTTTTTTTCTCATTGTATATAGGCGGCTAAGAAGTATTATCATTATAAGATAGTATAAGAGTGATTGCTAGTTCCACACTCATGAGACGAGGCTAAATCCTCACGACACCCCCCCCCCCCCATCCCCGAAAAAAGACAATCCACTGATAACTGCACCCGCAACCTGGTATTTTTGTTGGCTTCGGGGAGCAAGATGGCTGCTTCCATAACACAATAGCTATGTGCAGCTGGGAAACTGCCCACTTTAGGAATAACAGATACTGCATTATCTTTTTTTCAAATTAGAAAATAAGAGAAGAAAATGGGTGGTCAATCAGACCTTCCCTTTTCAGGAAAAAAAATTAATTTTTTGGGGGGAAATATAAATAATATGCGTTATTGGCATGCCCAACCCGAACCCAAGTCCTTCAGATGGAAACCTAACCATCCCGAGATCAATATCCAATCACCGCTGGTTTATTCCCAGTGAAGTGTGACTAAAAGAATCGTCAATCTTAGTCGATACCAGATCAATATCCACTGAGCAACCCCAACAAACACCCCGAGATCGATAAGGGTGACGGCTTGAGGGTCTCCGATCTACAGAATCCCAGTTTATAGATATTGTAAGATGAGGCTAAATATCCCCAGTGTGGACAAGGATGATAAAGAGCTTAAAAATCAGAATCCTCCCGTAACGCTCAACAAAATAAAAATAAATCAGAATTTACCTCTCTATAGACGTCATGGGGTAAGATGAAATACCTCCTGTAACGCTCAACAAATAAAAATAAATCAGAATCTACTTCTCTATAGACGTCATGGGGTAAGATGAAATACTTCCTGTAACGCTCAATAAAATAAAAATAAATCAGAATCTACCTATCTATAGACATTATGGGGTGAGACGAAATACTTCCTGTAACGCTCAACAAAATAAAAATAAATCAGAATCTACCTCTCTATAGACGTCATGGGGTAAGAAGAAATACCTCCTGTAACGCTCAACAAAATAAAAATAAATCAGAACCTACCTCTCTATAGACGTCATGGGGTAAGAAGAAATACTTCCTGTAACGCTCAACAAAATAAAAATAAATCAGAACCTACCTCTCTATAGACGTCATGGGGTAAGAAGAAATACTTCCTGTAACGCTCAACAAAATAAAAATAAATCAGAACCTACCTCTCTATAGACGTCATGGGGTGATATGAAATACTTCCTGTAACGCTCAACAAAATAAAAATAAATCAGAATCTACCTCTCTATAGACGTCGTGGGGTAAGATGAAATACCTCCTGCTAATTGGCTAAAACATCAACCCCATTGAGTTTTTTTTACAATACTCCATGGGCGTTGAATACGAGTTCCCAAGGCTGAAGCATTTATACCAGGGCTAAACACGTGACGTTCAGGGAGCCTGTACTGCTGATCAGTATAAATTCTGTACTGCACCCCGTGCAGTACAATGTTATATGGAACACGTTGAACTATGGTAAGATCATTAAATTCTGGTATGAAATAAATATAGGACAACCTACCATGCTTGTACATGCAATAAGATCCGATGGGAATTTACGTCATTCACGGAACTCAGCCTGGGGCCTCATTCCGTTAAAAATTACAACTCCCCATCTCGTTTTACAGCATGTACAGCATGCTCAGGTCGCTCTATAGAAATACGTAATGGGAAACTGATGAAGAGTGAAAGACTTGCGGAATGTTTCTGTGAGAGTGCCAAGATTTTACATCACGAGATTTACAGACTCGAGACGTAAACTCCAGAATCCTTCCCTCGAAACTCCGTAATTCAGCCGCCCGAAACCTGTTTCCCTCTACAGCTCACCACTACCTCCATCCCCTCTTCTCTCTCGTTCTAAGCCACGTTTGTCAAGTTCTCACAGTCTCTTAGCTGTGAGATTTCTCACTCTCTCAGAGCCGGTGAGAAAGCCAAATGTACCTCATTGTAGTGCACTTTAGTTTTTATTACTATGCGGAGAATACGGCCACTCAGATCGAAATCATGGTAATATTGTGTATATACTAGGCGTTAGTGTTTTTCTCCTTGCTTTAGAGACAAACGAGAGTTATAACCATTAAGGAAAAGGCATAGAGCCAGTGAGAAGTTATGAGAGGGGCGCATCTCTCCTGGCAGTGAAGTAATTAAACCTGGTTTTGTGGCTAGTGTAAGGCCTATGGGATATTGACACCCTGGTCACACCTCTGCCCGACCAATATCTCAGGTCATTGAGAATCAGGGATATATACACAATATTACCATGATTTGGATCTGAGTGGCCGTATTCTCCGCGTAGTTGACGAGTATTGCGTAGGGTCAACTACAAGGAGAATACGGCCACACAGATCGAAATCATGGTAATGTTGTATTTATTACTCACTTATTTTTTAGATTTAAGCAATAAATATGATCTTTAGAAAACTTTTCAACATAGTTAAGAAGGGACTACTTTCATCTCAATGGGACTACTTTCATCTAAAAAATCCGTATTCTCCTAGGAGATTCCGGAGGTCTGTATTCTACTCAGTAGCGATCTGTAATCTTCATAATCTTAGTATGGAGACTCCGTATTAGGTGGGTAATAAATTTGTTGATGTAGCACCTCACCGTCACAATCACACATCTCCCCAAAGAGAATCGGGCATTACTAAGAGAAAACTTGGTTACTGCACCCGAAGGGATGGCTGTTTGAGGTCTTTTTATGCCATGAATATGTCCCGACGCTGCAGGCGGAGGGACGTATTTCTGGCATCAAAAGGCCGAGAATAGCATCCCTACGGGCTCAGTCACTACGGTTTCTTATTATTACATAACTAAATATCAATAAAACCACCATTTTATATACTTGCTAGCGACTTCGTCGAGTCCGAAAAATATAGAAAAATGAAATAACAGACTGACGAAAGCAGGGTTCGAAACCCCCGACGTTCGCATTCGGAGTCGAAGACTCTGCTGACCGCTCCACAAATATAGGTGCTCTAGTGAGGTCAAATACTTAGGCTGTTGGCAGAGGACAGAGCTCTGTTCCTGGGTGGGGGAATCAGCGGAGTTTCGAAAGGGGTACCAGCGAAATCTTGCGATCTCATTGGTTTCTCACGAGAAAAGCAGATAAGAAAACTATAATACTAAACTTTGATTTTGGCATGGCTTGAAATGAATCATAAGAGAAAAAGTATATCTATGTATAGTTCTAAAAAAAAGAAGAACAGGTTCGAGTTTTTCCCTACACGAGAATCTCATTCCCGTGGGGCTTCAATCTCCCACCCTAGATCGGGTTCACTCTGTCCCTATGTGCGGAAGATTCTCCAAGCGGATTCGACGGAATTCTACCGTTTTAAATATAGTAGGTAATTAAATGTACCAATTGACCCGATGGTCACAGTGCGCCCGAATATTCACTACGGGCTCAGTGCGCCCGAACATTATTTATATATTACATACTATTTATACTGCACCCCGAGCAGCAGGTAGTATTCCATGGACATTCGGCTATAGGTATGTAATAATAGGTACTCATGCCGTATATATACTGTAAATACCGTTTCGCCATATAACGTAAAAATGCCGTACTGAACAGTGTTCCGTATGGGAAAATACGGAACCCCTTCCCATATACGTTGATTAAAATATTAGTTGTTAGACCTAAATGAATTAATTACTTTCCTAATTTCGGGTATATAGTAAATATATAACGACCTACCATGCTTGTACAAGCCACAAAACTCGATAATAATTTACGGTTCGTACGGAACTCGGCTTAAACGCCTCGTTTCATACGAACCGTAAATTATCATCTCGTTTTGTAGCTTGTACAGCATGGTCAGGTCGTTCTATATAATTACTAACATGTGGGTACTGACTGATTATCAGTGAGAGTCAGGTACCCGCGTACAGCCACAGCATGATTCCCGACTGCTCCCGATTATAATCGGTGATTGGATCGGTGAGATTCGGTCATATATGTTAATGTCTTGTAGGTTTGAGACAATGGGCTAAATAACACCGTTTCCCAAAGCATGAGTAAAATTACTTGTTGCAGAAAATGTTTTAATTGTTATAAGGAATATATTACAATTCACAATGGTGCCACCTGGTGATTTTCAAATATTGAAAATCTCCAGATAAATCGGTTTAGTTGTGTTTAATTCTAATGCCAGATTTGCAAAATATAACATTTTGTCCAGTTTGACCGAACCCAATAGGTGAAATAAGCTTTATTTTCATTTTCTTGATTTATGTATGAAATGTACTGAAAAAATTATTTTTTCTCAATTCACCCCAAATCCAGCAGGGTGACCTATAATTTTTAATGCATAAATGTGTAGTACTGTACATGGGTTTTTCTATGTGTAATATAAATTTTTAGAATTTCTCTATATTCTATCATAGTATTATCCTTATATCACTCTCTACATATAAAACTAGCAAAGTGACCCCCAGTTTTTAAGTCAGATATGAGTTCTACAAAACTCTGAGATTATCATATTAAATTTATAAGGTATTGACATGGGCTTTAATTTTCAAGGTGAAATGTCCAACATGCCTCTAAATGTGGCAGGGAAACGGTTGAAAGGCAAAGTCAACTGTGATAGAAAAAGGATTTACAACAATCTACTCCATAGAGAAAATGTTAAAGGACTATTTCTTGGATTAAAGGCATATCCTACAATTCACGGTGTCGCCACCTGGTGATTTTTAAATATTGTCAATTATTAGTCAAAACTGGTTCCTTGGGATCCATTCTACTTCCAAATGAGTAAGTAAACCTGATGTTTTGTCCAGTTTATCCAAACTTATTAGGTATAATAGTCTAATTTACATTTGACTGATTTACATAGGAAATGTACTGAAAATATAGTTTTCTTCAATTCTCTCAAAAACAAGGTGGGTGACCTATGAATTTCAAGATTGAAATGTGTAGTACTATACATCTACGGTATTCTCTGAACGTTTTAATAAAATGACATGGGTTTTACTTTGTGAAAAGCAACTTTTTAGAGTTTCTATATATTCTATCATAATATCATCATAATATCAATCTCTATATCAAAATCTAGGATGGTGACCGCTGATTTTGAAGTTAAATTTGTGTTCTACAATACTTTGAACTCCTCATATTCAATTTTCACGGAAATGACATGGGTTTTAATTTTCATGGGGAATTGTCCGATATGCCTTTAATGAAACGGTCATACGGACCATATCTATTTTGTCTGTTATTCATTAACGTGGTTTTGTTATGAATTGAGGTATTAAAAAGAGAGTATATCTGGGAGAAAATTAGAATTAGTTTCGGGATACAAAGCACTCGCTGCCAGCGAAATTAATAATGGAATAGGAAAGAAACCACAATAAAAAATTGAAAATACCTGAGGAAAAAGGAAGAATGAAACAAAAAGATTTTAGAACACACAAAAATACTACATACCTTTTGGCTCGCCTTTTAGAAAAAGAGAGAATGGAAGACAACCATCAGAACTCTGAATTCCGTATCATCAGAAACTGTTCTTTACCACGTAAAAAGTGGAAAATATGAACAAAATTCAATGAATTAAGCCACTTTCAAATATATCAGAAAACCAAACATCAAAAATCAAATCAAATATATCAGACAATCAAATTAAATATATCAGAAAATGATATTACTGACATATTCCTTGGATGAAAATGGAAACAAAAACAATTTCAAATCCATATAAAAATTACATATTAATGATATCTCATAATGGAATCTCAACATTATTCAACGGTACAAAACCCTGAAAAATAGAACTGATTATGGCGAATTGCCTCAGATTAATTTGTTATTATCTTTGGCCTCAGGTGATGTGGAATAGGCAGCAAAAGTGAGCCCGCCGTAACCGCAGATACCCGTTCACAAAACACCATTTCTGGAGATAGACGCTCAGTACTTTGACTTTATAGGGTTGAGATTATATGCCTCCTTTTCCAATCTTTTAAATGCATATTGTTGATACATTTAACAACTGTCATCGTAACTTCGAGACAGACTTATTCAGAGACGATAGAAGTAAACTATATTTCAATAGTAAGAAACGAGACCAAAAACAACATTCTAGCCCCGAACCCCATAACTTTAGCACTAAGCCTCGTTCTTACTGGCCTCCGGAAATGGTGTTTTGAACACGGGTATTTGTCGTTTTAGCGGGCTCACTTTGGCTCCCTATAGTGAAGTACCGAAGAGGGTTACTGAATAAAATGTAATTAGAAAGACCAGTGCTTAATGATATTTACAGCGGGATGCAGACTGGATGGCAGTTATTTAAATAAAATGCAATATCAAAACAGGACGAGGTGACGTCCTTCTCCCTCAGCGATGCTACCTTGAATGACAGTTATTAGAACTGCCCCTAATCACCGTAACCATAGCGCACTGTCAGCTGTGACATCATAGTGTCAACAACCGTTTCCGGGAGTCTCTATAGCGATCTGTAGACTCTTGGTCAGTATATACTGTGTTATTGTGAAAATATTTGCAAGAGGGACAGTATGGTCCTTCAGAGAGGGATGGTTATCAAGGTTTCGTTGGAAGCGGCTCATCAGGCATCTTGTTATGCTTTGTGTATACACAAAAAAAAGTAAATAAAATCCATATCTCCTGGCCATTAAGTACAGCGTATCATATTTACCATAGATCGTCAGTTGGGTTAACAAAGTTCCCTTTCACCACAAGCCTCTGTATGGCAGATAACCGTGCTCAAAACATCAGTTCCGGATACAGGCACTCAGACCTTTATTTTTATGTGGTTTGAGATTATAAATGTGGTTCGAGATTATACATATTTTGAGATATATGCCTCATTCTTTTTTGAGATACATATTTTCAATACAAGTGTCATCATTATTTATTGGCAGACTTTTCAGGGGCCCAAACACACATAGATTATGATTAAGCATCGAGGCCTCGTTTTAGTTGTATCCGGAAGTGTTGTTTTGAGCACAGGTATCTGTAGTTTCAGTGGGCTTACTTTGGCCTCCTGTGAATCAACAGAAAAATGCGTGAGTCCAGAATGAGACATTCCCATCTGTAAAAGGAGTGAACAAACTTTCCATGATGATAACAAGTTACTGAGGCTCGTTAAGAGCACGGTACCCATCGTCATATCCCAATACGAGTTGACAGATTACTAAATCTGTTAAAAGAAACAACACTGCGGTAAGCATGACCTTTACAAGTGAATTAGTAAAGATCATTAAGTTGTATCTAATACCATAAGATCGTCTTTTTAATGCTAGGTTTACACTCAGACATGGCGGCCACGTTTTGCTGAAACGTGGGGCACCGTTACAGATGGTCACAGAGTCGTAAATTTGTATTTACACTGAGCCCCCGGCAGCCCCGGTTCAGGGATGTTTAAAGGGTCCGTTTTGTCCCTGGTTCCCTTTACAGCTGACTAGTCAGTCACATCTTCCACGTTTTGTCCATAGTATATTAACAATGAGCCCCCGGCATCTCCGGTTTAGGGACGTTCAAAGGTTGTTTTGTCCACAGTTCCCTGTATGGCCAGCTACAATCAGTCTAGTCCCTCACGTTTTGTCACGGCCGGCTGCGGTCGGTCACGTCCCTCATGTTTTGTCCACGGTTTCCTGTACGGCCGGCTGCGGTCAGTCACGTCCCTCACGTTTTGTCCACGTACGGCCGGCTGCGGTCAGTCACGTCCCTCACGTTTTGTCCACGGTTCCCTGTACGGCGGGCTGCGGTCAGTCACGTCCCTCACGTTTTGTCCACAGTTCCCTGTACGGCTGGCTGCGGTCAGTCACGTCCCTCATGTTTTGTCCACGGTTCCCTGTACGGCGGGCTACGGTCAGTCACGTCCCTCACATTTTGTCCATGGTTCCCTGTATGCCGCCTGCTTTCCCACACGTTTAGTCATGTTGCGAGGCAGTCGCCAGTCTCACTGCAACTGTCATTAAATCTGTCGCTGCCAGGGCAAATCTTTTGTTGATTCACAACCTGCGGCCATGACGACCAGGGTGTGTCACGGTCTGTCACGTTTTTCCGTCCCGTCCCCCTGCGTCGTGCCACGTCCCTCACGTTAACGTCCACGGTGCCCCACGGAGCCCCGACACATGTCCGCCATGACCCAGTGTAAACCGAGCATGATGTTTTATGACTGCATATTCTCAGGGGTCAATTAAGGGTCTATTCAGATGTGAAGGTGTCAGATCGCATGGAGAGGAATAAAGAATTCAGCTTTATTAAACTCATTTGTTATTCATACTGTCACACTCAACAGAAATAAAGGAAAAAAATCTAACAAACTGTATAAATCTACAAAGTAATGACGACATTTTCCTCCTACTCCAGAGCGTTAGCACCTTCTTGAATCAATTAAACCCAGGAATTGACATATTATATGGTCGGCTTAGAAGGGTAAGATGGATCCAGGATAAATAAAGGAATGAAAAAAAAAAAAAAAAAATACATGAGAGGTGAGAACAGGTATGTGAGGTGTACTGCGAGGTGTACTGTGAGGTGTACCGTGGGGTGTACTGTGAGCTAATCTGTGAGCTGTACTGTGAGCTGTACTGTGAGCTGTACTGTGAGCTGTACTGTGAGCTGTACTGTGTTGTGATCTGTGAGCTGCTCTGTGAGCTGTTCTGTGTTGTGATCTGTGAGCTGTACTGTGAGCCATACTGTGTACTGCTCTGTGAGTTATACTGTGTACTGTACTGTGAGCTGCTCTGTGAGTTATACTGTGTACTGTACTGTGAGCTGCTCTGTGAGTTATACTGTGAGCTGTACTGTGTACTGCTCTGTGAGTTATACTGTGTACTGTACTGTGAGCTGCTCTGTGAGTTATACTGTGTACTGTACTGTGAGCTGCTCTGTGAGTTATACTGTGAGCTGTACTGTGTACTGCTCTGTGAGTTATACTGTGAGCTGTACTGTGAGCTGTACTGTGAGTTATACTGTGAACTGCTCTGTGTACTGCTCTGTGAGTTATACTGTGTACTGCTCTGTGAGTTATACTGTGTACTGACCTGTGAGTTATACCGTGTACTGTACTGTGGACGTGTCTGTCCCTCATCCCCCACTCCCGGAAACACTCCCACACCTCGTTAAAGTTCCATCAACAGATACGGAAGGCCGCCTCCCTCTTCAACCACTGATCTGTGAGTTATACTGTGAGTTATACTGTGTACTGTACTGTGAGCTGTACTGTGTACTGCTCTGTGAGTTATACTGTGAGCTGTACCGTGTACTGCTCTGTGAGCTGTACTGTGTACTGCTCTGTGAGTTATACTGTGAGCTGTACTGTGTACTGCTCTGTGAGTTATACTGTGTACTGCTCTGTGAGCTGCTCTGTGAGTTATACTGTGTATTGTACTGTGAGTTATACTGTATACTGCTCTGTGAGTTATACTGTGTACTGCTCTGTGAGTTATACTGTGTACTGCTCTGTGAGTTATACTGTGTACTGCTCTGTGAGCTGCTCTGTGAGTTATACTGTGTATTGTACTGTGAGTTATACTGTGTACTGCTCTGTGAGTTATACTGTGTACTGCTCTGTGAGTTATACTGTGTACTGCTCTGTGAGTTATACTGTGTACTGCTCTGTGAGTTATACTGTGTACTGCTCTGTGAGTTATACCGTGTACTGTACTGTGAGCTGTACTGTGAGTTATCCTGTGAGTTATACCGTGTACTGCTCTGTGTACTGACCTGTGAGTTATACCGTGTACTGCTCTGTGAGTTATACCGTGTACTGCTCTGTGAGTTATACTGTGTACTGACCTGTGAGTTATACCGTGTACTGTACTGTGGACGTGTCTGTCCCTCATCCCCCACTCCCGGAAACACTCCCACACCTCGTTAAAGTTCCATCAGCAGACACAGAAGGTCGCCTCACTCTTCAACCACTGACCTAGTGAACACCACTGACCCCTGACCCTCTGACCTTTGACCTCTGACAGCGTGTCGTAGCGCGTACAGCGTACAGAGTAGCGTCTGCCCAGAACAAAGTTAGAAAGTTAAATCACACAAGGAGATTCTAGATGTAGAATTTAAAGTCATAGCGAATACGTTTATAGAGAGATACAAGTAAAAGTAGATCTAACAGGAAAACACTGTAACAACACATCTTAATGTTAAGTGAAATTTAACTTAGTATCACACGGAAAACCTAGTTTCACGTACGTTAGAGACTTAACGTAGTAACATGTGAACAGAAACCCAGCTTTACGTACGTTAGATAGTAATACGTAAATGGAAACCCAGTTTCACGTACGTTAGACTTAACGTAGTAATACGTGAACAGAAACCCAGCTTCACGTACGTTAGACTTAACGTAGTAAGACGTGAACAGAAACCCAGCTTCACGTACGTTAGACTTAACGTAGTAAGACGTGAATGGAAACCCAGCTTCACGTACGTGAGAGACGTACGTTAGCTACTTAACGTAGTAAGACAAGAGTAACACGTTATTAAGCGATGTTTACACTTGCCATTCTTACAGACCTGCGTTACGACTGGCGTACAGTCGCCCTGTGTATACAGACCTCGGTCATATACTTTCACATAAAATAAATTTAAACGAAGGATGAAAATTTGTAACAACCCAGATGCTGTTAAAACTGGGGCCCGTTTAATAATTTAGTAGTTATCAATTTTTTCGTTCCGTTGGAGTCTGATGTCGGACTTCGTAGTTGGAAAAATTTGTTTTAGGATCGTACATGAATACCCTTTTCTGTACGCCATAGAGACCCTAGGAAGATGTGGGTCAACTTTATTCAACACTTATGGAGGGCTAACACTGTCTGAGCGAACAGACATAAATATTATTAAACGATAACCCTTGTTACAGAAAAGGGTCTTCACGTACGATCCTAGATTATTAACGGGCCCCTGCTCTGAATAGTTATGGCATGTACATCTATCACCTCTTTGAAACACACAAGGACAGATCTAACTCGGATGGCATGTATATCTATCACGGTCATTGAAACACACACGGACAGATTAACTTCAATGAATTAGTAGGCAGATCTATGATCTTACAAAGTTCACCTCTTCAGCCACCCATCCATGCGCCGTATGACTCGTCGATGTGAGAGTGTGAACGACACTCGAAGATCCCTGTCAACAGAAACAGAAAGTAACACCGGGACTCACTCACAGCATGCGTGTCAACAACTCCCGAGAGACTCGTGGACCGGCGATGTGAGAGTGTGAACGACACTCGGAGATCCCTGTCAACAGAAAGTAACACCGGGATTCGCTCACAGCGTGCGTGTCAACAACTCCCGAGTGACTCGTGAACCGACGATATGAGAGTGTGAACGACACTCGGAGATCCCTGTCAACAGAAAGTAACACCGGGACTCACTCACAGCGTGCATCTCAACAACTCCCGAGTCACTCGTGGACTGGCAATATGAGAGTGTGAACGACACTCGGAGATCCCTGTCAACAGAAAGAGAAAGTAACACCGGGACTCACTCACAGCGTGCGTGTCAACAACTCCCGAGAGACTCCTGGACCGACGA
Source organism: Alentia gelatinosa (assembly GCA_950022655.1). Taxonomy (NCBI): domain Eukaryota; kingdom Metazoa; phylum Annelida; class Polychaeta; order Phyllodocida; family Polynoidae; genus Alentia; species Alentia gelatinosa. The sequence continues at coordinate 1,625,388 of OX465581.1, read as the reverse complement.
TATGAGAGTGTGAACGACACTCGGAGATCCCTGTCAACAGAAAGAGAAAGTAACACCGGGACTCACTCACAGCGTGCGTGTCAACAACTCCCGAGAGACTCCTGGACCGACGATGTGAGAGTGTGAACGACACTCGGAGATCCCTGTCAACAGAAAGAGAACGTAACACCAGGACTCACTCACAGCGTGCGTGTCAACAACTCCTGAGTGACTCGTGGACCGGCGATATGAGAGTGTGAACGACACTCGGAGATCCCTGTCAACAGAAAGTAACACCAGGACTCACTCACAGCGTGCGTGTCAACAACTCCCGAGAGACTCGTGGACCGGCGATATGAGAGTGTGAACGACACTCGGAGATCCCTGTCAACAGAAAGAGAAAGTAACACCGGGACTCACTCACAGCGTGCGTGTCAACTCCCAAGTGACTCGTGGACCGACGCGAGCTGCAGTCAAACGTCTACTGAGTCTGTCACGTGATGTATACCCACGGGACGAGTGTGAGGACAGCGTCTCCCTCGTCACCAGGAGGGGGTGTAACCATGTGAGTACCCCTAACAGGGGGAGCGGGGGTAGGTTTAGCTCTGTGAGTTTCCCTCTCCCTCATTAACCATTTAACTCTTTCTGGCAGGGCAATGCCATATGGCATTCCCTTGGCCGTGGCAGGACAATGCCTTATTGTATTCCTATGGCAGGGCAATTCCATATGGTATTCCCATGGCTATAGATGGACAATGCCATATGGCATTCCTGTGGTCGTGGCAGGACAATGCCATATGGCACCCTCCTGGTTATGGGAGGACTATACCATATGGCATCCCCTGGTAATGGGAGGACTAAACCATATGGCATCCCCTGGTAATGGGAGGACTATACCATATGGCATCCCCTGGTCGTGGCAGGACAATGCCATATGACATTCCTGTGGCAGTGGCAGGACAATGCCATATGGCATCCTCCTGGTTATTGGAGGACTATACCATATGGCATCCCCCTGGTCGTGGCAGGACAATGCCATATGGCATTCCCCTGGTTATGGGAGGACTATACCATATGGCATCCCCCTGGTCGTGGCAGGATAATGCCATATGGCATTCCCGTGAGCGTGGTAGAACAATGCTGCTTTTTGTTCCTTTGTAATCTTTCAAAAGAATATGCGGAATTATGAAAATTATATGACATTTTTGGTTTAGTGCTACGAGAAATTCGGTATAATAGCGGAAAGTTCTGACAAAAATACACATTTACTGGAAGCAGGGATGCTAGTTGGGGTCAGAAAAAATTCCTATATGGGGACTGAGGCCAGTCTATGTGTCACCTAAAACGCACATGGTGTATGGGGAATCCCATCACTCTCCTAGCAGATTCTTGGGCTTATATTTTAAGCCAATCAGAAGTCAGTATTCAAGTTTGCCCTTATCCGTAGGAGCATTTCCTACAGGAATCCTACCATCCTACAGTTCTAGGTTGGAGCACTGAGATCCATAGGGCCTCTAACTCAGTGTACTCGGGGTAGCTAAATTCGGAATTTTGAAAGATTATAGAACAAGTTTATCTAAGATTTAGATTTCAGGGAACCTGGAGTCTATTTTGTTCTCAAAACATTCAATTTCTTGAACTTTTCATCACTTTGAGACTAAATTAAAATCCTACATGTAGGCAAAATCCTACAAACTGGCATCCCTGTGGAAGTTTCAAATTTGTATTTTTTTTAACAACATTGAACATTGACTACAGAGGCCGGCCTTAGAACGCCACACTTGGTTCTGGTGCCTGCCGGTTGTGTAGTAAGTGGCATCTGGTGCGCAGCTCTTGGAGAGTTAAAGGCCGGGCATTGACCCTCTTCACACTGGCGCCATCTTGTAATGGCCGCCTATGCACGTCAATCGAAAACGAGGCGAGCCCTCTCCACTGAGTCCTGAGCATAATAAAATAACTAGTGTTTCTCTAACATGAAAAATGGAAATCGCTCTAACATCTACACTAATCGGCCGATTTGTATAAACAATACATTTTTAGAAAGCTGAGACTTGGGTCTATCTGTTGGGATATACATGATGTACCTGTGTTATGGATAGAATTTCCTGTCATAAAATAAAGATCGAAATTGTTTCAATGAATAACATTAAAATATGTTACTTTCCTGTTTTCACAGCGATTTAATTAAAAATCTACAGCGACGACATATACAAATAAGCATCCTACCTTCTTAGTAATTTCAAAAGGATTAAAATGATACCAATATTACCAGGTTGTGATAGATATTTCCTGAGGTAATGGACTAATACTGCATCAGCGGATTGTCAGGAAATCTGGGAATTTGTCATAAAAAATCTAGGCTTTTTTTCTAACTTGGAAAAATGTGACTTGCTCTGGCTTTGTTTATAACAGGCTGATCATTATAAATAAAGCATTGTTAGAAAGCTAAGACTCTAAACTATTCGTTGGTATACATATCATATACCTATGCCTTGCTTACGATTTCCTGTGATAGCTTCAAAACTTAGATTTTTTTAACTCTCACGGTTAACCTTTTAAAGGCATATCCTACAATTTGCCTTGAAAATTAAAACCCATGTCAATTTCCTGAAAATTCCCCAAGTGTTGTGGAACACATATCTAACTTAAAAAATTGGGGGTCATCTTGCTAGTTTTTGATTTATAAATCAATATTATGATAATTATATATTAGAATATATAGAAAATCGAAAAAGGTTTTTTTTTCACATAGTGAAACTCATGTCATTTTCCTCAAACTTTCACAGAATATAGTAGATAAATAGTACTACTTATTCAGGTTTTGAAAAACATAGGTCACGGTCCTTGTTTTTGAATAAATTGAAGAAAACAATGTTTTTTCAGTACATTTCAGTACATGTAAATTGACCTATTTTACGTATTAAGATTTGATAAACTGGACAAAATGTTAAATTCACTCATGAAGAATTAGAATTAATTCCAAGAAAACCAGTTTTGACTAATAATGGACATTATTTAAAATCACCAGGTGGCGCCACTGTGGATTGTAGGATATGCCTTTAAGCAGCCGACGACCCGGTGCCCGTAGTAGGGGTATTTGGTCGGGGGGGGGGGGGGGGCGCCCTCCTTCTAGTGACTCCTCCCGGAAATATTTAAATCTAATAAAACCTTAACTAACACCTCCAGGGGGTTACTGAGGAGGCGGGGAGGGGGGCACAATAATAGCCACGTGTTAGCTACGTATTCTCTACGTTTTTATCTACTCTCTTTTACGTTCTCTTACGTTTCGTAACGTTTAGCAACGCTTAACTACGGTTTTTGGAGAGGCACTGACCGATGACCGGTGTGGTTAATTAATTAATAAGACGGTAGGTGGCGACTGGTGCCCTTTATATATAAATATACTTGTTGGATATATTTCTTTCATAAATCTTTAAAAGTAATTCTCACACTAGCCGTGTTTCGTTTTGCTATACTTGAGTGTTAGCGCTTATCAGTTTATTATAAATACGTTCTCATGATCTCACGCCTATCTAAACAAAGACGGAACAATCAAAAAGCGAATTTTCTGCCTAGACATACTTTGAAACCAGTTCTAGGACGGAGTATTTTTTCATGAATGATTTTTTATAGGGTCTTTTCGTTAGTACAATAGACATAATTATACATATGATATCAAATACTTGCGACCCGCAAAAGGGGCATTCGTCTCAATTGATTTGGTAATTGGTTTCAATGGCTCTGTCTTATTCAGAAAATAATATAATCCCGCTTACAATAAGAAATGCGATCTAAAGCTGTTTTCATCTCATAAAATATCTGTAATCCAACACATTTATTTGTGTGTGTGGAGCAACCATAGTTATGCATCCGCTGAATTATATGCTCAAAATCGGGATCTAACCAAACTACAATAATTCGTAATATAGAATAGCAATACAGAACAGAACAAGGCCCAAGTCTAAATAAATAAATAAATAAAGTAAAAAAACCCAAAAAAACTGACCGCGACTTGCCTTGATTCCCTGCACAGAATATAACTAAACGTGCAGTGATTGCCTCTCTCTCTACTTCTACAGAATATAACTAAACGTGCAGTGATTGCCTCTCTCTCTCCTTCTAGTCTCTCTCTCTCATTCCAGTCTCTCTCTCTCTACTCTATCAGGAAACGGGCTTCACATCTCTCCACTTTCTTCAAATCACCTTCAACTGGTTGCTGCAAATTGCGCTGCGGATTTTTTCATATTTTTCTAATTGATCAAGTAATTGGCCTCGTGAGCGGACTTTCATTTTTTGGTTGTAATACAAGCTCCGTTCAAGTCTGAGCAATATGTTCCCTCATGATAAATTATCTAATATGCCATACATGTATTTGTTTAAAAAGGTTTCTACCCGCTACCAGTAGAAGTTGAAGAAGTGTGAGTATGGTGATGATAATGTGTTTTTTTCATTTTTTGTTTTGTTTCACATCCTATATATGCTGATTATGCCGTGTTTTGCTTCTTTATACATTTTATGTATTTGTGTGTATATAATATTCATTTTGATTATGCAGTGTTTTGTTTCTTTCTTCATTTTATGTATTTGTGTGTATATAATATTCATGTTGATTATGCAGTGTTTTGTTTCTTTCTACATTTTATGTATTTGTGTATATATAATATTCATGTCGATTATGCACTGTTTTGCTTGTTTCTACATTTTATGTATTTTTGTATATATAATATTCATTTTGATTATGCCATGTTCTGCTTGTATCTACATTTTATGTATATATAATATTCATGTTGATTATGCCATGTTTTGCTTGTATCTACATTTTATGTATTTATGTACATATAATATTCATTTTGATTATGCCATGTTCTGCTTGTATCTACATTTTATGTATATATAATATTCATGTTGATTATGCCATGTTTTGCTTGTATCTATATTTTATGTATTTTTGTATATATAATATTCATGTTGATTATGCAGTAATTTGTTTGTTTCTAAGTGTTGTACAAATCCTTACTTGAGGATGTCTGATAAACACAGACATAACGTTGCAACCAGAACCATTCTACCGCCCCCTATCTTAATGAACAATTGCCCCCAATAAACCATTTTATTATCAAAATCATCTTGTCTGGTTTTATGTGGAACTTTTCTACTAACTCAAAAATGAAATATTCACTGCACAACTTCATTTATGGTTAAAGTTTCTAGGCAGAATCAAAGGTCTTTGATGTTTGGTGTATTACTTATTTTAGCCACGTCAAATAAGGACGAAGAGTCTTAGAAGCACGGCCTAACTTACAGAATCCCGGTCTAATAGGTTCTGTGACATACCGCGGGTGATGGTAGAGTCACAGATGTCGGAGTCTGAGTGTAAGATTGTTTGTTGACCTCAGTCTCCCCCGAACACCTCGACTCGACCACATTTAGTCCCCACAGATAACCTAACTTACAGAATCTCAGTCTAATAGGTTCTGTGACATACCACGGGTGATGGTAGAGTCACAGATGTCGGAGTCTGAGTGTAAGATTGTTTGGTGACCTCAGTTTCCCCCGAACACCTCGACCCGACCACATTTAGTCCCCACAGATAACCTAACTTACAGAATCCCGGTCTAATAGGTTCTGTGACATACCACGGGTGATGGTAGAGTCACAGATGTCGGAGTCTGAGTGTAAGATCAGGGATGCAAGTCGGGACTGAAGAAAAAGTCGGAAATTTAAAACCCTTGTAATAAAGAAGCATTTTTTAACGTTATTTTGGAGCAGAAAAATTATGAATTGATATACACTATAATATCTCTTGATTACCCCGCAACCTTTGAATGCCTTTGCCTAGACTATTGAACGGGCCCCTGATGCTATCTCAGAGAGATAGGTGAAATCCCTTTTTGCTCAGCAGAAAAACAGTAGACTAGCATCATTCTCTTAGGAGAAAAGATATTTTCTGAGTTAATCAGGAAACATGACAAATAAAAATTAAAAAAAATTCCAAAAGAACATTTAAAGGTCTAATCAAGACATCGTCAAATATCTGCCATTTTGAATATAAATCTGAAATGAACCAAAACCAAAATAAAATAAAAAGTGAAGGACTTAAACAACTCTATGCCGGCCCAAAAGGCCGGCGTTTGACGGAACCAGGTCGGCAGTGAGCACGGCAGTGGTAGCGTTTTACAGCCGCCGACTGAGGCCCTGTGGCCGGCACCGCTTCCCGGGTATACCCGTCTTTGTTGCCGGCCCGAAGTGCGGCCGTCAAGGCGTCAAACGCATCGTTAATTTTTTACTGCTACCAGTAGGTATGAAAGTCCGGAATTCCAATTGACGGAGAACTTGCATCCCTGTAAGATTGTTTGGTGACCTCAGTCTCCCCCGAACACCTCGACCCGACCACATTTAGTCCCCACAGATAACCTAACTTACAGAATCTCGGTCTAATAGGTTCTGTGACATACCGCGGGTGATGGTAGAGTCACAGAGGTCAGAGTCTGAGTGTAAGATTGTTTGGTGTCCTCAGTCTCCCCGAACACCTCGACCCGACCACATTTAGTCCCCACAGAGAGCGCGACTGGAGACCTCATCTTTGACCTCCCTCGCGCCCTACTCTACCCTTAACCCCAAACTTTAAAAGCATATCCTACGATTCACAGTGGGGACATCTGGGGATTTTTAAATAATGTCAATTATCAGTCAAAAATGGTTTCTTGGGATTCATTCTAATTCTAAATCCGGAAAAAACGGATATTTCGAGACTGTGCCTCAATATCGCCTTTCATAAAATTAATTAACTAGCTGACCTATGTGGACTATACAGACCGTTACACGTCCAACCACTCCCCTGTTTTGTAACTTTGTTACGGGAGTTTTTAAAAATATATGACACTCTAACAACCATCCAAAAGTTGAAATGACCTGTATTTGATTGTCCCTGTCTCTGCTTTGTAACTATGTTACGTTGGTTTTTTATATAGGTGTTACGTTATATACTGCACCCTATTGAGGTGACCCGTTATTTGAATGTTTCTATTGATCTCTATGAAGATACTCTGATTCTGGTGACCAAGATTGGACCACCTGGTTCGTTGACCCTAACTCTGATTATGGTGATCCTGTTGTGACACCCTATTATGGTGACCTAAAATCAAGTATAAATACATGTGTTCCTTGCAAATCATTCATTCCTGTCCTGATGAAGACCGGCAATGGTCGAAACGTTGACAAAATGGAATAAAAAGTGTTAATTGTATACACACTGAGTGGACAGTCATTTATTTACTGAGAGCACGAGTTGGATAGGACTTCTCTTTCTAATTCTAAATGAGTAAATGTAGCGGTTTGTTCAGTTTATCCAATCTAAATAGGTAAAATAGGTCGATTTACATTTCTTGATTTACAGAGGAAATGTACTGCAAAAATATGATTTTCTTCTGATTTTTAAAGGATAAACAAGTTATACTATACATGTACTATATTCTGTGAAATTATGAGAGAAATTACAACATTTTAGAATTTCTATATATTCTTTTATAAAAATGATCATGTTGTTCTCTAAATAAAAAAGGCTAGCACAGTGATCCCTAATTTCTAAGTTATATATGTTCTACAACACTTAGAGATTATCATATTGAAGTTTCAGGAAAATGTCATGGGTTTTAATTTTCTGGCCAAATTGTCGGATATGCTTTTAGCTCTGATCACTTCTCGGTGGAGAACTGGAACTGGGCATTATGACTATCATGAAAGTTTAGAGTAAGCACTTGAATCTCATCAAGTTTGAATCGCATAGTAATCCACAAGGTGTAGCCGCGTGAATTACATAGCGATTCAAGTGAGGTGGGATCTAGCTCTGACCGTAAACTTGAAAAGGTTTCTGAATCTATCTTCACATTGACTAATGGGCAAACATTGAGTATTTTTTTTAATATAAATATTCCATTGGCGTTGGGTACAAGTTAAACTTGGTCCAAGAGTGAGAATCTGTGAACACGACCTGAGTTGAAACATACCAACCTCTTAGTCAGAAAAGAGTGGAGACAGAGGTGGTGGCCAATCTATCATAAGGTGATTTATCAAGAATGACCACTAGGTGGCAGCAGCTGGTACTGAGACAGACAAACCAGGAAAATACCCAGAATCCACCGGAAATTGATCATACAGACACTGTGTATTCTCCTAAATGAAAAGAGCTGCTTTCATTTCAACAGTGAGAAACTTAGAGTAAGACATTTCAACCACTCAGTCCCTCTCTACTCACCAGGACTCAGTCCCTGTGTCCTATACCTACCCCTCCACCTACCCCACCCTCCTCACCAGGACTCAGTCCCTGTGTCCTATACCCACCCCTCCACCTACCCCACCCTCCTCACCAGGACTCAGTCTCTGTGCCCTATACCTACCCCTCCACCTACCCCACCCCTCCTCACCAGGACTCAGTCCCTGTGTCCTATACCTACCCCACCTCACCAGGACTCAGTCCCTGTGTCCTATACCTACCCCTCCACCTACCCCACCCCTCCTCACCAGGACTCAGTCCATGTGTCCTATACCTACCCCTCCACCTACCCCACCCCTCCTCACCAGGACTCAGTCCCTGTGTCCTATACCTACCCCTCCACCTACCCCACCCCTCCTCACCAGGACTCAGTCCCTGTGTCCTATACCTACCCCTCCACCTACCCCACCCTCCTCACCAGGACTCAGTCTCTGTGCCCTATACCTACCCCTCCACCTACCCCACCCCTCCTCACAAGGACTCAGTCTCTGTGTCCTATACCTACCCCTCCACCTACCCCTCCCCTCCTCACCTGGGACCTGTTTCAGTAGTCTCGTGACATTAGGCCTAGACAGACATCAACAGCGGCACCAACAGTGCAAGCAACAGCGGAAAAAAACTAGCAAATATCAGAAGATCGAAGTGGCCAATCTTCTTCATATTTGGAACGATTATAGATCATATGTATCTCCTACTCATGCTAAAGTTTCATTGCTTAATTACTACGAGAAGTGAGTGAAACTCCGTGTGTCATTGACTGCAATCTTGTGATCTGTCCGTACGGTGTCACAGATGCCATCTAGACATGTCACGAAACTACTGAAACAGGTCCCAGGACTCAGTCCCTGTGTCCTATACCTACCCCTCCACCTCCCCTCCTCACCAGGACTCAGTTCCTGTGTCCTATACCTACCCCTCCACCTACTCCACCCCTCCTCACCAGGACTCAGTCTCTATGTCCTAAACCTACCCCTCCACCTCCCCTCCTCACCAGGACTCAGTTCCTGTGTCCTATACCTACCCCTCCACCTACCCCACCCCTCCTCACCAGGACTCAGTCTCTGTGTCCTATACCTACCCCTCCACCTCCCCTCCTCACCAGGACTCAGTTCCTGTGTCCTATACCTACCCCTCCCCTGCTTACCAGGACTCAGTCCCTATCCCCTATACCTACCCCTCCACCTACCCCGCCCCTCCTCACCAGGACTCAGTCCCTGTCTCCTATACCTACCCCTCCACCTACCCCACCCCTCCTCACCAGGACTCAGTCCCTGTCTCCTATACCTACCCCTCCACCTATCCCGCCCCTCCTCACCAGGACTCAGTCCCTGTCTCCTATACCTACCCCTCCACCTACCCCACCCCTCCTCACCAGGACTCAGTCCCTGTCTCCTATACCTACCCCTCCACCTACTCCACCCCTCCTCACCAGGACTCAGTCCCTGTGTCCTATACCTACCCCTCCACCTACCTCCTCACAAGGACTCAGTCCCTGTCTCCTATACCTACCCCTCCACCTACCCCACCCCTCCTCACCAGGACTCAGTCCCTGTGTCCTATACCTACCCCTCCACCTACCCCTCCCCTCCTAACCAGGACTCAGTCCCTGTGTCCTATACCTACCCCTCCCCTCCTCACCAGGACTCAGTCCCTGTGTCCTATACCTACCCCTCCACCTACCCCTCCTCACCAGGGGGCAGTCCCTGTGTCCTATACCTACCCCTCCCCTCCTCACCAGGACTAAGTCCCTGTGTCCTAACCCTCCACCTACCCCACCCCTCCTCACCAGGACTCAGTCCCTGTGTCCTATACCTACCCCTCCACCTACTCCACCCCTCCTCACCAGGACTCAGTCCCTGTGTCCTATACCTACCCCTCCACCTACCCCACCCCTCCTCACCAGGACTCAGTCCCTGTGTCCTACCCCTCCACCTACCCCACCCCTCCTCACCAGGACTCAGTCCCTGTGTCCTGTACCTACCCCTCCACGTACTCCACCCCTCCTCACCAGGACTCAGTCCCTGTCTCCTATACCTACCCCTCCACCTCCACCACCCCTCCTCACCAGGACTCAGTCCTTGTGTCCTATACCTACCCCTCCACCTACACCACCCTTCCTCACCAGGACTCAGTCCCTGTGTCCTATACCTACCCCACCCCTCCTCACCAGGACTCAGTCCCTGTGTCCTACCCCTCCACCTACCCCACCCCTCCTCACCAGGACTCAGTCCCTGTGTCCTGTACCTACCCCTCCACCTACCCCGCCCCTCCTCACCAGGACTCAGTCCCTGTCTCCTATACCTACCCCTCCACCTACACCACCCCTCCTCACCAGGACTCAGTCCCTGTCTCCTATACCTACCCCTCCACCTACACCACCCCTCCTCACCAGGACTCATTCCCTGTCTCCTATACCTACCCCTCCACCTACACCACCCCTCTTCACCATGACTCAGTCACTGTGTCCTATACCTACCCCACCCCTCCTCACCAGGACCCAGTCCCTGTGTCCTATACCTACCCCTCCACCTACCCCACCCCTCCTCACCAGGACTCAGTCCCTGTGTCCTATACCTACCCCTCCACCTACACCACCCCTCCTCACCAGGACTCAGTCATTGTGTCCTATACCTACCCCTCCACCTACACCACCCCTCCTCACCAGGACTCAGTCCCTGTGTCCTATACCTACCCTTCCACCTACCCCACCCCTCCTCACCAGGACTCAGTCTCTGTAACCTTGGCGTTACAAGTCCGCTGCTCTAACCACTGAGCTTACTCCCCACCCCAGTACGCCTTGGTTTTCGGGGGTGACTGATAGACATTACGCTTTGTCACACCACCCCTTCAATTTTATGTCAGAACTCCTGTATAGAATTGATGTAAAAACTCCAAATAAAACTCCAAACAGGGAGACAATTACTAGATCAAGTATTTACACGCTGGTTTGATAAGGACATAAACCCGGCATAAATATGAAGCATAGTGCCCAGGGCAACCATCATCTTGCGAAAACGAAGCGTAGCATCCAATTCATGAAGCGTAGTGTCCCCAGCATGGTGGCTGCTACTACGATGCACAGTGTCACAGATTCATTGAAATCATACACAAACCTGCCACACCACCACGGGGTATAAGCGCACATAGCGGGGGCACACTCTGGTGGCCTATTTGTATATTCCGTCATTTGATATTTGTCTAGAGCTCCGGATCGGGAATGATTCTCCATGGAGTCAAGCAAAATCATAGGAAAAGAAATGCAGGCTTCAAACATCCCACAATGAGAGGGTTTGGGGATGGCTGTGCAAGTTTTCCTCTCAATATACAAGTCTACTTGGAAACCACAACTCCAATGTCCTCGTGAAATTGGTTGAGGCAATGGAAAGTGTGATCATACGACATCTCTATTCTATATTCGTGTGATTAGTTTCCCCTTCATTATTGGCTTTAAGATTAAAATCAGCAAATAGAATCCACATCAATGTTCTGGTTTGCAAAGAGAATAGCATGCTCACTAATGAAGACTCGGTGCTGATTTCTGCTGGGTCCAGTGCATCTACATCTCTCACCGAAGATAAAAAGAAACACAGGCAAGGGGCTACCTGGTTCTCCGATATGTTGTTATTGGCACAACTTTAGTTCGAACACAGTCCTTTTCTTAGTACATAGTAACATACGATACTTCTTGAAGTCACTTGGAGTTGAGTTGAAGTCAGTGTGTTTCCAAGACTGTTTGGACGTGCATGCAAAATCATTCTCAGATAGTCACATATTGTCTCTATAACTTATTATGTGATGTAAAGTCAACCTTACCTGAATGTTGATGCTCTTTTTTCCATGGCACGTGCAATTTAAAGCTCCACACTTTCCAGAAATCTGCTGTTTACAAGGCAGTCATGCCGGAGTTTGCTTCGCAATCATAACACAGAGGTGCGGACGCACAACCCTCAGACATGGTAACAGGATGTGCCTACAGAGGTAACATAGTTCTAAGACTAATCAAGGTGTTTTACTAAATGCAACAAAATCATCAACATATCAATAGCTTCAAAGATATAATATAACTTTTCTATTAAATAAAAGAAACATATATAAGGGTGTATCTTGGATACGAATATTAATCTTCCAAATTAATGCGCTGTACTTCCGTAGGGTTAGTTCCGCCGCTTGGCACTAGGTGGCTGTTGCAGAAAGCAAGATGTCGCGAGGTAGCAGTGCCGGTTTTGACAGACACATTACTATATTTTCCCCTGAGGGAAGATTGTATCAAGTCGGTATGTTATTTACATCATTTCACATATAAAAGCACTCAATCTGAAATCTTGGTAACTTATTTCACTTTATACGGTTTACCTGACGTCAAAAACTCCACCGGTTGGTTGGTTGCCGATCAACTTTTCGGAGGATGACAAAGCATGTCAGTTGTTTAGATTTAGGAATGAAGTGACAGTATCTCTTAGTTTTTTTTGCAATATTTTAAACTTGATTTGAGAGAGAACGTCTTGTTTATGCCGTCAGTATTCACATTACCCTAACGATTGCATACTTTATTAGCAAGTGACGTGTGTATCTAGGAATGTCGTTGAGCGATAATAGGGAGGATAGCCACTCAACTCAGTTCGGATGCCAACTTTGCAAATGGCTTAACATTAACTTTTAATAGTCGCATTGAGGATAGGGGTTTACTAGTCGTTCTTGGTGAAAACAGGAGTCTGGTTTCTAAGCCAGCAATACATAAATTCTATAGTTCCTTGTTTGTCTTCGTTGATTAACTCATTATTCTAAATCACGATTCTGAATCTAAAGTTGGGGGAGGGTACTTTACTGTGCTATCCAATAACTTAAAAAAACTTTCATGAAACACTTTTGACTAATACATAAATATTTCCCAAAACGCAGTACACGGCAAACGTATTTATGTTGTCGCAGAACGAAGGCATGTGTTACTGCAGATAAATCGTGCATTTCATTGTAAAATGTTATCCGTTCAGAAATAGTCATCATTTCTTTTAAAATGACCAACATGTACTTATTGTATATTGGAAATAAAATAGAGGAACCTGAACAGAATACCAACGCCTGTGAACTTAATGACATAACTTAGTTGGAGAAGACGCGGTATACATCTGCACTTAGTAATTAATGTTCATGAATAGTTTGTTAAATACTAGTGTATACTTTTCCAGAATATGCATTCAAAGCGATAAACCAAGGGGGGCTCACCTCTGTGGCCGTCAGAGGGAAGGACTCAGCCGTCGTAGTCACACAGAAAAAAGTCCCGGTAAGTAAACATTTTAATTGTATAGACCTGTTACTCCCCTTCAGCTTTGAACAATTGTTACAGAGGTCAATTACTATGTTATTTTTTCGTTTAAAGTTTGGCAGCATCTCCCTCCTGTTAACGCCCCCCCCCCCCCCCATCCTCTATGTGGTCGTGACAGTGGAATATGTTGGATATACTTGAGCCAACATTGATCAAACTATATCCCTATTAAGGGCTGGTTCCACCAACAGATGGATTTGCCGTGGTATATCTTGGTATGTCCTGTTATATCTTACGGTGTTGCGATATGTCGTGCCTCTGTTGTCGCAATACATAGCGCGATGTCGTTTGTCTATTTTGGTGCTCCACCACTGCGACACCTCAAGACATATCGTGGCAAATATGCATGTGATTATTCAAAACCTAGCAAGATTTAGCAAGACAAGCAAATCGTGACTAATCTCACTATATCTTGTGTGTTGGTGGAATCGGCACTTTATTTCCCTTCACCTTTGGACATCTGTTACGGAGGCATGCTTGGAGTAGTTAGATTTTATTACACTAAAACTATTCATTTTATGATGATGATACATACTATGTACACATATTAATTAATAGAATACAATATATGGGGAAATTTGTAGTGATTTGACCTGTTGTTTGTTACATAAAGATAGATAAGAGACAATATACGCACTGTATTGCAATGGTGTATTTTCAATGTGAATAAACCTCTTATGCATCATTTTTATATTTGTTAAAATCACATAAGTCCTAAACTTCTTGTTCCCTGTGATATTTGCTGATATTGATAAGTATTTTTGTGATGTTACAGGATAAGTTGTTGGACCCAAACACCGTTACTCATCTCTTTCAAATCACCGACACTATTGGATGTGTCATGACAGGAATGCTTGGTAAGTGGTTTGCAACTCCTATCTTATTGAGCATTAAAGTTAACAGTATTTTATTTCATGCACCATGATTATAGTGTGGATATTTGTTTCGATGTGTGTTTACTGTAGTTTATTCATTTGTCGTATGTGTTCACATCGTGATGATATTTCTCTTTTGCTTCCTCTCTTTAGTAATAAAAAAACCTATTTTACCTTCTTTTTTTTCAATTGGTTCAGAGACGGTTTACAAAAGTAGATCTTCCACCGTCCGTGCAAATTACAGAAGCACAAATACATAAAAAATGTTTTGCTATATGACATAAAAATACTGTACGGACCACTGGTCCGTTCAGGAAACTAGCACTACCTTCCCATACACGTTTATTAGAATATTGGTTATTAAGCCAAGTGAAATTAATGATTTAAATTTTTTTTCGGGTATATAGTAAATATAAAATGTCCAACCATGCTTTTACAAGTCACAGAACTCGATGATAATTTACAGTTTGTACGGAACTCGGCTTAAAAGCCTCGTTTCATACAAACGGTAAATCACCATCTCATTCTGTGACTTGTACAGCACGGTCAGGACGTTCTATATAATTATTCTTGTATTATCTTAACCTTTACCTGTGACATAGGCGAACTATAAACATAGGATGCTGTAGGTGTTTGTTGTGTGTTTCAGCTGACAGCCGGTCGCAGGTGCAGAGAGCGCGCTACGAGGCCGCCAACTGGCGGTACACGTACGGCTACGACATCCCCGTCGACATGCTGTGTAAGCGCATCGCCGACATCTCTCAGGTCTACACGCAGAGTGCCGAGATGAGGCCGCTCGGCTGCAGTAAGTAAACTCACCTTACTTACCTGTCTTAGTATGAGAAGTGCCAATAGACACCTCTGAATGAAAAAAAATAGTGGCCATCCATAAAGTATGTACGCACTGAGGGGGTTGGGGGGAGGTAAGAAATTTAGGAAATTTTGCGTACATGCTTCTTCTTTGTTTTATTGCATATAAGGGTTGGTAGGTGTGGAACAACAGTTTCATAATTCTGATCTCTCCAGGGACCTGTTTCACTAGTTTCGTGACATGTCTAGTTGGCATCTAGATGGTGTGTCCGGTTTCATAAGAACTAGACATTAGACTTCGTTTTGTTCGTTCTTGCTTGCACTGTTGGTGCCGCTTTTCATGTCTGTCTAACACTTTTGTCACGAAACTAGTGAAACATGTCCATGGTGTGTAGATTTGTCTAATCCTTATGTTTGGGGTCTGTCTTTTCCTAAGGGCAGCTACTTGTGTTGCTACGAAACTAGACAGCCCCAATGTCTGTATGGTGTCACAGACATGTCACAGAACTAGTGAAACAGGTCCCTGGTCTCTCTGAGGCAATAAATTCCACATCAAAATATTTTGATTTCAACTGTTTTTCCTGACCCCAACTGACATGCCAGGTTTTTGTGCAGACATCATCCTGATACCTCCTGGTCTCTCTTGAGATAGTAAATATGCATAAAAAATATTTTTCGACTTTTTTTCAATTATCTCAACTTTATCCCTGGCCCCAATCTGTGAGACGTTAAATTCGACACACAAAATATTTCAATTTTTTTAAAACTTATTTACTGACCCCAATCTCTGAGACAGTAAATTCTGCGCAAAGACATTTTGACACTTTTTAAATAGAATTTCCACAGTTTTTTCGTGACCCCAACTGACATGCCTGGTTTTTGTGAAGGCATCATTCTGATCCCTCTCGTCTTTCTGAGGCAGTAAACTCCACATACAAATATTTTAACTTTTTGTTTTATTTCCACTGTTTCTTCGTGACCCCATCTGACCTGGCTGGTTTTGTGAAGGCATCATCCTGATCCCTCTGGTCTTTCTGAAGCAGTAAATTCTACATACAATTATTTAGACTTTCCTATTTTTTATTTCCACTGTTTCTTCGTGACCCCGTCTGACGTGGCTGGTTTTCGTGCAGGCATCATCCTGATCGCGGTTGACGATGAGCTGGGTGCCCAGGTCTACAAGGCTGACCCCGCGGGCTACTTCTGCGGCTACAAGGCCACCAGCGCAGGAGTCAAGCAGCTCGAGGCCAACAGCTTCCTCGAGAAGAAGATCAAGAAGAGGCAAGACTTCACACTCGAAGAGACCCTCGAGGTAAACTCATCCCTCCGATATGTCCCGAGAAGCTACATCAGCTTCCGGGGAATGCGCGTGTTAATTAGGGTGTTATATGGTATAATATTTAGAATTGATAGTGAATACCGAAACATTAAGATGCTGTCTAAAAATGTAACGATCACCCACGTAAAGTGCCCATACTAAGCCATGGTCATGGCAGAGTAATGCGAGATGATGTCATAATCAGCTGGCCAATCAGCGGCCAGGATTTCAGAAAGTAGACAAGACATCAACATGGAGATTTAAACATCGCTAACGGGATTTGGGAAGTAATTTGAATTATTCTGATATTGTGTTGCTATTTAATGTCATTGGAAAGGGTGAGATGAATCCAGAACCGCACTTGAATTGTAAAATACACAATAGTCCACTTGTTTGGATACACTGTAATCGTCACTCCGCTTCACATCGATGATGATTGTGGCCCATCCAAACTCTTGGAGTTTCGAGTTATATGATTCTCGATCCAGTTCTACTTGAGTACTCACTTCCTTTTGTCGTACAATATTTTTAAAAAACCACGAAGAATGTGTGTGAGTGATCCAACTTGTTGTAAAGCCTAGAGACCTAGACTAGCAAGGTGTAGACCTTAAGAAGAAGGAGTAAGAACTCAAAAACAAAGTAACAACTCAGGCGTCAGGGTCATGTCAAAGCGCCCTGCCCCCATGCGTGTGGGGGGTGGGGAGTTAGCTCAGTGGTTAAAGCACCGGACTTGTAACCCCAAGGAAGTAAGACTTTGTGGGTTCGAGTCCCACCCCCAGCAGTGGTAGATTTACTGCTATAACAAAGGCCATCCTTCTCATACCATGTCTATGTGGTGTGGGAAGTAATAGAACTCTCACCTCATTAAATGTGTAGGGGTGAGATTTCTACCTGAATTCATCACATAAATTCAATCACCACCCTAGTGGTGTAAAAGAACCTTGAGAAAGTCTGGAAAGGACCTATAATGGTTGACTGGACGTAAAATCAAAATCAAACAAACAAACAAACACCAAAAGCCTCCATGTGGCCGGACTAGGAACTAGAGTGAGGGTAACTATGCCATTCACTACATGGCTGCCATACGGTCAACATCAGGATGGGGGGAGCTACTACAAGATGGCGCCTGTCCCAATATAATCATTTTGGGACTTATAAATGCAGGCAATTTAGATGACTTAATCTCTTCACATAGAAACCAATATAATTGTTCACGATAAGGATGTATAGACTGGAACTTAACATCATGTTGTGTGTTTACAGGTGGCCATCACATGTCTGTCCTCTGTCCTGTCAGCGGACTTCAAGCCCGCAGAAATAGAAGTAGGCGTCGTCTCTACCGATACAGGCAAATTCAGGTGAGAAAAATAACCACATTCTGAGTGCGAGGAGCAGCAAATTACACACCGAAATATCTACTCACCCGAAATATTTACTTTAAAAAAACCAAACCAAATGACACCTTTTAGTTGAATTATTCCATTGTTATTTTTGCCATAGGGGTCATCCATAGAAGGGGCGGCTTATACGCGGGGGTTTACAATATATTTCTATTCTTGAGCCTTTATATTTTATAAAGTAACCTATATAACCTATAAAAACCTACATTTTTCACTGCCATGCCGATTGATGTGTACAGGAAATTTTAGAAGTTAACTTGGCACAAAGCAGATTGTCAAATGACAAGAAATCCACATTATCGGTTTATTTAAGATATCTTAAAAGTGTTTAAGAATCAACAGTTGGTGTGACATCTTGCCAGTCCGGCTTGCCTGTTGGAAACTCGACATGGACATGTGCTTGCTGGGTATAACCTGATGAGCCAGACATCCTGACATCCTGCAATTTGGTACTAAGTACATTTTTTTAGAAATCAAGAACTGCAAATAAGCAATATTTTTACTCCATCATGCTTAATATGTTAACCTTCAAAACCTATCAAAACCTATGTTTTTGCCCTTGAAAAACCTTTAAAATGCTACATTTCGATTTTTAAAACCTATATTTAAAAAAACCTATATCGCGGGACCAGGGTACCAGGAGGCCTGGATTCACACATTTGAAGTTTTCAGGGTTTAATTGATACTTTCCTCTCAGAGTTATTTTAATGAAAACCAGTATAAATAATTGAAATTAAGTAATAAGAGTAATTAAATTGTGGAGATATTCATGTAAATTTCTTTTATCGTCTCGACGGATTCTGTCATATTTTTGTTTTCTCCGTCGAACAGGAAACTGACGGAGGCACAAATTGACGTCCACCTGACGCGCATCGCGGAGAAGGACTGAGGCCTCACACTTTGTTACATTCTCAGCAACAACAGATTATTTCATACGTTAGCCGTCAAAAACATGACTAAGATTTACAGATGGTTTTTGAACATTCGCTGGATTTATATCCGAACTGATGTACTACGATATCGTGAAGAGACGTTTCACTGAATGCTTAATGTCCACTCTGGACACCACTAATGTATAGACAAATAAATTTTAAAATCTAAACAGTTTGTCTTTTCTGTAAAAGCTACATTTTTTCTTTTCCGATTGAAACGGCTATTATTGCAAAATTGTTTCATAGGTTGGAAAAAAAATAGTTTGTCTTTTTTTACAGAGGTGACAGTTTTCCTATTTTCCAAGGAAATCCTTGTTTTCATTTCCAGTTTATGAAAACAATTTTTGTATTCTATAAAAAAAAGAGAATAAATTGGGCCTCATCCGTACTAATAAACAATGGTCCAATACTCCCCACACACCCCAGCCCTATTCCATGACCCATTACCATGTGTTTTCCATGTTTTCTCAGTCTCTCTGAGGCAGTAATTTCTATAGGCCACATAGCTATTGTGCCATGGAGGCGGCCATCTTGCCCGCCGACGCCATCTAAAACACCAGGTGGCGGGACCGATTATCAATGGATTTTATCAGAAATATTTTCTTGGACTTGCCATGGAGGAATTTTAGCCTCGTCTCGATATCATTATATATTATAATAGTGATTACCCCCTGACTACAGTGGCGATATCTTACAATTTCCTGGCGGATGATCGCAGAATTAGCAATTACTCTGCCCAATATGACAAATATTTCCTCTATTTTTTCACTACAAAATGACAGTATGTGAGACTTTCCTGACATGAAAATACATCAAAAATATGCCCTCCGATGAGAGCCTTAAAACCGTCTCCCCTCATGGGACCTGGCCCTTACGTTAGTTATTACAAGCCTTTCTGGGACACTTTGAATTGTGCTTCTATCTTTATTCTGAATATCTAAGGGAAATAAGAAACTTTTTTTTCTCTACAGAATAACTGTGTCCGAGACTGATGCATAGCATAAACATATACGATAAAAGTATCCCGTGAGATGAAAATCTCAAAACCTCAGTTTTACAAAAGAGTTATTACAGGCCTTTCTGGGACATTTTGAATTGTGCTTCTATCTTTATTCGAAGTACCTAAGATGAAGTATCTAAATATTAGCTCAGTAACCCATCATGTTTCCATGTGTTCCATTATTATCACCTTTTCTTTGAACCTTATATTGTACCAAACACGTATTTGAAGCTTGACGCAAGATGCAGATGCCGTGTGAATTGTTACAACCACAACGTAAAACCAACAGAGATGTTGAATTATGGCAAATAAATGATTTGAAAAAAAAGCTGTGTATGGCCACGAGGTGGCAGCACCTTAGTACAGTGGTTCACACTTTATGCCACCAGATAGCGCAGCGGTTGCTGTTGGCTAGTGTGATGCGAGATTTGGTTACCCTGTGAAATAAGACCCCTGTACGGTATCCCAGAATTCCTGCGCTCAGTGAGTTTCCGGTTGCAGTGCGGGTGTTCCGACGGTGATTAGACCTGGTGACCCTTTTCCGCCGTGACCCAGAGTCACCATGACCCTACTTCCTGGTTGTGGTGACCCAGTGTCATGGTCGTGGTGACCCTGTGTCCTGGTCGTGGTGACCCAGGACTGGTCATGGTGACCCTTCTTCATTTTACAGGGAAATTGGCCAAATACTTTTGTGGAAATGGGGAAATTTCGAAAATACTTTTAGGGAAATGTGCTATTACTTTAGGGGAAATTGGGAAATCGGACCCCCCCCCCCCCCCTGTGGGACCCTCTTTAATATTAGCTATTCAATAGATATTATGAGTATTTTTGGGTATTTTCTTAATTCTGATAGTTAATTCTGAAGGCAAATTTTGATAAATAGATCTATCATGAGTAATTTTTTATTTTTGGGGGTTTATTTCCCAATTTGTTGGTCATTGATGCAACAGACAAGTAAACAACCATCAACACCTGATTCCCGTATGCACTGTTTTTTTCATTTTTTTAAACAGATCAATATCATATCACAAATATGTCATCAGTAATAAATACATTAAATTAATACAGATCAATACCATAAGCTAAATGGTGATACATTTTACTAACTCTCCTAGATCCGCTGTCACTTGACAAGCGTTCCTACCCCTACCCGCCCCACCACTGAGTGGAGTGCATGGTGCGATGTCAATATCTTTAATTAATTTACTATTACTTCCACACGTTTGAACCTGACAATATATATACTGGAATAAACCTTAGGGTCTCGGCTTTGCTCCCACCTACCTCCCTGATTGTTTATCTAACGTTAAAAGCCTGTACGAATTAATTTAGAAAGAGATGACAGTAGATCAAAGGGTCACGGCGACTAGCACCTCGGGTCATGACGACCACAATTTTGCGCTAAAAAACGGGTCACGGCGGAAAAGGGTCAGGACGACCATTAACCTTCCGACAATGTAAACAATGGCCGTATATCGGTTTTCCGACTTCTAACCATAGAAACTGCCTGTAATTTGGCTTTCTGGTGTGAAATCATCTGAACTCTCCATTTCTGGCATTGGATTTCAGATTTTATGAATTTATGATGCCGAATTGTGCGTTATTTCCACAAAAGCAGCTGTGGTTGTCGGTGTGTTTGTGTAAAGCCAACTTGGGTACTAACAAATGTAAACAATGGTAGGAACCACGCTGCATTTCGAGTTCTTAAACTATAGAAAATGCGTGTCATTTGATATTATAAGGTAAAATAATCCGAAAATGTCATTGCTGGAATTAGATGTCTAATTTGAATGGATAGAAAAACCGAAAAACGTTAAAAACTAGTCTGTACCGGTACTCGCTCGAGCGATAATAGGTAGCGAGTAGTGTAGTGTATTATCGGCACCTTAAGACTTTATTTTCTCTAAAATGTTTAGAAACTGTTCTTTGCTTATCACAACAGCGAAATACATTTATCAAGGCGATTTTGCAGAACTTGAAGAAGGTGTTAGCACCAAAATAGCAAAATTGAAGGGGGTAGCCATTGCTTTATATGGCTATGTATAGGCGTGTATTATCGGCACCCGGCGTGTATTATCGGCACCCCTTCACGTTTCTTCTTGAAAATGGGTCAGTAACATAAAAAATAAATAGCTCCAGAGTGGAATTATTGATATTGACATAGTGTGGATACTTGTTATGCTCAACTGAGATACAAATTGGCTAATTGTAATGCTTTAATTACATGTTACACAAACTTGACAAAGTGACCCAGGAGTATGGAATATTGCTGTATATTCTGTCTCCACAATACACAGAGATCCATGTATATGCTCAAGCATGGTATATAAAAGAATTTGAAGTCTCATCATATACAGAACTTTTCAATGTAATACAACTGTAGCGGTTACCCTCTAGTCGCTGAAAGTGTGTTACCACTCTCCGCGATCGTCAGCCGACCAGAGGTTCCGAGACTAGTCGCTACCCTGTACTTTCCGTGCCAATACAGGTGGGTTCGGCTTTACCCACTGGAGAAGGGAGGGAGATCCGAGATCTACCAACTACCACTTAACCGCGAATAGAAAACCAGACTCCGGACAGTTTCAGTTTACCGTTCCTTTATTACTGGAAGTAATACACAATTCGTTGATGCTACGGGGCACCAACTAGCGCGGGAAGAGATACTGGTCTCTTCAACGTTGAAAGGTGTTTCAACACAACCTAACCAACTCGTGAGGCTTCAGACGTTCACTCCGTAAAGAGGCACCGTGAGAAGTCCTATCAACCCGCTGTGGACTCGACCTTATATAGCGGCCGAGTTACGTAATGCGGGTGAACCCGCAGCATTTACATACTGCGGGTCCGCCGGCCATACCGCACAGCAAGGATCGGCTCTCGCGCCACCTAGTTCTAAAGTGAAACAACGCTGCTCGACTGCCCTGACCCCTACACAACTATTCAAAAAAAGGACTTTCTATCCCCTCATAGCGGTATTTAAATTATTGTTTGATTCATATAATGTATTTGAATATGTGTGGTTACAAAATTAGAATAAAATAATTATGGTCAGGTGCCGATAATACACTACTATACACAAATCGGCGTGTATTAACTGCACCCCACGTGACCAGCTTATGGTACAAAATTATTTTTAACATAGCACTCCCTAGAATCTAATTTGAGGTGTGTCCCTGAAAAAAAAACCTGAATTTCATTAAAAACGTGCCCATTTAATCTGATTAAATTCTGATTAATGATGCAGTGCTTCCTAACAAACAAGTTAAATACACCATAAGCATGAACTGAATAATAACAAGGAAATATAAAATATGCAATAAATTGACAGAGACGGGCTGAAATCGTCTCCTATTAAATCAAAGGTAACACGAGGATACACACTCTGATTCATATATACAGGGTTCTTACAGAGCCTGGAAAACCTGGAAAAGCCTGGAATTATGCTTTTGAGTTTTCCAGGCCTGGAAAAACCTGGAATTCTCACAGAAAGCCTGGAAAAACCTGGAAGAGCCTGGAAAATTTAGTTTTGCATAAAAACAATTTTTTTTAGTCTATGTAATTCTGATCATTATTAACTTTCCTTAACTACGCTACCTAACTGCCTATGACGTTTCAGGGACTTTGTTTAAACAGTTCTAAAAATCCTTTATTTGATGATGTATAGCAAATTGCTAATAATATAACATTATTTTAATTATTTGTCTTCACATTTAAAAGTGGCAACTAATAAAAAGAATTTTGAAGATATTTATCCCAAACCACCGAAATTCCAAAAGTAGTAAGGAACCAAATTTGATGATAAATCAGACATGGTTTTTAGAGACTTTGACCAGATGTGCCTGGAAAAGAAATATTAGGGCCTGGAAAAGCCTGGAAAAAGCCTGGAATCTTATCGGGCTGTCTATGTACGAACCCTGTTTATATCAAATTGTTTCTATACAATATTTTAAATGAATAAATCGATATGACATATTAGCTTATTTAACTAATGTAAAATTAATAATTTATGCTGACAACATAGTACTAGTGGCGTATGGACAAACTCAGGGAGAGGCAAAATATCGAATGGAGGCAGACTTACAAATAATAGATAACTGGTCTCTGGCTAACAAATTATTTATAAACTATAATAAAACTAAAAGGTGATGTGGATCGGAAACCAGAGATAATTAGATACATAAAGAAAGATTGCATTTGGATATACAGAGAAAAAGTTGAAAGTACAAACAATCCCCTATAGCCTATGTATAATGTAGAGGTAAAAGGTATTGGGACAAATTACCCATCTATGTTCAAGTAATTCCATCCAATTTTAAAAAGAGTTTTAAAATGTTGTTTTTTTCAAACATTCCTTTATTGACATAATCTGTTACACAGCTTCAGTTTTTACATAGATGATATGAGGATAAATATTTGTCAATAAAGCGGGTGGGTGACAATCAGCTTTGATATAAAAATAGCTGGTTTTCATTGTCTTGGAAACCCAGCCAGGCCTTACTGATCTGACTGTGATCCATTGTTATACATAGAAATAGGTGTGAAGTTGTGTTCCAAATCAATATTCCCTATTTTATATAGAGTTTTATATCACTGATAGGCGATATAAAACGTAATCTGGTCACTTATCAGAGTAAGACAGTGACAGTGGCAACTCTGAAGGCATGGGGGAAAATCACCTATTTTCGCTCATGTAATTTGCAATAATTTCTGTTTATTTTGTTTCTGGGCCATGAGAGTTATCAATATACATTACAGATAACCTAAAAGTAATATCTAATTATCCAAAATAGGTGTCATGTGTTTAGAATAGGCAAAACCCATTTTGTGGATTGTTTTTATACCAGCTACTGCCAAGCAGCTGACAAAATCGGCGGACAGGCTGCACTGTGAAAAGCTTCCTGTTAGAAAAGAAGAAATGAGTCTCTCTTTTCTAACAAACACATACAGTCAAGTAGGTAAAGTATCCACCCCTAATCTGTTCGTTCTCTCCATTTAGGGGTGGACAGCTGTCCTATGTAAACAGTCCCGGTTTTGGCAAGTTTGTCAAACTTACCTTAATTTTGGCCAGTTGAGGCAAATTGTGGTTTCCTAAATTGAAGAACTAATATATATCACTAGATTCATTGTCCACAAGTGTTGTTATTCCAATATAAAGGTATATTTCCAGTGATTTTACTCCCATGTGAGGCAACACTGAACTGTGGCTACTTCCCCGGGCTACTTCCGGTCACTGCTGGTAACTGGTGACTTATTCAATTGTCCAGTTAGATAGCATGAGATCCTGTACAGAGCTGGTGACTGGTGTATCATAGTGTGCAGTGAGATGACCAGTGACAAACATGGCTGAACTTAGACTGTAGTACGTCCCGTTGTCGCTAGGTGCCAGGGCTCCCAAAAGGTGGCGCGGTGCGTGGACGGACTACTTAGAAGAAGGGAACCTCCACTGGAAAACTACTACTGAATACACAGTTTTAAAGCAACAGACACCTATTTTGAAGGTTGGCAAACACAAATTGGTATATATTTATTCATTCACACTTTTTTCATACATGGCAGTAGGCGGCCAGTATCAAACACACGGGAATGGAAAAGCGTGGGAGAGCTACATGTAGTAAAAACCCAGCCCTGTACAGGGACAGGGCTTGGTACACTGGCTAACAGTCAAGCTATTTTCTTTAAATACAATCGATTCTAGCTGTTGACATGTCTTTAATTCAGCGATACCCTGCTCCTAGAGCTGTGTTATGATCAAAACAAACAATGGCGTCGGCCGGGTCCGAAACCGGAAACTCACGCACGGCCGCCATTTTCCTATGCGCCCGCGGATGAGTCAAGGGTCTATTTATCGCCACTAGTATCTGGTGCGCGAACATGCGCAGGGTTGAAGTCCGCGATTGGAGAGTTACAATTTACAACCACTCGATGCCCTAGCTTGTTCATGTGCACTTGCAAACATTCGCAGGTTGAAGTCCACGATTGGACAGTTACAATTTACTACCACTCGATGCCCTAGTTTGTTCATGTGCACTTAGGCCTAGGCACTTTCATAACTCCCGTTCGCGGGTCTGCCGCCGCGGCCGCTTATTTTGTGATCGACCCTTTGAACGAAACCTTTTACCCCACTTATCTTCAAAGGTCGATTCTGAAGCTATTTATTGGAATATCAAGGTGGTTAGGGTGTCATATTAAAGGGCTTGATGAGATCTATCCTCTGCATATAAGATATCAATGATTGGATGAGAAAAAAAATAAGGGTTTGGTCAAGTGAAATTAAAGCTCAACTTTAGAGGCATTTTATGGTATGAAGATCAAGTTGCACATAAAAATAACTAGGTTGCACATGTTCTATGGTTAAAAATGTTTTAGAATATGCCTTAACATTTCCATTTAGACATGGCGCACTGTGTTTTATAAGCAGCCCCAAATTCCTCACATGTAAGCTCTGAGAGGGGTTGGGTGTGACCACCTCCAACACCCCCCCCCCCCCACACTGCACCACTACTCTAGCTTTTTCACTCTAGGGGATACATGGTTTCTGCTGTCTGAATGTGATTTTAATTTTTTTTTTATTCAGTAATCCGACAACATTCACCCATGACAGGGCGTTCTTACATGTTAACAGGAAAAACATATATACACATTTGTTGACAATAGACAGAAGAAAAGGTAGTAGAGATTGGAGGACATAACACACAGGACAGTTACAAGTAGGTATAGAGAGTATATACAATTTAATGTATGGCGTTTGGGCCGGCATATAGGGTGATACGTATGAATGAATCTTGGCAAAATTTACTCCCATTCAGCATTGTTTTCCAGCAAGTATGATTTAATAGAGATTTTAAAATAGGAACTATCCTTAGTTTCTTGTATGTGCTTTGGTAATTTATCCCAGATTCTCACTCCAAGGTACAATGGGCTCTGCCGGTACTTTTCTGTTTTAGGATATTCAGTTTTTAGTCCTATCTTTTCTGTCGCTTAGTCACACGCATAGGAATTATAGTGTTTGAGGGGTCATCTGACCACCACCAGATAAACATCAATTAAGTGTGAGTATCTGCGGTAAGAGTCTGAGTTTACATTTATCATATAGATCTGCAATTGGATACATTAGAACCCCGCCTAACGGACACCCCGCGTAAGCGGACACCCCGCGTTAGCGGACACTTTTGCTCGGAACGGAATTTTTTCCCTCTATTAGATGTTTATTTTAACCTCGCGTAAGCGGACACCCCGCGTAAGCGGACAGTTATTTCGGTACGAAAAGGCCTAAAACCCCGTGTAAGCGGACACCTCCGAGGGATACCCTACCAAAGATAGATTAATCTGTCCTTTTTATCAGTGTGTGTGAGTATATTCATAGAAAATCCATTTTGTGATTCAATGTTTAATAGCTGCGGACCCAATTAAGATATCAAAAAATTGATTTCAGATCTATTATCACCTTTGTCTCCCCTATTCATCGGTATATAACACATTTATATTGGGCTGGAGGAAACTTGAAAACCCCGCGTAAGCGGACACCACGCGTAAGCGGACACTTTGGCCCGGAACGGAGGGTGTCCGCTTACGCGGGGTTTTACTGTACTTTCGTTGTTCCCTTATACCCAGAGCAGCTCTCATACATTGATTAAAGGATACATCCAATCTGTGTCGGTCTCTGTTTGATACTCCAGTATAGACGAAGTCAACATAGTCGTATATCGGTGATATTGTTTGTTTCAGAATCGTTATTCTGGCACTTTGAGGTATTTGGTGTCTTAGTATTCTCAACTTTGATAGTTTGTCACTGGCCATGTTTATTATTTTATTTATTTGGTACTTGAAGGTCAGGTTACTATCTATTATGATTCCTAAATAGTTGAATTTTTCTACTCGCTGTAAAGGGGCCCCCCCTACTAAGTTGCCGTCTGTTACAATGTTTTTCGAATTTCTACCAATCCACATCTGGACTGTCTTATTCGCGTTCATTTCTAGTTTATTTTCATTTAGCCACTGTCCAATATTGTACAAGTCTATCTGCATTTTTCCTCTGAGGTTTCGATATCTGTTCCTGTATTAATAAGAGCTAAGTCATCTGCATACATTGATTTAAGACTGTGATATTCTGTTACTGGCTTTGATGATGAGCAATAGCAAAAGTGAAAAGTATTGGTGTTAAGTTATTGCAAACTCTCAAATACAACTGGCTTTGACAATGAGCCATTTTAGAGTATCTTTATATGATTATAACATATTATCACCTTACCTCTTATTCTGAAATTCAGTTCTACTTTTACAAATAAATATGATAAACCCCTTATGTTAACTGCTTCTCTCCTTTTTATATCTTAGAATTTTTAAGTATTTCAATGTATGAGCTTAAACATTTCATAAGAAATAGTTATTTAAACCCATTTTATAACATTGACCTTTGACCTTGAAATGACCTTGACCTTGGACAATGTCACCACATGTATGGTCACCTCTGTTATTTGCTTATCCTAAACCAACTTTTTACCTCAAGTTCCTAGTCTTGATATATCATGAGATACGGCAATTTTACTCCCATTTCATAATATTGACCTCGACATGACCTTGATCTTTCCAAGGTCACTAGGAGGTTGATAAGGTGAACATGTTGTTATCCTATTTACATTGTTTGGTTGTTTCTAAGTCTGTTTTCACTAGTATCAGGCATCAACTATACACTACGTTCTTACTGACCATTCTGGTTTGTACCATTACAAGTGATATATGATTAACAGTGTGCAGGAACAATGTTACAGTAATTTAGTCTTACAGTTATCTATAGTTTTAAATCCACTAATCCTCGAACATATCCATATTTATAAATTACCTAATTTTTCTCTGATCCCTCTTTTGAACACTTGTTTCGAGCACCCTGTCTGTATACTCTGTGGTAATTCATTCCATAGGTAGATACCGTGATACACAGATGATTTTCTAAACCTCTCTTTCTAGGCCTAGGTAATTGTATCAGGATTCGGTTTTGTGAGCGAGTCATTGGTCTGTCTACCCTACCCTCCTTCAGCTTGATTGCTGAGATGTTCACTAAACTCTTTATTATACCTAGTAATAAAACTTTCCTCCTGGTGTCCGGATTTTCTACATCACATTTTCTTAACAGGTCATCAGTACTAATAAACATATTATCATGATACGCTTCTGCACCTAGCGCGATACGAAGTGAGCGATATATACACCTATTCAATCTCGTCTTGTTTTCCACAGATGATCCGTCTATAAGAAACGAGCAGTGGTCTGCAATAGGAAGGATGGTTGTTCTTGCAACTTTTAGTGCTGTAGCTTTACTAATAAATTTGCGTATTCTTCGAAAAACTGCGCACTTGTCATTTATGGCTCCTTGTAGTTTTTCCCCATGTTTTTTAAAGTTTAGCCCGCTGTCTATTATGGCCCCTAGATAGTTCATATGGTCGCATGTAGCAATAACTTCTCCATCTAGGTAGATGTTTCCCCTGTTTTCCCTTTTTATTTTATTTTTATTTCCATGGTATACTAATTTTGTTTTCTGAACATTTATGGTAAGCCAATTTGCAGAATACCACATACCCAGTTTCTTGATAGCGGTCTGCATTTCAGATTCAGCCGATTGTACGTGTATACCATTAGTTACGACTACCAAGTCGTCTGCATACATTAGTGCAAAATAATCGTCTATACAGGCAGTTAGATCGTTTATGTAGATCAGGAAGAGCACAGGGCCCAGTATGGAACCCTGTGGCACCCCAAATTCGACATAACTAGATGATGATGATACTTCGCCATATCTGGTATAGCATCGACTATTGCTTTGATAAGATTTCAGCCACTCTTAAAGCCTTCTACCTATTCCTGCTTCAGCCAATCTGTATAACAATAATTTGTGATCCACGCAATCGAATGCCTTTTTGATGTCGATATAAAGGGCTATTGATACTTTGTTGTCATTATCTAATTCGGCCAGATGTTGCACTAATTTCAAAACCGCACCACCCGTGCTTCGACGTTTACGAAATCCAAACTGTTGTTCGCTTAAAAAATTCTTATTCTCTAGATAGTGATACAATTTAGTGTGAACAATCCTTTCTAATATCTTCCCGATTACGGGGAGTACCCATACTGTCCTCCAGTTGCCTATATTGGTCAGGTTGCCCCTTTTTGGCAATGGGGATATCCTCCCTTCTTTCCAGTGTTGCAGAAACTCTCCCCGCGAGATGAGCTGTTTCAGGAGTAAGACGAAGTCTTCAATACAGTTAAACAAATGCCTTTTTAGCAAGCGACAACTAACATCTGTTATTCCCGATGATTTGCTCTCATCGATTTTTTGTATTAAGGCAGATACATCTTCGGTCGTAATATTTTCTATCTCCATTTCACAACCATTAACATTTTGTCGTTCAACATACTGATATACTGACATATCACTCAAATCGCAATTCAGTTTTTTTCCTACGGTACAAAAATACTCATTTGCGTATTGTGCACAGCATCCAAACTCAATTTTCCTATTTTGATCATCTATGAAGCAAATTTCTGCTTCATCCCTACCTTCTGGTTTTACTAAACTATTTAATACTTTCCAATATTTTTTGGGGTTATTTAAGTTTTTCTGCAAGTTTGTTACAATAAAGGATCTTCTAGCCATAACTAGTTCTCTTTGTATTTTCCTTTTTAAATCGCGCATTTCTGTTAATAGGTTGACTCTAATTTCTGGCAATAAATTTTTTCCTTTTCTAGCTAATTTCCTGCAAATCCTTTTCTTCCTCGAAATGTTTCTCTTTATTTATGGAGTTATCCAGTTACTCTTTTCAAATGTTTCTTTATATTCTCTAATAGGTGCCTTATCATTCAAAAAGTTTTGCAGTTCTTCTAACCATAGTTTCCATACTCTTGGGCCCGATTCGGAGTGGACTTTTTCCTTGATTTGTTTATCTAATTCTTCCTGAACTACTTTAGAATAATTCCTAGCTTTCCTGATATTGATTGTGTGTTTCCCTCTATCTTTCTTTTTTAAAGCAAAAACGATTAAAAGGTCGCTCTAATAGATATCGAGGGTGCCTGCCTTTTGTATAAATGATGCATTTGTGATGATTGTGTCTATACTACTACTGTTTCCGATGCCAGGTCTTGTAACCTCACTTATCAAGCGTTTTAAATTATAGTTCCTAATTTTTTCTACAAGATTTTTGTTCCTACAGTCTCTGCATTGTAGGGCGTCTAGGTTGATATCACTCATGAACCATAATTCCGATTTTTTTTAACCTGTCGTCCATACAAATCATATCCACGTACTCTAATAGGCTATCAATGTTGTATCCAGGGGTCCTATATACATTTATGATTGTCATTGATCGGTGACCAGGTTTCTCAATTTTTGCCACTACGGTTTCTAGTTTCTCGTTCATAAGACTTACGTCTGATTCAATAACTGTGTAGGGTGACCATTTCTTGTTAACATAGAGACCAACACCACCAGCCTTTCCCTTTGGTCTATCGTTCCTGAATAAAATATGTCCCGGGATTTTTACAAAATTGGATGGGATGTTTGGTTTCAATAATGTTTCTGAAGTACCAATTATATCAAAAGTCAATAAATTATGAGATATGTGTAGACATTTACTAAAAAGACTGCATATATTCCAATGGCAAATTTTTATACGTTTTTCTTTCTTTATTTCGCTACATTTATGTATCATAATTTCAGGAGTATGTTATATAGTTCTTTAACCCCTTGTTCATGTAAGAATATACTGTAACAATGGTGCAAAGTACAACCTTTCAACAAACATTCAAACAATTTATAGTGTATATGGCTATATAAAAATGCAACACACTCGTGGACAGTAAGGTCAAGGAGTGTCGAAAATAACCAGTTCATGACATTTTGTGCAAAGTTTGGCTATTCTTGTGAGTTTAGAGCCTCCCATACGTGCGTCCATTGTTCCGGTTGTTATTCGTAGGAAAAACAAAAATAGATTTCTACTCACAGTTTTTTCACAAGCTCAGATTTCTATATCATCGTGCATCAACGTTCCCATAATTCTTCGGTATCTAGTCAGTGTTGCACACACTGTTCGGTATTCTCGTGGCTTCCCCGGTTCTTGGTCGATATCGTCCTTGTATCTCCGTTGACGATCTTGACCACGGAGACTTTGTTGCTCAGCGAATAGACAAATTGTTATTCATAAACCTTGATTATGCCATCGTTTTATCACATATAACAATAAATTATCAATGCCTAACCAATTCTTATTTGACAGACCTACGGTTGTTAAACATTCAAAGACGTGCTTCTTCTCAGGGGTTGGGCCCGCTTATCTATTCATTTACAATATACAGAGAAACGTTATGTGTTTAGATAAATAATTCAAAAGTGATATATCGGGAAGGACAGTGGCCGCCAGAGCTACACTACGATACACTGGCCGCCAGAGCTACACTACGTTACACTGGCCGCCAGAGCTACACTACATTACACTGGCCACCAGAGCTACACTACTTTATACTGGCCGCCAGAACTACACTACTTTATACTGGCCGCCAGAGCTACACTACTTTATACTGGCCGCCAGAACTACACTACGTTTCACTGGCCACCAGAGCTACACTACTTTATACTGGCCACCAGAGCTACACTACGTTACACTGGCCACCAGAGCAACACTACGTTACACTGGCCGCCAGAGCTACACTACGTTACACTGGTCACCAGAGCTACACTACGTTACACTGGCCACCAGAGCTACACTACGTTACACTGGCCACCAGAGCTACACTACGTTACACTGGCCACCAGAGCTACACTACGTTACACTGGCCACCAGAGCTGCACTACTTTACACTGGCCACCAGAGCTGCACTACGTTACACTGGCCACCAGAGGTACACTACGTTACACTGGCCACCAGAGGTACACTACTTTACACTGGCCACCAGAGGTACACTACGTTACACTGGCCACCAGAGCTACACTACGTTACACTGGCCACCAGAGCTACACTACGTTACACTGGCCACCAGAGCTACACTACGTTACACTGGCCGCCAGAGCTACACTACGTTACACTGGCCACCAGAGCTACACTACGTCACACAGGCCACCAGAGCTACACTACGTTACACTGGTCACCAGAGCTACACTACTTTACACTGGCCACCAGAGCTACACTACGTTACACTGGCCACCAGAGCTTCACTACTTTACACTGGCCACCAGAGCTACACTACGTTACACTGGCCGCCAGAGCTACACTACGTTACACTGGCCGCCAGAGCTACACTACGTTACACTGGCCACCAGAGCTACACTACGTTACACTGGCCACCAGAGCTACACTACGTTACACTGGCCACCAGAGCTACACTACGTTACACTGGCCACCAGAGCTACACTACGTTACACTGACCACCAGAGCTACACTGTGTTACACTGGCCACCAGAGCAACACTACGTTACACTGGCCGCCAGAGCTACACTACGTTACACTGGTCACCAGAGCTACACTACGTTACACTGGCCACCAGAGGTACACTAGATTACACTGGTCACCAGAGCTACACTACGTTACACTGGCCACCAGAGCTACACTACGTTACACTGGCCACCAGAGCTACACTACGTTACACTGGCCACCAGAGCTACACTACGTTACACTGGTCGCCAGAACTACACTACGTTACACTGGCTGCCAGAGCTACACTACGTTACACTGGTCACCAGAACTACACTACGTTACACTGGTCACCAGAGCTACACTACGTTACACTGGCCGCCAGAGCTACACTACGTTACACTGGCCACCAGAGCTACACTACGTTACACTGGCCACCAGAGCTACACTACGTTACACTGGCCACCAGAGCTACACTACGTTTCACTGGTCACCAGAACTACACTACGTTATACTGGCCGCCAGAGCTACACTACGTTTCACTGGTCACCAGAACTACACTACGTTATACTGGCCGCCAGAGCTACACTACGTTACACTGGTCACCAGAACTACACTACGTTACACTGGTCACCAGAGCTACACTACGTTACACTGGCCGCCAGAGCTACACTACTTACACTGGTCACCAGAACTACACTACGTTACACTGGCCACCAGAGCTACACTACGTTACACTGGCCACCAGAGCTACACTTCGTTACACTGGCCATCAGAGATACACTACTTACACTGGTCACCAGAGGTACACTACGTTACACTGGCCACCAGAGCTACACTACGTTACACTGGCCATCAGAGATACACTACTTACACTGGTCACCAGAGCTACACTACTTTAGCTCTGGTTGGGTTAAAATCCAGACCACCTTGAACCGTATGCTGTTAGTGTCTGTGACTCTCCCTGCAGAACTTTGGTGTGACCTGGACCTATGCTTGGAGAGTGTGATATTTCTCTCTCTTGAAACCAATTCTACATATTCATATTTCCCTTTGTGTGTATTTTTTGAATAGAATAACCATAAGGGTAAACTTCATTATCAATTTGGTAAGCTGTGGATATTTCTTGATAAGTATTTCTGCTCTGAGAACCCATGTATAAAAAAGAATTCTTGGTCT
Source organism: Alentia gelatinosa (assembly GCA_950022655.1). NCBI lineage: Eukaryota > Metazoa > Annelida > Polychaeta > Phyllodocida > Polynoidae > Alentia > Alentia gelatinosa. The sequence goes on along the minus strand of OX465581.1, from coordinate 1,590,909 downwards.
GAGAGTGAGAATTCCTGGACACAAAGTTGGTTTAACCATACCAACCTCTAAGTTGGAACAGAGTGGAAACCGAGGTGTCGGCCAATCTAGGTGCGGGAGACTTCGACACACTCCCACAGCGTTATCTAGAGTCAGCTTCATGTCCATAGAGAATACACTTTATCTCACCCCCGGTACAAGTTGAGTCATAGGAATAACAATAGAAAAAAATACTCAACAATCACCTCCGTAAAGTGACAATACTACCCCACGGCCATGGCATAGTGAATTTGAGATGACGTCATATGGATTTGCTAAGTATATTCTAATTATTCTGAAATTGTGATGATATTTAATGTCATAGAAAGGAATGAGATAAATCCAGAATTGCTCTTCGCATTGTAAATCCAATACCGTTTTCTTTGAAATTTAACATAAAATGGTAAATGTGTAGAACTACACATTTAAGTACTTTCCAATTTCAATTTTTTTTGACAGAATTCACTAAAAAATATATTTTTCAGGACCTATACCATGTAAATCAGGCAAATGTAAATTTGCATATTTCAGCAATTGAGTTTTAATGAATTTTGCATTACAATGAATGACAAGGAACCCATTTTAACTGATAAAGGCAATATCTAAAAATCACTGGTGCCTCCGTGAATTGTAAAATATGTATTTAGACTCCTGAGCCATCACTATATGGAACATATTGATTTACTAAATGTTATGTTCTTTAAGATGCGCTTTAAGATACCTTATGGCAAGAGCGACATAAGGTGCACTTAAGAAAGGACATTTCATTTGTTTCAAAAGTTTCATGCAGTGTATTAAATGTATGTCCACCAAATGTATCACATCATAGTATAGTTTTTGATGTAATGGCCGCGGGTTGAATCTCCTCTAACCTTGGACGACCGTATATCTTTCCGTCGATTAGATATGCTACTCTGTGAGTGTGGTGGGCTTGTCCTTCAAATGAAATCCCGTTGATCCGGTGACTACTTATCACACAAGACCAAACACAGCAACTTTGATAAAACAGGGTTTTACAGAGTTAAGAATCAAGTTTATACCTCAGAAGAGCAGGGCTCTATCCCGGGAACACAGCTATCAAGTAGCAACACGAGGGAACTGGATGCTATCAACTGGAGTTGATGATCTGAGCTCAACCACCGAGAAGCCCAAAGAATTCTGTCTTCACAGGGGAACACAGCAAGTGACCTGTAAACCTGCGCCCTGTTTTTCAGTCGGGACGATCGCTAGCTGAGATCTGCTGAGATCTATGAGCGATCCTGAGACCGTTTGGGAGATCAATGGCTGCAGGTGTTTTTCAGTCATGGTCTCAGGGCGCCATAGCGGATCTCAGGGGGATCTCAGGTTGTGATCATTTAGCTGAGAACCCTAGCGATCATTTTCCTGCCAGATACAAGATTCTGTGATCGGAAATTATTGATTTGAGACACTTAAACTTATTCAAATTATACCATATTTACAGCGAATAATTGTCCATGTCTATTCAATCAAATCCTAAGATTTCATAATTTTCTATTAAATATTTAAAGAGTAAGATATGTTTTACTTTGTGAATGGGTATGAAGTGACCTTGACCCTACCCTGCTAAAATAAATTGAGCATTACAGTAGGTATACACAAGCTGCCTGAGAGGTGCAGTGCCTGCATTTTTCAGATTTCCAGACAAACGTTTATCACGGTCTTAATAACCACAGGAATACAATGAAATTTGGGATATAGGTATGTCAGATTGTTAGTACCCTCCAATCAAAATATCTTCAAATTTGAATAAGTTTTAGCATCTGAAAAAATAGGTTACGTCAAGTATCAATTGGTCTCAGGTTGAGACCGTTTGGGAGATCATTTCACTTGAGATCCCTTGAGATCATCACAACTGAAAAACACTAAAATCACCCGAAACAGTCGCATCTCAGTCTCAGGCTGAGATCCCCAGAGATTGTCTCAATTGAAGAAGAGTTTGGCTTCCAAACGGTCTCACCTTGAGATCGTCTCGACTGAAAAACAGGGCCCTGGTGTGGATTCGACTAAACTGAGTTCATAATATGAGAGAACCTGCCAAGGGGCTGAAAATACTCATTGTCTGCAGTTCATGTCAGATTGTGAAGTGGTCTATGGGTGAAGAATCAAACATGTCACAATGTACTGTTGTAGGGTCTTAAAAGATGTTACTTAAGACCTGGGAACTGCTCTTAGATGAATCATATGACGATCGTAATAATTTCAATAAAATACTGTGAATCTTGTTGTAAACTCGTAATTCTCTAGTAGATCAGCTTGCTACGAACTAGGCTCAGCAGTACGGTAACCTCACACAGCTGAAACTTGAGGTACTGAGGACAGACGATGAAATTTTATTAATCAATTTTAATTATCAGAACACAATCCATGAGCGATGAACAAATACAGTACATAATTCAATAACCGTTCAAGTGCAAACCGATTTGTATACACGCCAAGTTTGTTTCTTTCAAATTCTCATGTTGTTCACATCATTCCAGTAATTGCAATCCAATGAATATTAATGAACCTAACAGTCCATCGTCTCGACACATAATCGCTTATTTGACCATAATACTGCCATCGCCTGATCGTCTCATCATTCCATCATTCTAATAATCAGTCCTGTGTTTTAGTCTACAATTCAGATAATCATTCACAAATTCGCCTCACTCATAATCCAGTCTGATGAAAGTCCTTTCACTAGTCACACAGTGTTGAGGGTCCATGTGTGCTTACTCTGTGTTCTCTCCCTATGAGAGTCAGCTCTATGAACGTCGGTTTTCAAGTCACTCACGGAGTAAAGCTGAATTCATGCGATCACTATATTTCAAAACGACCTCACTCCAGGTAGATTGAGGTCGTGTAGCAGCGAACAGCACTTACTTACATCTCGTCCAGATCTTGACTTCTTACTCACTACTGCTCAGCGCAGACAGCGCAGAGGTATACACCTCTGTTTTGACACATGATAAGTTACTCTCCTTATAAAGAACACCTATGATACGTATACATTTTCCCCACTACAGAATCCTATCGGAAGTTACTGAATCACATACATATTAGCTAATACACATTAACTGCAAAATACCTAAGTAATTTTTGTACAAGCACGTAGTGCAACAAATTTAAATTGACAAAAGATCTTTTTCTGCTAGGCCCAAGGTGAGAGTGGTTTCATAGATATGTGACTGAGTTGACCAAATAATTCGAGTAATGTATCCTTTCTCACCTGGTATGGCAGATTGACCGCTGCACGCTTGTAGAAGCAGCTCCGGTATTTCACCAAAAATCCAGTGGAAGTAATCAAGTGAACAGAGCCCTACATAGAGACAAAAAGGGTAAAAGGTTGAGAAACAACCACAGGTGGTTAGATAACGGTGGGGTTCACGTAAAACGCATTTACTTACCTTTTCTGGCTGTGCCTGATGAACTAGCATTGTTTTCCCCCCATCATCGCTCACTATGGAAAGCCAGTTAGCCAAGCAGGCCGTAAAAAACTACAAACCCGTACTAAACCCAAAACATGTGGAGGGTCTACCTCGGAAGACCAGGACTATTGCCTTTTAAGAATTTCCCTTACGTTAGATTTTCTGGTTAAATCGAAAAGAAACACCACAGCTGGATGATATTAAGCATTCGTTGGATCAAAATCACTCAGAGGTCCAAGAACTACTTACGGAAAAGCAACACTTAAAACAAGAGCTTAAATCCGTGACATTACTTGATAAACTAGAACCTAACCTCCAGTTGACTAATGCACAAGTAGCCAACATCCAGGAAAAACTCTGACGAATGATCACAATATACGTGACCATAACCTCATGATAGAAGGCATTGATGTCGCCGATAATGAAGAACCACTCACCATAGTTTATGATGTACTTAAACGCTTATTGGACAATTCGGCTTGAAAATTAAAACCCATGTCAAATTCCTGAAAATTTAATATGATGAGCTCTAAGTGTTTTGGAACACATATCTAACTTAAAAATCGGGGGTCACCATGCTAGTTTTTGATTTACAGATCAATATGATGATAATTTTATATAAGAATATATAGAAATTCTAAAAAGTATTTTTTCACATAGTAAAACCCATGTCATTTTCCTCAAATTTTCACAGAATATAGTACATATATAGTACTACTGATTTATATTTTAAAAATTATTGGTCACCATCCTTGTTTTTGAAAGAATTGAAGAAAACCATATTTTTCAGTAGTATTCCTTTGTAAATCAAGCAAATGCAAATTGGCCTATTTTACCTATTGAGATTAGATAAACTGGAGACAATTTTTAATTTACCCATGTAGAATTGTAATGAATCCCAAGAAAGCAGTTTTGACTGATAATTGGCATTATTTTAAAATGACTAGGTGGCGCCACTGTGAATTGTAGGATATGCCTTTAAACACATGGCTAATGATCAAACAGTAATGCCGGAGACACACCAAGCGAGAAACGATTATATGAGCGATAAAAGATAAGAGTTTTCTGTCCATAGCCAGCGATATGTGAGCGAGTCCTACTAGTGATAACCAGTGAACCAATCAAATTGACTTTTAAAGTCACATGATCACCTTGCAAAACCCAAACTTACAGTGGCTTACTTGCCAATGCAGTGATCGCCAACTATCAAACATCGCTCATACTTGGCAAGTTTTCCAGTTATCGGCCAATTAATAGCAGTTGTCTCGTTTGTAAAGATGTCCATTTGTGAACTGGGAGCTATTTCAAAAGTCTGGAGCGTGCTAAATGAGAGTACTCACTGCCAAAGTGAGAGCTAACAATGTCACTTGAAGCGTCGCTGTCGAGGTGGAGGTGCCGCTCGCTATTGGGTATTGGTACCGGTTTTGCTGCCGCTTTGATTCAAAGTGCCGCTTGCTGTTGCAGCCTCTCGATTTGAAATGTGACGTGCCACTGGCGAGACCTCACTCGACTTTTGAAACAGCTCCCTGCTGCTGTGTACTAAGAGTAAGCTGCGGAAGTCATGTCAAAGGTATTTATTTCAGAGGACACGAACCCTCAAAAAGCCGATGCTTGTGGTCATAAGGCTGGCTCCTCACAACTTGCCTACAAGACTGCCCCCGCAAAATAACCCTCTATGCTGAAGGTTCTACCATATCTACATATCTAGCCTCTTGTAGAACGACATGTGCTCTTGAACGACTCTCCACTAGAAATTACTAAAATTATAACTATTTAGGACTCATCATCGATTAAAAACTCAACCTGCATGAGCACAGACCATTAACAGACAGAAACTAGATCTACTACACTTTTCTTGCACACTGACACAGACCCCAACTCTAATTGATAGAAGAGACATTTATTCTCAAGTGTTCATGACATTTGTATCATTCAGGGGATTAAACACCACTTTCATAGGATATTTCTAAAACAAAAATCATCCCACCATATCAAATGCAGTCGTTTACTGGCAGATTCTAATGAGTATTCCTGTGAAATAGTCTGCACTAATAACATTAGAGTTGAAAAACCTGGAATGTCATTGATAATAGTTATGAATGATATTGTTAGCCAATATGCTGATGGAATGCATAATGGCAGCCATCACGAAGTATTCACTATTGTATTCATAATTTGAATATCCATAAAATCCATATTCACTGAGAGTATTTCCCTAGCACTCCAGTTGCCAGGGAAAGATAATAAAATTAACAGGAAATGTTTTACAGTGCAGTAATGTTTCAGATATAGATATGGTAGGACAGGAACATGGTTGCACAATAAGACACCCTGACCAGCATATCTGTCTCTATCCTAACCCTAATAAAAACGCCATAGGCTTAACATGTGATTTGTTTATGTCACAAGTGTGACATAAAGTGTTGTTTATGCCACTACTTTCTAATATGAAAAAAAAATGGAAACGGGGTAGGATAAAATCTAGACACCACTCGTTTGAGTTTGAGTGTATTTATGTCACTCATTTTGTTGGCTTTATAATGTCACTCGTCTTCGACATTACAGACCCAACAAAATGCGTGGCACAAATAAACTCAGGTGCATTTCTTTAATAGTCAATGTTCGGACTCAAACTCGTGACGTCCCTTGATATTATCTACGTCAAACTGAGATAAGTATCCACAAGACCGCCTGCACTTAATGTTACAGCGCACTACTTCCTAGCAACAATCATTCAATGTAAACATTCTGTTCTTAAGATAAAAGCAAAAGCCTTTATTGCCATACTTTGCAGACAGAAAATACAAGGGATGCATGATTGATGGCCCTGAATCTATATGCTCATAGATCACACATGTACAGTATACTTAGATACTCTGCTGTATTTTCTGTATGTACATCTGATTTCACATATCTTGTATCTTGTGTGAAATCGAGGGGGTTGTGGAAAGTATCATAGCCAATAGAAAAAGGCTTGTGGAAAGTCTATTAAGTACAATGGGAGGTGTGTAAATTTTCCCAGAAATTACATATATATTTTTATATCCTGAACTATAAAATGTATTTAAACTAAATATATCAAATATGTAGATTTTCAGGTGCATTTCTTTAATAGTCAATGTTCCCCACCATTTATACAACATCGACAACATGACGAAACTATTAAAAACTCAAATGTTTCTTTCTGTGTAAACTACATATGGATCGTGAAAGGGAGGAAACAACTAGGGGTTATAATGTACAAGCACAAATTCAGGTCTCATTGGCTTGATCAGGCAGGTAGGGCTACCAGGAAATCTAACATCTCCTTTAAAACCATATTTCCAATTTTTCTGGGGCATAGATCGTGGTAACATTCTATCCCTGCCCAACTCAAAAAACGCCTTCTGGTTCCACGAATCTAGAGACCTTCATAAGTAATGTGAAAACGGAAATCACTAAAACTGACACTCGGAGAATTTCCAAACATAATGTAGACAAAGGTGAAAATAGAGCTCTGAGAAGCCTAAAGCTCAATAAAGAGATAGTGATCTTCCCTGCAGACAAATGTGGCTCAATTGTAGTTTAGAACACCACCGACTACATACATGAAGCCAATAGACAGCTAGGAGACATGAAAACATATGAGAAACTAAACACTGACCCTACCAAAAAACATGTTGAGCAGGTCAATAACCTCATAGATGAGATGGTAGAAAATGGTGACATCACAAAAAAAATGGCTAACACCATGAAGGTTAAGAAACCGTGAACACCACAAATATATTTCTTGCCGAAAATTCACAAAAACACACTCCCCCCACCGGGGAGACAAATAGTGTCAGCGAATGACTGCCCGACAGAGCGCATATCAGCAATGGCAGATGTGTTTCTAAAACCTTTTGTCACAAAAATGAAATCATATGTGAAAGACACAACTGATTTCATAAACAAAATCGAACACATAGACAACATCGCGGAAGGGAGTATAATCGGCACAATGGACGTCACATCATTGTATACGAATATCCCTACAGATGAAGGAATTGAATCGATCCGTCAGAAACTGGATCACAGCAGAAATAAATGTGAGAAACCTCCTCAGGACCAGCAGCAGGAAGTTAGTGTAGTGTTTACGCAGAACCAACAGCACACTGTGCAATAAAGCAGGGGGCCGTATCAGTATTTGAACATTGGACAGGATCTGCGTGAAGAGCCACATTGATCAAGATTCCTGAAGAGTGCCCATATCGTGGAGTTCCTTGTGTGAACACCACAGAGGAGAGCAGTAAGTGGTACTTTCTATTTTGTTAAATCCTTTTAATAACCCCTACATATGCATCAGTTGACAATCATTTGATGTAAGACCTAACTCATGTACAGATGGATCAATTTGCTGTAACACACTCATAATGGACACTCGCAATAGAGTAAAAATGGTTGCATAATTGTTGTCAATACTCAGTCTACAAAATCGTATTAAATGGTCTGGATGCGCCAACTTGAAAGGAATCATAATCATAATCACAATTCAAAATATTTACCTTTTCTCTCTGCTACAAGAAATTACTTGAAAGTGTGAAGATGTTACATATTTATTATTATTACTATAGACTATCTACTTATGAGGTTTACCCAACTAATGGCATAGCCATGAAAACCAGTTGTGTATCAACTGAGGCTAATTGCCACTTTACTGTTTCCACTTGTAATTGGCGTATTATATGAAATATGCCAAACTAACCTGTATTATCCTACCCCTAATAAAAACGGTCCATAGGCATAACATAAGCAAATTTTATGTCTGACTTACATTCGGAAATGGCAACGTGAGCGGTTGGTAGTGTGTCTAGCGGTCCGCATAAATCAGCTATTTAACCGTGGTCACCAAGGTCAAACTGATATAACGTCGTCAATTCTACAAAACTGATTACCGTGCTTCTTCCCGATGCCTGATGATAAAGATACGAGCAGAGATACGCCCAGGACGCGGCAGAAAACAAAAACTGAAATGAACTCCGCCGGAGTGAGCGATAATACAGGTGAAGAGAGCCATGCTACCTTGTCAGTGATGTTCAAAGAGTTTATGATAACACATAAAGAAGACTTTACCACACTGGGCGAAAAGATTGATGGAATCCATAAGCGAATCGACACTCAGGATGAAAAGCTGGTCAAGTTCTCTAAAGAAGTTAATGAAAAAATAGAAAATCTGGAAGATAGACTGAAAAAAGCAGAAATGCAGGTGGAGGAATATGGAGTGATAATAGCCGAAATGGACCAGGAACCGGATCGCAACGAAATGACCATAGACAAACTTACTCTGCGTGTCAACACACTCGAAACCAAAGTGAACCAGCTCGAAGACGAAAAAAGGAGGAAAAATGTATTCTTCAAGGCCTAATGGAAAAGCCAGGCGAAAACGTGAAAAGGATCATAACTGACCTGTTTGCTGACATCGGAGCCATGGATGAAGACGACGAAACTGCAATCGAATACGCGTTCAGAATTGGCCCCAAAAGACAAAACAACCTGCGCTCAAGAAATATTCTCGTTAAATTTAGCAGTGCTCATGCTAAAAGCAAGTTGTACAAGAACATTGGCAAAGTCAAGGGTAGAGATAAATGGCGCAACGTATTTGTCTCCGATGACCTATCGATGACAAAAATGAACGAGCGGAAAGAATTACGCAGCTTAGCGGCAGTAGCAAGAAACCATGGCCACGACGCAAAGGTCAAAGGAGCGAAGCTGGTGCTCGATGACGAACAGTTCCTATACAAAGATGTCAACAAACTACCACAGGGTATCAACATGGAGGCTGCGAAGACCGTCTCAACTCCAGATGGGACGGCCTTCCAGTCTCACTACTCATATTTGTTGAATATGTACCAGTGCAAGATTCGATACGAGGACGTAATCTGGGATAGTAGTGAACAAATTTACTGCTTTATACTGGCAAGATACAACGGAGCCCAAGATGTCGCCAAGAGAATAAGAATCTGTGATGATGGATATGAGGCCAAGAAGCTGGCGAAAACAGTGCAAGTAACCAAAGCCTGGGAGAACAACAAATGCGATGTAATGAAACAAATTATGCGCACAAAGTTCGAACAGAACGATGGAATCAGGCAGAAATTGCTACAGCTTCGGGGCCCCATATATGAAGCCACCCTAGACAAGTTCTGGGGTTGCGGAAAAATTATTTCGGAATCCCGCACGATCACCGCCCAGTCCGTTACGGGCCACAACCACGCTGGCCGCATTCTGGCTGAGATACGTGACAGCTTCCATAGCACTGACACCGAGTGATACGCGAAACATCTGTGACAACTAAAATGGAGTGCACCCGACGGCTGTGGAGACCAGCCCCACGTAATACAATGTTTATGGACAGTCGTGGAGCTAAACTAGACACGTTGCTGAACAGCGAGGAAGGGAGGAACCATCGCGCCAGTGTCTACTTTTTCAGAGGAGCCAAACTAAAACAAGTCATTGTCAACGCGCACTACCACCTACTGCAGCACCCGGCCGACAATGTTTATATTATAGCAGGGGTCAATGACATCACGTGTAAGGTTGGTAGTACTGTTTCTTTCAATTGGGAATCTGTTGACACACTGGCCCAGTCACTCATAGTATATGCAGAAGTCGGACTTGACTGACTAGAGTTCAACCACCCCAAATCGAAAATCATCATATGCCCTCTTGTGGGGTTGAACCTATCACGTGTTGTACCCAGATCAAACGACGTCCAGCAGGGAATCGTAAATGAGGCAGTACTTAGGTTCAACAAAGCGGTCACTGGGTGGAACTCAACCAGAGGCCTGTCAACTCCCTGGCTCGCAAAAAACAATCATTCCAACAAATCCACTAGTACCTGTCATAATTATGATAACCTATACGACGGTCTCCATCCGTCGAACACTCTCACTCAACTGTGGAGTACACAGTTAATAAGATGTTTTGTTGAGAACACACTCGCACTCACACATTAAGATTTGTAACCTGCTATCAGGTGGGAACAGTATTGACATGTGACTACACGTTGCATGTGCAGTAAATTAGAGACGCGTTATATACTTAAATTTCTATTTTTGAATTTAAAGTCAAGGGCAATGCCGGCTGACAACATATACACACAGATGTGTTGACAACAAATCAGTGGGTTTTGGGGTAACTCACGCCGGGTCAACGACTAAGCGTGATAACCTGTCAGTTGGCCACTCCCGAGACACTAAAACTTGTCAAAATAGAGTAAATCATGTATTATACACTACAAAATTTTCTTTGGTGCTACTTTTGTTTTCTTTTCTTTCTTTGTGATTATTGCGGGCCGGTCGACCCACAACCTCTCTGTGCCAATATAGCGGTGTTTGCTATATGACCCACAGTAGGGAAGACATAGATTGTCTGATTTTCCTATTGCCTACTAAGAATGATTGTAACATAAGCAATACTGTGTATTTAAGGTATCAAGCGATGATGGACATGTACTACTTAGTCTCATGAATGACGACTTGATGCACAAGAGTGGGTTGCGGGTAGGACATCTGAATATTTGGAACCTGTTGGGGAAGATAGATTCAGTGAGAATTGAGTGTGTAGGGTTCTTTGATGTGATATCGTTTACAGAAAGTTGGCTAACTGATAATGCATCTGACCAATTAATTGATGTTAATGGCTATAGTCACTACAGACTTGACAGAAGGTGGTCTGAAGACGGTAAAGACACACCCAAAACTGGCGGAGGCAAATGTACATACTTTAAATCAGATTTAGACCTAACTCATTATAAAAAGGGTGTGTTTGATAAATCAACCAAAGATATTGAGGTGCAATACTTACACTTGTGCAGACAAAACCAAAAGGACATTATTTACGTCACAGTATACAGATCTCCGGATGGCTCAGTCAATTCTTTTATCGAAGAACTGCAACAATTTATTGATCTAAATATAACTGACCTTGCGAAAAAAAAGCTAATTATAATTGGAGATTTCAATATTGATTGGCTCAACAATAAAGATAACGAGACAAATATTCTAAAAACCTGGGTTAAAACTAATGGGTACACACAAATTATCTCGAGTCCTACGAGGGTATCCAAACAAACATCTACATGTATAGACCTGATAGTTACGGACCTGATTGACATTAAAGCCAGCGGAGTTGAAAAAAAACAACCTAAGTGATCATAGTCTCATCTACACAATCTTTGGAAAAAACAAAAACAGAACGGGTAAGATAGAATTCACAGGGAGGTCTGCCAGGAACTTTGATGAAAATCTATATACCCGCCAGATAAGAGACGATAAATGGGATAGGTTTGATCAGGAGCTAGATGTCAACCGGGCCTGGGACTTGATGTATGAAATATTTATTCGAAACCTTAACACCATGTGCCCAATCAAAACATATCGTGTACTAGATAATCGGCAAGGGTGGCATACGAATGAGCTACTAGAGTTGATAAAGGACAAAGACGGAGCCCTCCACAAAGCACACAAATCAGGTAAAGAAGTTGATGGGACCAGAGCCAAACGCCTACGTAACTATACCAAAAAAGCAATAATCAATGCAAAAGCAAACCATATAAAAGAAAAGTTAGACACTCACAAATCCAATGCAAAGAAATTTTGGTACGAAATCAATAAGTTACTGCCCAATAAATCTAACCAGACAGCAACTGTTCTGACTAATAACACAACTGGTGAAAAAATCGCAAGTTCTCAAACGGCCAACTATATTAACACATATTTTTCTGAAATAGGACCCAACCTTGCAAAATTTTTTAGAGGTGAATGGACCCCTATAGGTGCTCAAGCCGATGCTAACTTTAACCAGATAGAGATCGACATCAATGAAATTCAGAAACTGATTAAGGCAATGGATATTTGGAAATCGTCGGGCCTACCTGACATTTCTAGTAGATACTTGAAGGTTGCACTGCTAGCGGCAGAACACCTATTTAGATTGTCAATTACAACTGGTGTATTTCCAAAGGCATGGAAAAAGGCACTCATTATACCATTAAAAAAGGAAGGTAATAGTGACCAGGTTTCTAATTTGTGCCCGATATCGTTGTTGCCCGCCCCGGGAAAGCTGCTTGAAAAAGTTGTACAGCGTCAACTGATGAGATTTTGTGAGGACAATAATCTCTTGACACCTGAGCAGGGGGGCTTCCGGCCCGATCACTCGACTGTAGATACAAATGTAAAATTTACGGAAGACATTTACCGGGCCATAAATGACAAGAAAATTACAGTTGCCATCTTCATAGATAAAAAAAAGCATTTGACACGGTAAACCACAAAATTCTGCTAAAAAAATTAAAACACCTAGGTATCGGGGAACCCATGCATGCATGGATTACCAATTAAACGAACAAACCATAAACTGTGGAGTCCCGCAAGGCTCAATTTTAGGCCCGTTTTTCTTTTTAACATATATTAATGACATTACACATTGTTTGGGAGGCGGCAACTGTAAACTATGCCGATGACACCGTCATTTATGGCTCGGGGAATAACCTAAACTTGGTGGTTGACGCGGTACAAAGAGATCTGTCCAAGGTGGTGGAGTGGTGTTACTCTAATCGGCTAACCATTAACGAAACCAAGACGAAATACATGATTTTTGGGACTCGCCAAAACATAAACAAATGTCCAGAAATAATTAACCCTATACAAATCAATGGAGCCCCGATAGATAGAGTCCACCACTTCAAATACCTGGGTGTAAGCCTGGACCAGGGCTTAACGATGTCGAGCCATGTGGACTCTGTGATTCGCATAACAGCACATAAAGCTTACACTTTAAAAAAACTTCGTGCCTACATAGACAACTATACTGCGATCACTATGTATAAGAGTATGATCTTACTGTACTTTGACTACGCATATGTTGTATATGGCTGTGCCCCTAGGTATAAACTTGATAAGCTACAGAGCATACAAAATAGGTGCTTAAGAACTGTCTACAATTCAAGAGAGTACTTACCTGTTATCACTTTACATCAACGTTTCAAAACGCAAAACCTACATGTCCGTAGACAAACCCACTTGAACAATTTTATGTATAGGCAATCGAACGATATCACACTCCTACAGGACGCTGGTGGGATGGCAACTAGACAACATGATGCAAAGACGTTCAAAATCACCAGACCAAATAATGAAGGATATAAGAGGAGTGCCCTATATCGTGGTGCCTGCAGCTGGAATAACCTACCACCACAAATCCGAAATAAGAACAGCTACAAATCATTCAAGCAATCACAAAAAAGCTGGGCCCTTAAACAAAACACCGTCTTGTGATGTCCTCTCCCCAAAACCCCGTGCTTTGACTGGTATTGAAACACTGATTTGGTACTGTCACATTATGTCAACTGCTAGTCATAATCAAAATGGTGATACCAGATAGCACTAAAAACTGTTAAAGGTATAAAGACTATAACACAGTATTGCAATCTATGTAAGTACTATGTGCAAACGCCTTGATATTGATATTATAAAGAGATTTAGTTTGAATGTAGAACTGTATGTCGGATGGACAGATAAAAGTCCATCTGCACTAGGATCTGGAAGAAGATTGTATACCCACTCAATGAGTGGTGATCTAAGTCATTTGTTACTATGAGGGTAAAATTCCTACACCGTTGTTGGCTGAGGGATACACTCAAAACGGTCATGTATCGATGTATCCCCCAGGATAAATAAAGTTTCTTAAAAAAACCAAAAAAACCAGAGGGGGTAAGACTATATATTTTGTATGAACAACCACCAGGTGGAACCACCTTCGTTTGTATCGTTTCACACACCTGTACAGGTAGAGGCTCACTTTCAACCTCACCTCCTAAACTCAGATGACGCCATTTCACACGCTCATCGCCGTAATTTTTTTTTTCTCTTTACTTTATTTACAATTATCTTGTTATGTAATAAACATTCCGGGCTCGTTTTCTAGTTTCCTGGCTTCTCCAACTTCCTTTCTAGTTGCTTCCATCAACAAATATGCGGCATGCCATGACATAGAGTGCGATTTATGCCTCTAGGGGCATACAAAATCGACCAATCAGCGACCAGATTGTGAGCTGCTCCGAAAAAAGTTCCGGTTGGACTAAAAAGTTCCGGTTGGTCGTTCAATCGATATTTAAATTTTAGTAATCCAAAAGGGTAGAGACGGGGTAGGGTAAATACGAAACCGAACTCGAGTTAGACTTGTCAGTGTCTATTCCACTCTGGTCAGGTCTGTTCCTCACTACTCTCAGCTAAGTCTTCGCGTAGTAATACGCGACATTCCCGTTGTGGCATAAAAGTCTCGTTCAGTTTCTACTAACTTGTATACTATGGACTCAATATAGAAAACTTACTAAAAGAAAAAATAAAAGAGACGCTGGGATATCCAGACTGTAGATTATTCATAAGGTGCTCGACTGCATGACTAGACATGTTTTACATAAGGGACTTTATTTACTCCATATTTACGGCGGGGCGGGTGCGGCGGGGCAGTACAAAATATATAAACCGGGTCAGTGGGTCAATCGATAGGTGGTACAATCAGTTCGTGGGACAATCGGTTGTTTGGTGAATGGGTCAATGAGTCGATAAATCGGTTGGTTGGTCGGTCGGTTGGTTGAGCAGTCAGTGGGTCAGTTGGTGGGTCGATCAGTTGGTAGGTCAATCAGTCGGTGGGACAATCAGTCCATGGGAAGATCAATTGCTCAGTTGATTGATTGGTCATTGGGAAGGTCGGTGGGTCAATCTGTCAGTGGGTCGATTGGTGGGTAGGTCAATCAGTCAGTAGGTTGATTGGTCAGTGGACCGATCGGTCATTGGGAAGGTTGGTCAGTCGATCAGTCGATCAGTCAGTGGGTCCATTGGCAGGTGGGTCGATCGGTTGATGGGTAAATCAGTCAGTAGGTCGATTGATCCTTTGGTGGGTCAGTCGGTGGGTTAATTGGTCAGTGGGATGATCAGTCGGTGGTTGGTCAATCAGTCAATGAGGCGATTGATCGTTTGGTGGGTCAGTCGGTGGGTCAATCGGTCAACTGTACGATCGGTCAATGGGACGATCAATCAATTAGACGATTGGTCAATGGGACGATTGTTCAATGGGTCGATTAGTCGGTAGGCCGAGCAGTCGTTGAGTCAATAGGAGGCAGGAAGGCAGGAATGGAGGAGGGAAGCAAGCAGGCAGGCAAGCAGGCAGGCAGGCAGGCAGGGAGAGAAGGAGGCAGGCAGGCAGGTAGCCAGGCAGAGAGTGAGACAGGGAGGGGAGGACGCAGGCAAGCAGGTAGGCAGGCAGGCAGACAGGCAGGCAGGCAGGGAGACAGGGAGGGAGGCAGGCAGGCATGCAGGGAGGGAGAGAGGGAGGGAGGAAGGCAGGTAGGCAGGCAGCCAGGTAGGGAGGGAAGGAGGCAGGCAGGTAGGCAGGGAGGCAGGCAGGTAGGCAGGGAGGCAGGCAGGTAGGCAGGCAGGGAGGCAGGCAGGCAGGGAGACAGGCAACACATCTGCAACTTAACCCAGGGTTCGTACAGAGCCTGGAAAACCTGGAAAAGTCTTGAATTATGCTTTTAGGTTTTCCAGACCTTGAAAAGCCTGGAATTCCCACAGAGAGCCTGGAAAAAGTTGGAAGAGCCTGCCTGCCTGCCTGCCTGCCTGCCTGACTTCCTGCCTGCCTACCTGCCTGCCTGCCTGCCTGCCCCCTCCATGCCTCCCTGCCTGCCTGCCTCCCAAGCTGGCTGGAGTAATGTGAGAGATCATCTATATTCCCCACCAGGGAGAGTAGATGATCCAGAGAAGACCCCTAACAGATTCGTATCTGGAACAAAGGGTGTAAAGACTCCTTTGGTTAGCTTCCGGCTACCCTCTGAGTCAAGAATGGGTTCTCCGAGTTCCGAACGTACTAGTAAAGCTATAGCTGAGCTAGGGTTCAACTCGTTCAACCAAGTCCGGGAACAGGATCGGATCTTTAACTTGTCAATGGCGAGAGCTGACAAGGTTCCGATGATGCGCCCAGAGAACGCAGCCAGAAAAAACGCTGTCATTCCAAAACCTTACGGGAAAGGAATGGAGTGGGAACACTGGTTCGCGGGATTTTGTGAGGACATACAATGTAATGGCTGGAATAAGGTCGATCCATTGCCATACCTCAAAAGAGCGTTGCGGGATGGACCCGGGGAAGCTGCACTTCGCGCTTTTCGCCGTTCCGGTGGTACGGAATGGGATGAGTTAGTGGAGGTAGCCTCATACTACTGTGGTCAGTTGGTAACGCTGAACCCCCGTTCCACTCTTTTAAAGAGGATCCAGGGAAAAGAGGAGACAACTCGCGCCTATGGGCTAGCTTTGCAACAAATGTTGTTAGAGGTTTACCCAGGGACGGGATTAGATTCTCCTGCGCTGCATGAAGATCTACAAACTCAGTTTGTAAAAGGACTTCGAGATGATGACGTGAGAGCGGAAGTCATCTCTAAATGGGAGCCCGGTATGAACTTCATGCAGGTATTGCGAATAGTAGATGCCTATGAACAACGGTGTATACTATTCGGAAAATATGCTAATCCCGGGAAAACTTCTCGGGTTAACATAGTGGGTTCTACTTGGTCACAAGTAGAGGAAGATACCTACGAGTGTCAGGAAGCGGAAATAGAGGATATACTCTCTAATGTCCGCTCGATGGTACTCGGAAGAGGAGGCTTCAATAGACGGGGACGTGGAAGAGGTCGAACCCCTAGCTTTGGAAGGAACAGCGATGTACCTTCTGTGGCAGAGGCAAAACCAATAACCACTGATCCTGAAGGAAATTCCTCAGAGGTTATGAAGTTGTTGACCAAAATCAATGAAAGACTGAATTAGGTGGAGAAAAACCAGCTGGATGTCCGACGTTGTTGGCGGTGCAACAAAATGGGACATATCTCTCCAGATTGTCCAGAAACCCGGAACGTTACTACGGTGGAAACATCTCGTAGTCTGCCTGCGTTGATGGTTGCCTCTCAGAGTGAACCGGAAAACAAAGGAGGACTGTAGTGAGTGGCAACACTGCGGTCCGGGAAGGAAAGTGCCAGGAGACACAAACCTGTGAGATGTATAAGGAGGAAAATATTTCCAACTTACCAGAAAAGGGGAAGATACAAAATACGGTCGCAACGATCTGTAGTAAGTATCTTTCACCCGGGCATCCTTGTCTGCAATGGCTTTGTCAACGCGGATGGGATCTTGGAACCTTGGATGGAATCTCACGGTTTATAAGACAACCGTCCCCTTTGGGAGGACGACGTTGGTATGTGCCGGCTAGAATTCAAGGAAGAAAGGTGGATCTATTGTTGGATACTGGTGCTAGTCGCTCTGTGTTAAACAACGGACTCTATCAGTCTCTTGGATTTGCGCAGGAATGTCATGTTCCTGGAGCCTCGGCAAAAGCTGCTAATGGTACTCATATGAGGTGCTATGGTAGTGTGATTATTCCAGTCTCAATAGGTAACACTGAATTCGTATGGGGTCCCATACTCAGTGATATCGAAGAAAGTGGAATATTAGGCGTAGATTTTCTCACCCTCTATGGAGGCTCTGTAGATCTATCCGATGGCACTCTCCGACTCAAATTTCCTGAGTTAATGGAGGTGGAATGTAGTTGTCGACGGATCTCTTCATTGATTTCTGTCCGACAAGATGTGGGCATCCCCCCCCAGCAGATGGTTAATGTCCTGATAGCTGGGGAAGGTGACTTACCACTTTTCGAGCCAGACCCAGAACTGTTTTCTAAAAAAGGAATACAGGCCTGGGATACCCTGATCGGAAGTGCCAGAGAAGGATCAATTCCTATAAGTAATCATACCTCCGGGTTGATTAAATTAATGAAGGGTGATACATTGGGCTGGGTAACTCTAGCTCATGTGGATGGCCTAGTGGACTCCAGTCCACAGGGAATCACACCTATTCCTGTTTCCGAAATAACCAGGGAAGATGGACAATCTAAACTGGAAAGGTCGGACTTAATAGGAATTGATTATGAAGAAGTGCGGGTTAGTGCTATCGATACAGGAACGGGATCCCTTCCAGTTCTGAGTCCATTGCACGAAACTCTGGAAACTTTAGTTCAGACGACAGACGCACTAAACAGTGGGGAACGACATGAACTAAGGATTCTTTTGAAAAAGATGGAGTCAATCTTTACTCGACCTGGAGATCCCTTGGGGAGAACGGATCGAGTAGAACACACGATTGACACTGAAGGTCATCAACCTTTCCGCCTTCCTTATCGACGGCTACCTCCGGTAAAACGGGAAGCTTTAGAAGAGGAAGTAGGGAAAATGATGGACCAGAAAGTAATCATCCCCAGTGCAAGTCCTTGGGCTAGTCCAGTGGTAATGGTTACTAAAAAGGATGGTACTTGCCGATTCTGTATTGATTACAGAAAATTGAATGGTATCACCCGGAAGAATGCCTACCCAATACCTCGGATCGATGAGAGTCTCGACTCTCTGGGAGGGAACCAGTGGTTTTGTACTCTGGATCTCCAGTCTGGATATTGGCAGGTAAAGATGAACAGTGGCGATCAGTCTAAAACGGCGTTCACCACTCATCAAGGGCTTTACGAGTTCACAGTAATGCCATTTGGCCTCTGTAACGCTCCTGCAACTTTCGAATCCATGATGGATCAGATGTTGCGGGGTCTACAGTGGAAAAAGTGTTTGGTTTATCTAGACGACATAATCATCTTCGGAAAGAATTATGTTGAATGTTTAGAAAACCTGAGAGAGGTATTTGAGCGTATTCAA
This sequence comes from Alentia gelatinosa, assembly GCA_950022655.1. Classification (NCBI taxonomy): domain Eukaryota; kingdom Metazoa; phylum Annelida; class Polychaeta; order Phyllodocida; family Polynoidae; genus Alentia; species Alentia gelatinosa. Next base: position 1,571,706 of record OX465581.1, on the reverse strand, counting down.
TCTTATGGGTTGAAACTCAAACCTCAAAAATGTAAGTTGTTTCCCAAATCTGTGGAATACTTAGGACGGATAGTTTCCGGAAATGGAATCCGGGCAGATCCTTCTAAGTTGGAGGTAGTGGCTAATTGGCCACGCCCCCAGAATATAAAAGACATAAGGTCTTTCCTAGGATTTTGTTCGTATTACCGCGACTTTATCCCGGGTTTTTCTGAAATTGCACACCCTATGCAACAGTATGTAGTTCTAGATAAGCCAGGGAAGCAAAAAGAGATCCAATGGACTCCGGAAGCTGAACACGCTTTTCTGGGACTAAAAAGAAAGTTTACGGAGACCCCCGTATTGAAATACCCTCTAGCCCAGGGTCGGTTCATTCTCGACACTGACGCTAGTAATGAGAGTATTGGAGTGACTTTGTCTCAGATACAAGATGGTATAGAAGTTCCAATAGCTTTTGCCAGCAACAGCTTAAGTAAAAGTCAGCGGAACTACTGTACTACTAAGAGGGAACTCTTAGCGGTTGTGGTGTATGTAAGAAAATATCGACACTTCTTAGCAGGTGGAGATTTCATCCTACGTACTGACCATTCTTCTCTCAAATGGCTCTTTAACTTTAAAGACGCCGAGGGAATGATTGGAAGATGGCTGGCAGCTCTCTCCGAATTCGGGTTGACTAACTGCCAGATTGAACACCGGGCTGGAAAGTCACACATTAATGCGGATTGTCTCTCAAGGAGACCAGTGCGGAAATGTGGACGACCAGATTGCCGGGATTGTGGCGAGCATAGAGCAGTCATAGCTACTCTACGTTCCCAGAAAGTGAAGCCGCCATTAAACTATCAGTGGACACTAGAACAGATTAAGGAAAGTCAACAGGCTGACCCGGATTTGTTCCGGTTAACTAAACTGATAGCTAATGGACTCCATAGGCCTACAGGACCCGAGATCTCGCCTGAAAACCGAGAATTTTGGAATCTATGTGGTCAATGGAAAGAGCTAGAGGTCCGTGATGGAGTAGTATATCGATGGAGAACCACATTGCAACCACTTAAACGTGCTCTACAACTAGTGGTCCCTCGAGAATTACGATCCGGACTAATGACCTATGTCATGAACATAGGAGTGCAGCTCATCTAGGACGAAAAAGAACGGTAGCCAGAATAAGGCGTCGTTACTACTGGCCTGGAATGGGTGCAGATATTTGAAGATGGATATCTGGATGTTCCATATGTAGCAAAGTCAAACCCGGGGTAGGACTCGGAAAGATGCCGTTACAACAGGAACTGTTTGGTGTCAGGTTTGCCAGAATCGCTCTAAATATCATATCTGGTATCGACGAGTCAGAGGAAGGAAATACCTGTATGATGGTGGTGATGGATTATTACACAAAATATGTGCAGATCTATCCCATGAAAAATCACAAAGCTGCCACATGTGCGGAAGCTTTAGTGAAAAACTGGATGTTGCCTTTTGGAACTCCGAGCATACTACATTCCGACCAAGGAAGGGAATTTGAATCCCAGATCTGGAAAGAAATGTGTAGGATACTCGAGATTAAAAAGACACATACGAATCCATATCGTCCCCAATCAGATGGTATGGTAGAGAGATTCAACCGGACATTGATCCAGTGTCTTCGGACCCTGGTAGATGAAAATCGGAAGAATTGGGATGAATTAGCACCATTTATAGCTCACGCATATAATGGGACCATTCATTCAAGCACGGGGTGTTCACCTAATTTACTCGTCTTTGGCGAGGAAATAGTAATGCCCGCGGACATAGTCTATGGGGTTCCTGGAATGTCTACGGATGATCCTTGTCCCATAGGATTTGTCGAAAAACTCAGAGAACGTTTTGTAGAGGGATATTACCTTGCGAGACGGAATCTGACGAAAGCAGCATAGTGGCAAAAGACTGGACATGACGTCAATCTTAAACCACGTAAGTTCCGAGTAGGAGACCGGGTTGTACGATACCACACTCCGTTGGTAAATGTAAAACTCGCTCCTAACTGGGACGGACCATTCAGAATTGTTCAATTATTGTCAGAAATGACAGTAGTGATAGAAGAAGAATGGTCAAGAAGGCGTTATAAATCCCATGTAGCTCGTTTACGACTATGGGAAGGAAAGCGTGAATGTTCCGACTTTGAAGTTTCACACCCTGCTACAAAGCGAGATGTGTCACTGAACACGGGTCCTACTGGGAAACCAGGGAGGTCCCGGGTTCAAAGAGCCGGGAAGCCGGCCGTCAAACCCCCGTCAACACGGGGGAGGCAGACCCCGATAGGGAAGTCCCGGTCAAAGGTTACCGGGGTTCCGAGTGGGTGCTCGCCTACACGGCGAAAACCGGGACGTCCGCGGAAGGTGATTCCTACTTACGCTAACCTAAAAAGGGAAGTGTGGGTAGAAGAAAAACCTGTCACGGAAAAGTCTAAATTTGCTACAAATCGAGCCGTGTATAATAAACATGGTTCGAGATGTAGAATGGAGTCTAAAATAGACTCAAAACCCCGCCGCAGCTCTTGATTAAAATCAAAGGCTGTGGTTAACTACAAAGAGTAGTGGTGCCGGGGTTGTCGAAAACACAACGAGAAGCAATGGTACGAAATGTAGATCGTTGGTAGTCAGTGACATGTCGATTATACATGAATGTTGATCAAATAGTTACCTTAAAATCAGTCGTTATGTGCCGCAGCCCAGACGTTGCTCTAAGGGACCCCGTCGAGGACCCTCTAGAGGCTGCAGAATTGCCGAACGCTCTGAAAGGTCTGATCCATTTACATGGAAATTAGACAAGTCTCCCATACTATCAGCGAGATACACGACGGCGATAAGAATTCCCACACTACAGAGAACTCGGGGTGGAGCTCGAAAAGGGGTTTCCCCGGGTTCCGGAACCTGTGCTGGGTGATTGAAGGCGTGAAAGAATCAAGTCGAGCGTAACGCTGACCTTTGGTTTCTTCACGCATGCGGTGTTGAGACGCTCTTGACACGGTTGATTGGTTCGCGACAGTGAATCTAGGTCACTTAGGAGTATATAAGACCCTGTTTTTTCAGTAGTTTTCACTCTGTGATCGGAGTGGTGCCTAGCACCACGGGAGTCGGGCGGTAGCAGCATGGCTGACCGTGCCCCGTCTACGGAGGGTGAGCATGAGCTCCCCTCACCCCTGCCCGGATCCTCAGCTTCGGCTGAGCGGGGGGCAGATCTGGACGATGATGCTTTGCTCATCGGGTCAGATGATGTTGATTTTGACCTGGAAGGGTACGAGTCTGCGGACTCTGTTCTTCTTGGGGAAACCCGAGATGAACGACCCGGAAAGGGAAAAAGTCACACCGGGAAGAAGTCTGAGGCGGCCCCGGCCGCTAAGGGCTCTTCTGGTGCCCGTCCGAAGACGAGCTCAGTGAAAACTGAGGCCTCTGACTCGGATGTGTTTATGGCCGAAGGTTCTGAATCGGAGCGTGATACGCCGAGGCGAGGCCGAGCCCGCCCGTGTCGTCACTCTCCGAGGAAGTCCTCCAAAGAGATGGGTTCCAGGCATGAGGTTTCAACCCAGAGCCTGGAACAAATGTTAGCTGGGATCCCAGATCCCAAAACGCGTGCCATAGTACAGTCAATGTACCAAAATTGGACTCCACCCGGAGTGGAGCTGGCGGAAGCCGGGACCTTTTTGGCCCCGGGTCCGGTAGCAAAACCCGGAAAGTCTGAGGCTGGGACAGAGACGGCTATGGAGACTGATTCGTCAGTTGGGGACGACTCTGTAAAAGGGTCGTCCAGCAAAGGTGAGAAACCGGTGTCAACACCGGCTAAACCCGTGCCGGGGAAGTCTGTCAGTAAGACTGAGGTGTCAAAACCTCGGGAAGCTGACAAGACTGAGCCGCAGCTTTCGAAACAGAACCGGAAGCGACTCCGTCATGCAGCCGGAAACGGGCTGAGGCGGAGCTAGAAAGGACAGGAGGTCAGCCGGAATCACGTGACTCGGAGAAAGGGAAACCTCAAACCGGGAAGCGTGAGGAGTCGAAGGGGGCTGAGTCGAAAGGCTCGGACAAACCTGCGGCGCAGGCTGGACCTGGTGCGGCTGACGCTATACCGAGTACCTCAACAGGTGCCACGGGTGGCGGAGAGGTCAAGTGCTGGGGAACGGAGATGGACAAGGCTAAACCCCTGGTCCCATCCAACCCCGACAATGATGACGGTGATTTCCAACCTGGCGTAAAGCGGGCTGGGAAGAGAACGGTAGCTAGACAGATACCCGCCTCTTTGCTGGGCAAGACTTACACTTGCCTAGAAGATCTCCGTCACTTGCCTAGAAGATCTCCGACATTACATCCCCGATGGTGTCGGTTTAGATGGAACCTCAGATGATGAGGAGTGGCTAGTTGACGAGGGTTCTCCCAACGCCTGGTACATAAACCGGGTGAAAGGAGTTTCCCGAGTTAGCCGGCTGAAGTACGAGGATCAGGTCAAAGACCAGATCGCGTACGCATGGCACAAGTTTGGGAACGGCAATCATTGTGTCTTCTTGAGTTGCCATGGGAGGGACAAGAAATTGTCACCGACCTACGCGACTGAAGGTCGTTACGCTAGGCACCTCGTAGAGGTACACTTAGCCGAACGACCATGGCTACAGTGCCTTGGCAAGAAGGGTGGTTCTTGTCAGGCTGGGTGTGCCAGTTCCAGGCGTTCGTGTCTAGTCAGACACATTGCCCGGGAACACCGGACTGCTGGTGCTGCTGCTCGGGAACGGGTCATGAATCTGTGGCAGAGATTCGTTGACTTAGGTTCCGAGACTCAGAGAGGCAAACCGGAACCCGAGACTTGTGTGACAGACGGTCGACTGTTTAAGATCGGATGGAAGAAGAATCCTGGCTGGTTCGGGAGTCTGATGCTATCCGTGTCAAAACATCGACAAATGTCAAAAGAGTCGAGGAAGAAACGGTCCCTTAGCCGGGAACCGTCTCAAAAGTCCTCGAAGGCTAAACGACGGGTCAAGAAGCTGTCATCGTCCTCGTCCAGCGAGACTGACACTTCTGAGCGATCCAGTCGGAAGCCCAGGAAGAAATTGGCTCCGGGTAAGCACACCACCGCTGACGTGGTGGAAGCTGCTTACCAGGTAGGGCCAAAGTTGTCTGGGGGATTGAAAGTCCTCTCAGACCTGAGTGAAGGAAACGTTCCAATGGCTTCAAAAGCCCGCGGACCCGTAGAAAAACCAGCTGGGACTCGTCCTAGCTCAAGTCTCTCGGGAGTTTCCCCGCTCAACAGAGGTGTTACCCAAGCACCCGGGAAAGTTGAGGAAGAAGAGGCCTTTCCGGCACTCCCTCCACCAGCCAACCCGGTTGTTGAGGTAAAGAAGAAACCAACGACACAACCACCCGTTGCGTCGAAGGTGACTTCCTCTCCCTGTGCGATGTCGGTTGAATAAGTCCAACGGGCGGATCAGCTAGAGTCGCATATAGGTGGCACCTTGGAGGGCCGTGTCCGAACGGGCGCGCAGTCTCTCCATGAAGGCCTCGTTAAGGAGCTAGTGAACCTAGCCCGATTCGAGGTAAGAGAAGCCACGAAAGGCCTGGCTAAACAATACGCGTTGGACTTAGAGGACGTGCGTATTGCAAAAACCACGGCCCAGTCGAGGTTTGCCCGGGCGGAAGCCCAGACCCATCGCCAAGATGAACGTTGTCTTCGGCACTTGGGTATGTCGCTCTATGACATCGGTGACGACCCGCAAGCCCTTGAGGAAGCGTGGTTGGCCCGTCAAAGGAGCCGGGGAAGATTTCTTCAGTTCACCACGGAAGAATCAAACTCGACACGTCAGCAACTCGCTGGCATGTTGGGATGGTCACCCGTGGAAGAAACTTCCCACCAGGACACTACATCCATAGCGGCTCAGCCCATGGATGTCAGTGTAGATACTCCGCTGTCAGGACCCGGTCAGACCCCACAGGATCAGACTGAAGTCCTACAGCCGAGGAGGCCTCCCGCCGTGACACGGGCTGAAAAATCAGCAAAGCCTTCCAGGGCTAAGCCGGTAGATCAGCCCGAGGAACCAAGTGGGGCACTGGGGGTGAATGCCAACATCATCCCATTGGAGTCTGGAATCTTTTTAGATACCGGACCAACCTCTCTACAGCAGTTGATGTCTCAGTTGCAGCCTACATCTGCGCTGAGTCCACTGCGACAAGAGAGGACCGCCCTGGCAACGTCGGTTCCACCGACGGCTAGCGCACCAAGCCAGTCGGACCTTCTCGACCTCAGGATATCCTCCGACGAGGATATTTAGGGGTTGACAATGACCAACTCGGCTGGTGCCTAACAAGCCGGGAAGACGCCGTCTAAACTCGGAACCGGCAGAGCCAACAACTCTCCTGGATCCGAAGTCAGACGGGTATGGGAAGTCCCGGGGAGGAAAATTTTTTTTCCGACCTAGCTACTTCCAGAATGTGGCCTCCTAGCCAGAATTCTGCACTTTCTCGGCGAACCGCAAGGATCGCTGGGAGGGGTAGAGGGAAAGTTAGGAGTAACCAATAATAAGCGATCCTGGGTTGGGGCTGGGGAAAGTCAGTAAAATGACTTCCCTAAGGCACAACCCTGGTTTCAGACGGCTGAAGGTTCTCTCGATGGTCAGGCCCGTAATAGGCTCCCATCACGAAAACCTCCGGCCTGTGGTGTGGTACCAGGTAAGGAAGATTGTGCCTTTCGGGTATAGATCTGACTTACCAGGTCTGTGTCAGAACTGAGTTCATCGACTCGATAGTGAGATAGTAGGCATAACCCCTGATCTGATGGATTACGCCGGCTATTTCTACCTTGGGTCGGTGATCGTAAGTTCTGAATCCGGCTTAGAATTGGGGCCTTAATTGGTACTCGATTCGAGCCGAGAAAAAAAATATGCCAGTATAGCTGGAGTCAAAATGAAAGAACACTGATACCACACACTCTTACCAGGTGGATGGAGAATTGTTTTGCCTTTTTGGCCGTTATTTCCGTATTCGGAAACTTTCAACTCGGAAGGTGTTTAGCGAGGCTAACCCTTCTCTACATATGGATGTCTTCCAACTTGAAGAACAGTGGGAAGCCCAGCACCCGTCGGCATCGGGCTGAATGTAGTAGGTCTGCTACGCCGATGGGTCAGCTGGGCTCGATACTTTAAGATGAGAAAGAGAACGACACTTCACTCGCCGGGAGCTAACAGAAGGACTTCAACAAGATCCGGAACAGCTGGAGGCAGAGTGCTTGACAGGCCGGGCTGACCACCTGTAGGTCTGAGACTGTCGAGTCTTCCCTGCCCAACGCTCAAGAACCCGCTCCCCGGCTCAAGATGGGTGAATATCACATTTATTCAAGGTGCTAGCGAGGCTAGTCCTTCATTCTTCAAATGTCGTTTCCTCTTTCCTAAATGTCATATCTTCCATATTTTTAATAATTTCTCCATCTTACAATTCCACCTTTTTCACTTATACGTTGGTATCAGTGAATTCTTGTGAACACCAGGAAGCTAGAGAGTAGACCAAGAACTGCTGGATATATGTTGTAATTTTTAATTGGGTAGTCCCTTAGCAGCAAAATGGCTGCCTTGGTTCCCCCCTTAGTAAAAACTGGGAGGGGTAATGTAGTGGGACGGGAATCCAGCAGTGTTCGTTTGTTTCACGGAAGGTGGCGCGATATGCCGATCCTTACTGTGCAGTGATTCCGGACAACGCCGCACACGAGAGTGGCGCGGTGGAGACCGGGATTACGTAACGCTTAGTATATATACTCAGCGTTCACAGTAGGTCGACAGGCTGTCCTCGCGTGTCCCTTCTACGGAACGGATCCTTGGGCCCTCACTTTGCAGGCGGGTTCTTGTAACCTTCCTGGTGGTTAGGCTGATCCTCCGGATTGGCCTATCCAGCATTACCTAGCACCTATGTGCTAGGGTACTGTACTTGTAGGGAAGATCTTCCAGATCTTTCCGGGAAGTAAGTGATTAATAAACACCCTTGTTTATTAAGTGACGTTGTTGTGTTATGTGTGAATAGGTCTGTGCAAACTAACCGAAAGCCGAACCAACCTACGTAAGTGCGTAGGGTGGGATCCTGCCTGGAACTAGCGTTCCGGATTGGGGTCATCCAACCTGCTAGACAGGCGGCGACCACCACATCTGTATGTACATCTGATTTCACATATCTTGTATCTTGTGTGAAATGGAGGGGGTTGTGGAAAGTATCATAGCCAATAGAAAAAGGCTCGTGGGAAGTCTATTAAGTACAATGGGAGGTGTGTAAATCTTCCCAGAAATTACATATATATTTGAAATCCTGAACCATCAAATATATGTAAACTTAATATATCAAATATGTAGACTTTCAGGTCCATTTCTTTGATAGTCAGTGTTTCCCACCATTTAGGTTCAGATATCTGACTCATCCTCTCACACATTTTCTGAATCAAAAGCCATCAATGTCTTCAATGAGGCATGAAATAGCAAAAATGAATCATTCATTTATAATTCTTTTCATTTTCATTTTTTATATAGATCCTGTGTCAATTTTTTCATATTCATAGACTGGAAACAATTTGTAAAGAAAAAAATTCAAAATGTAACTGCTCGACTGTTTAGGTTCAGGAAACAGTGTTGGTAGTAACTGCAGCTGATAATATATGTTTAGGGGACTGTGGGAAACCTTCATCTCTATGTCTATATCTACGCCCACCTAGATAGCTATATATGTACGCATGATGCCCAGTACAAACTGAATGGGAGTAGTGTTAGTGTTTATCGCACGATGGGCAGGTCGCAAATTACTAGTAATGATTTGGTATGAAGCAAATTACTGCGCGAGGCGTTAGCTGAAAAGCAGACATGACCAGAATGCGATACACACTAACACTACTAACTCAAGTTCAGTTTAGTATTTATCCTACGCTGTCTTGAATAATTCATTTGTTACCCGTGTACAAACAATAACACTTTACTGCACGCTCGCCAGAATACAGTCGGCCAAAGTTAAACCTATGGCGTTTTCTATTAGGGTTAGGATAAAGCCATTATGTGCACATAGATACAGGTCAGATAGTTCCTCTATGCTGTCTTTGCGGGCGCTCGATATTGATCATAGAGTACAGCTCTATGCTGTGAAGTATCTTTTGAAAGTAGCACACGATAACACACATCCTCGCCCTATAACAACGCACAAAGCACTTCAAAGGTTAGCATAATGACGCATCCTCAGGACCAGCAGCAGGAAGTTAGTGTAGTGTTTACGCAGAACCAACAGCACACTGCGCAATAAAGCAGGGGGCTGTATCAGTATTTGAGCATTCGACAGGATCTGCGTGAAGAGCCACATTGATCAAGATTCCTGAAGAGTGCCCATATCGTGGAGTTCCTTGTGTGAACACCACAGAGGATAACAGTAAGTGGTACTTTCTATTTTGTTAAATCCTTTTAATAACCCCTACATATGCATCAGTTGACAATCATTTGATGTAAGACCTAACTCATGTACACATGGATCAGTTTGCTGTAACACACTCCTAATGGACACTCGCAATAGAGACCCATAAAATCAATCAAACGCATAACAAAAGCAAGTTCTATATTTAACAATATTTTTGTGCGAGTTATTGTGAATTTAAATCTTTAACGAAAAAATAATTGATTGAAATACTGTGCTGTAACCAAATACAGCACGATATTGAGGTTATTTAATAATTGAAAGTATTTTGGGAAATTATAAAGTTTTATTTATTAATTATTAAAAATATGTGCATATTAAGGTATCAATATATTAACGTAGTGGTATACCAATGTATTGAATTATTAAGAATAATGAGGTATCAATATATCAAGTGTTTATATCAAGTGTTAACATCGAGTGTTTATGTTGAGTGTTAATATATCCAGTATTTATATCAAAGTGTTACTCATAGGTATCTGGTAAGCCATATTATAGGCTAAGTACTCTATGAGGTAGATAGCCATGTTAAGGTGATGTTTCATATACTACTCACAGGGTTTTTATTAGGGAAACGCACCGAGCTTTAAGTATAGATTCGCTGACGTGGTTTTGACGTCTACAGGAGTTGTCACAAATCTTGTGTATAATGTGGGTATTTGATCAATGGAAGCAGTCTACATTTCAATTTCGCCAGCTTTGACTGTTTATTATAATAGTACCCCAGATACACTGGAGGGGGAGCCCTGGTGCTGGATAATCAAAACGTTTTAGAGGCGATCCCGCCACTACACAGGAGTCATCTCTGGAGTTCCCTAAAGCCCATAAGACAGCGACGTTTTCCACAGATTCTCCCCGATCCGATCACCGATTATAATCGGGAACTAGAATGTCGCTGTCTTAAACCCTTTGCCGATCACACGTCTCCATTTTATGACCTTGTACAGTGACCCGATTGAGATCAAAGAGAGCCGCCGGGAGCCGAGCTGGGGTGAGCCACGGGCCACTGGTGTGGAATCATAGAAAATAATTCAAAGTTTGATAACTTTGGATCTATTTAAGATATTCGGAAACAGTTTTCAGATTCATTATCACCTCTGTCTCCCCTACAAATCGGTATAAGGCACTTGTAAATCGGACGAGGGGATAGGTAGCATCGATGTTCAAATGGCATTCTCAGAATCGGGAAGAGTCGGTGAAGTGCGTACAGCGACACGATTATGGTCGGGCAGAGTCGGTCATTACCCCCACGCTAGTAATGCCCGACCCGATTAAAATCGGGTCTGTGAAGTGCGTACAGCGACCCGATTCTGACCGACCCGACGGATTCGTCGGACAAAGGTGTGATCGAGCACAATGGTCGGGTCGCTGTCTTGGAAGGTGTGACAAGGACTTAAGATCATGTGTCATATTTATGAGGAGTTCATAGGACTATTGTGAGTCTTTGGACATGTCAAATCTTCTGGTGAGTTATGCCAGACTTATGTTTATTTGTTGATTATTGACGAATTGAACCTTTCGGAATCTCGCTATTGTCTGAGATAATATATAGTAGATGATAGTAAGTAATTGATAAATATATGGGTAAAAGTAATATAAAAAGAGGCCTCGGTAGAGGTGAATGATAAAATTTAAAGAAAATTTTAAATAAAGGGATGGAGGGTGGGAATTAAATAAATAGTAGTGTGTTGGTTGAATGGTGACTGTGAGTTGAAGTGAGGTTGAGACATGGGTTGTGGTTGAAGGTGTACAATGTAGATGGCGTGGTGGTTGATGTGTGTGTGCACGGATTCCACCAGGGGGGCAACAATGACGTCCCCTCTCCCAACCCTGTTGTGTATCAACTGAGGCTAATTGCCACTTTATTGTGTTTTTTAAAATAATTTTTTTATTACGTACTGTAAAAGGGTACAAACGCGGCCTCTGCCTTGGCAGTTATTCTGGCTCGCTATATGAGAAACAGTCAAACATTGCAGGTCCGCAAATAGACAACGTCCGTTAGTATTTACATGTAATAATACAGGTGAGATGATGTGTTTAATGAGATGAAAGATGAAATGTCCATACACATATACACAGGCGAGAGCTAAGTACACGCGCACAGAGAAATGGGAAAGTATGTAAGTATGTATGCTCACTAATCCGATTACGGATGACCAAATTAGGTGAACATGCATTAGCGGTTCTTGGTTGGGTCGAAGTACTTATGTCTCAAGTATTTTTTGTAGCTATACAGACTGCTGTCCTGAACTTCAGAAGGCAGCGAGTTCCACTTGCAATTGGCGTATTATATGAAATATGTTTTTGTTTTTTGAACTAAGACGTAGTTTGAATAAGAAATACGAATTTCTTGAAAGACTATGGAATAACCTCAAGACAGAAGTACAAATGCTACCCACAAAGAAATCATTTAAATGGGCAATCAAGAAACATGGGTAGTTGTCTTAGCTGCGTGGGTTTGAGCAGTGACGAGTGTCGCCATTGCATCCTGAATATCCGCAATTTGTTTCTGCAGCCAATTTCTTGTTTTTTGCTGCCTACTTTACAGTCCTTCCCTTCGCCTTCTTAGGTGTTAGAGTTCTATGAACCGTCGCAGATCTGGTACTATGCATGATTTCTGTTGAACAGACACAGATAATCTGAAAAAGGGCAAATCAAATTTGTCTGACAATTCTCGAATATTGTGTACATATTCATATCATTTCTCCTTCCTTCTCATTCAAGCCACTACTGATTTACGCCCTTATCATTGTCAAACAAATAGATTTTCTAATATTCACTTCTCATGTCATTACATGTCAGTGTCAATAAAACACAAATAGCTTGCTCATCGTATTACCTATATATATAACAACATCATTGTTATTATCAGTATTAATGGCTTTAGAGCTTCAAACTTAGAGTATAAGGAGAGTTGTTACTCCTTTATTTACTAACTAATTTAATCAAATATCTTGTTTGCGATTTCAGTAATATCCCATTAAGTGACCACATTCTCTGCAACAAGCATTCATTTGACCGCAGGTTGGCCAAGTCTGAGAGGGAATGCAAACGCACCACAGCAGAGTTACCGTGAGTTAAACATGAGGCACCAGAATACCAAAAGAGCTGCTGAAAACCATGCCACCTGCGATTGCCACAAGCTGCTTGGGAGACGGAAGCCAATATCCCAGAAACAAAAACAAGTTCTCTCACTTATAGGAACACGAGAGTCCAGACGTTTAAGGGTGCGTGTGAAACACAAAAATACTTTCTTAGCTACTTCCTTTTTATATCTATTTCTCTTTGCTTATTGATTTAATTCTCTTTATATAGAGGTCACATGGTGTCCACCATCCCAGACATAATGTATTTCAGCTCAAAACTAGGTATACTTATTTTAATTCATTTTCTAGGAACTTCTCAATTAAGGAGAAGTGAGTATAATTGCTCCACATGGTGGCGCCTCGATCCCTACCGGGGAATATGGTTCTCAATACCTACACCAGGAGCTGTTTCAAAGCCATAGACTTAACCCACGTTTTGAAACAGCTCCCAGAGGTCGGTATCAGTGATGCGCCAGGTACAACTTCGCTGGACGATTGTACGGTATCGTTGGCCGACGATGTCGTGACTGAAAAACTTGTTGTTGACACACACACCAGACAAGATCTGTCTCACATTGAAAAATCTTTCTTTTTGTCACAACTTAATAAACGAGGGATCATTTATTCCCTAGTTTCACAAACCCATTACTGTGTCAGTTTCAACTATTCATTATGTTATCCTAAGAGTTTGCAGAACATTCGATACCTTTTATACCTTTTCAGGGTCTGGACCCTCAGGAAGATGTTCTGCCACAGCCGATGGAGGCCGTCACTGTCCCGCACACACAGGAGCACAGTGCCACTCAGACCAAGCCAATCACTGCCACTGCCACCAATGTACCCGATGTGGGTCAAGAGACACAGCCCCCTGTGTAAGTTAACATTTGGCATTTTAATAGAATTAAAGCATTAAATCATATGCATTGCCTTGCCATTTTACATTCATCAATAAGATTTGGGGTTTACCAAAAGAGGAATAAAAATCTCAGAACGCTGGTTTGGGTCTTCATCAAACTTCACGTGGTTTTATCAATCTTCTGGTGATTGATTTATGCTACCCCACGTGAAAGTTACACCCATAGGTTGGTTCATTTTTAGAGTAAGCTGGTAGGCTCAGTAATCCCTAGTCATAGAATTACAGACATAGACAATTTGATAAACCAAAATTTTTTCCAAGGGCTGGAATGGTATACCGGGCCGAGGAAGATGTTCTGCTACAGCCGATGGAGGCCGTCACTGTCCCGCACACACAGGAGCACAGTGCCACTCAGACCGAGCCAATCACTGCCACTGCCACCAATGTACCCGATGTGGGTCAAGAGACACAGCCCCCTGTGTAAGTTAACATTTGGCATTTTAATAGAATTAAAGCATTAAATCATATGCATTGCCTTGCCATTTTACATTCATCAATAAGATTTGCGGTTTACCAAAAAAGAAAAAAAAATCTCAGAACGTTGGTTTGGGTCTTCACCAAACTTCACATGGTTTTATCAATCTTCTGGTGATTGATTTATGCTACCCCACGTGAAAGTTACACCCATAGGTTGGTTCATTTTTAGAGTAAGCTGGTAGGCTCAGTAATCCCTAGTCATAGAATTACAGACATAGACAATTTGATAAACCAAAATTTTTTCCAAGGGCTGGAATGGTATACCGGGCCGCGGAAGATGTTCTGCTACAGCCGATGGAGGCCGTCACTGTCCCGCACACACAGGAGCACAGTGCCACTCAGACCGAGCCAATCACTGCCACTGCCACCAATGTACCCGATGTGGGTCAAGAGACACAGCCCCCTGTGTAAGTTAACATTTGGCATTTTAATAGAATTAAAGCATTAAATCATATGCATTGCCTTGCCATTTTACATTCATCAATAAGATTTGCGGTTTACCAAAAAAGAAAAAAAAATCTCAGAACGTTGGTTTGGGTCTTCACCAAACTTCACATGGTTTTATCAATCTTCTGGTGATTGATTTATGCTACCCCACGTGAAAGTTACACCCATAGGTTGGTTCATTTTTAGAGTAAGCTGGTAGGCTCAGTAATCCCTAGTCATAGAATTACAGACATAGACAATTTGATAAACCAAAATTTTTTCCAAGGGCTGGAATGGTATACCGGGCCGAGGAAGATGTTCTGCTACAGCCGATGGAGGCCGTCACTGTCCCGCACACACAGGAGCACAGTGCCACTCAGACCGAGCCAATCACTGCCACTGCCACCAATGTACCCGATGTGGGTCAAGAGACACAGCCCCCTGTGTAAGTTAACATTTGGCATTTTAATAGAATTAAAGCATTAAATCATATGCATTGCCTTGCCATTTTACATTCATCAATAAGATTTGCGGTTTACCAAAAAAGAAAAAAAAATCTCAGAACGTTGGTTTGGGTCTTCACCAAACTTCACATGGTTTTATCAATCTTCTGGTGATTGATTTATGCTACCCCACGTGAAAGTTACACCCATAGGTTGGTTCATTTTTAGAGTAAGCTGGTAGGCTCAGTAATCCCTAGTCATAGAATTACAGACATAGACAATTTGATAAACCAAAATTTTTTCCAAGGGCTGGAATGGTATACCGGGCCGAGGAAGATGTTCTGCTACAGCCGATGGAGGCCGTCACTGTCCCGCACACACAGGAGCACAGTGCCACTCAGACCAAGCCAATCACTGCCACTGCCACCAATGTACCCGATGTGGGTCAAGAGACACAGCCCCCTGTGTAAGTTAACATTTGGCATTTTAATAGAATTAAAGCATTAAATCATATGCATTGCCTTGCCATTTTACATTCATCAATAAGATTTGGGGTTTACCAAAAGAGGAATAAAAATCTCAGAACGCTGGTTTGGGTCTTCATCAAACTTCACGTGGTTTTATCAATCTTCTGGTGATTGATTTATGCTACCCCACGTGAAAGTTACACCCATAGGTTGGTTCATTTTTAGAGTAAGCTGGTAGGCTCAGTAATCCCTAGTCATAGAATTACAGACATAGACAATTTGATAAACCAAAATTTTTTCCAAGGGCTGGAATGGTATACCGGGCCGAGGAAGATGTTCTGCTACAGCCGATGGAGGCCGTCACTGTCCCGCACACACAGGAGCACAGTGCCACTCAGACCGAGCCAATCACTGCCACTGCCACCAATGTACCCGATGTGGGTCAAGAGACACAGCCCCCTGTGTAAGTTAACATTTGGCATTTTAATAGAATTAAAGCATTAAATCATATGCATTGCCTTGCCATTTTACATTCATCAATAAGATTTGCGGTTTACCAAAAAAGAAAAAAAAATCTCAGAACGTTGGTTTGGGTCTTCACCAAACTTCACATGGTTTTATCAATCTTCTGGTGATTGATTTATGCTACCCCACGTGAAAGTTACACCCATAGGTTGGTTCATTTTTAGAGTAAGCTGGTAGGCTCAGTAATCCCTAGTCATAGAATTACAGACATAGACAATTTGATAAACCAAAATTTTTTCCAAGGGCTGGAATGGTATACCGGGCCGCGGAAGATGTTCTGCTACAGCCGATGGAGGCCGTCACTGTCCCGCACACACAGGAGCACAGTGCCACTCAGACCGAGCCAATCACTGCCACTGCCACCAATGTACCCGATGTGGGTCAAGAGACACAGCCCCCTGTGTAAGTTAACATTTGGCATTTTAATAGAATTAAAGCATTAAATCATATGCATTGCCTTGCCATTTTACATTCATCAATAAGATTTGCGGTTTACCAAAAAAGAAAAAAAAATCTCAGAACGTTGGTTTGGGTCTTCACCAAACTTCACATGGTTTTATCAATCTTCTGGTGATTGATTTATGCTACCCCACGTGAAAGTTACACCCATAGGTTGGTTCATTTTTAGAGTAAGCTGGTAGGCTCAGTAATCCCTAGTCATAGAATTACAGACATAGACAATTTGATAAACCAAAATTTTTTCCAAGGGCTGGAATGGTATACCGGGCCGAGGAAGATGTTCTGCTACAGCCGATGGAGGCCGTCACTGTCCCGCACACACAGGAGCACAGTGCCACTCAGACCGAGCCAATCACTGCCACTGCCACCAATGTACCCGATGTGGGTCAAGAGACACAGCCCCCTGTGTAAGTTAACATTTGGCATTTTTATAGAATTAAAGCATTAAATCATATGCATTGCCTTGCCATTTTACATTCATCAATAAGATTTGCGGTTTACCAAAAAAGAAAAAAAAATCTCAGAACGTTGGTTTGGGTCTTCACCAAACTTCACATGGTTTTATCAATCTTCTGGTGATTGATTTATGCTACCCCACGTGAAAGTTACACCCATAGGTTGGTTCATTTTTAGAGTAAGCTGGTAGGCTCAGTAATCCCTAGTCATAGAATTACAGACATAGACAATTTGATAAACCAAAATTTTTTCCAAGGGCTGGAATGGTATACCGGGCCGAGGAAGATGTTCTGCTACAGCCGATGGAGGCCGTCACTGTCCCGCACACACAGGAGCACAGTGCCACTCAGACCGAGCCAATCACTGCCACTGCCACCAATGTACCCGATGTGGGTCAAGAGACACAGCCCCCTGTGTAAGTTAACATTTGGCATTTTAATAGAATTAAAGCATTTAATCATATGCATTGCCTTGCCATTTTACATTCATCAATAAGATTTGCGGTTTACCAAAAAAGAAAAAAAAATCTCAGAACGTTGGTTTGGGTCTTCACCAAACTTCACATGGTTTTATCAATCTTCTGGTGATTGATTTATGCTACCCCACGTGAAAGTTACACCCATAGGTTGGTTCATTTTTAGAGTAAGCTGGTAGGCTCAGTAATCCCTAGTCATAGAATTACAGACATAGACAATTTGATAAACCAAAATTTTTTCCAAGGGCTGGAATGGTATACCGGGCCGAGGAAGATGTTCTGCTACAGCCGATGGAGGCCGTCACTGTCCCGCACACACAGGAGCACAGTGCCACTCAGACCGAGCCAATCACTGCCACTGCCACCAATGTACCCGATGTGGGTCAAGAGACACAGCCCCCTGTGTAAGTTAACATTTGGCATTTTAATAGAATTAAAGCATTTAATCATATGCATTGCCTTGCCATTTTACATTCATCAATAAGATTTGCGGTTTACCAAAAAAGAAAAAAAAATCTCAGAACGTTGGTTTGGGTCTTCACCAAACTTCACGTGGTTTCATCAATCTTCTGGTGATTGATTTATGCTACCCCACGTGAAAGTTACACCCATAGGTTGGTTCATTTTTAGAGTAAGCTGGTAGGCTCAGTAATCCCTAGTCATAGAATTACAGACATAGACAATTTGATAAACCAAAATTTTTTCCAAGGGCTGGAATGGTATACCGGGCCGAGGAAGATGTTCTGCGACAGCTGATGGAGGCCGTCACTGTCCCGCACACACAGGAGCACAGTGCCACTCAGACCGAGCCAATCACTGCCACTGCCACCAATGTACCCGATGTGGGTCAAGAGACACAGCCCCCTGTGTAAGTTAACATTTGGCATTTTAATAGAATTAAAGCATTAATTCATATGCATTGCCTTGCCATTTTACATTCATCAATAAGATTTGCGGTTTACCAAAAAAGAAAAAAATCTCAGAACGCTGGTTTGGGTCTTCACCAAACTTCACATGGTTTTATCAATCTTCTGGTGATTGATTTATGCTACCCCACGTGAAAGTTACACCCATAGGTTGGTTCATTTTTAGAGTAAGCTGGTAGGCTCAGTAATCCCTAGTCATAGAATTACAGACATAGACAATTTGATAAACCAAAATTTTTTCCAAGGGCTGGAATGGTATACCGGGCCGAGGAAGATGTTCTGCGACAGCTGATGGAGGCCGTCACTGTCCCGCACACACAGGAGCACAGTGCCACTCAGACCAAGCCAATCACTGCCACTGCCACCAATGTACCTGATGTGGGTCAAGAGACACAGCCCCCTGTGTAAGTTAACATTTGGCATTTTTATAGAATTAATGCATTAATTCATATGCATTGCCTTGCCATTTTACATACATCAATAAGATTTGCGGTTTACCAAAAAAGGAATAAAAATCTCAGAGCGCTGGTTTGGGTCTTCACCAAACTTCACATGGTTTTATCAATCTTCTGGTGATTGATTTATGCTACCCTCCGTGAAAGTTACACCCATAGGTTGGTTCATTTTTAGAGTAAGCTGGTAGGCTCAGTAATCCCTAGTCATAGAATTACAGACATAGACAATTTGATAAACCAAAATTTTTTCCAAGGGCTGGAATGGTATACCGGGCCGAGGAAGATGTTCTGCGACAGCCGATGGAGGCCGTCACTGTCCCGCACACACAGGAGCACAGTGCCACTCAGACCAAGCCAATCACTGCCACTGCCACCAATGTACCTGATGTGGGTCAAGAGACACAGCCCCCTGTGTAAGTTAACATTTGGCATTTTTATAGAATTAATGCATTAATTCATATGCATTGCCTTGCCATTTTACATACATCAATAAGATTTGCGGTTTACCAAAAAAGGAATAAAAATCTCAGAGCGCTGGTTTGGGTCTTCACCAAACTTCACATGGTTTTATCAATCTTCTGGTGATTGATTTATGCTACCCTCCGTGAAAGTTACACCCATAGGTTGGTTCATTTTTAGAGTAAGCTGGTAGGCTCAGTAATCCCTAGTCATAGAATTACAGACATAGACAATTTGATAAACCAAAATTTTTTCCAAGGGCTGGAATGGTATACCGGGCCGAGGAAGATGTTCTGCGACAGCCGATGGAGGCCGTCACTGTCCCGCACACACAGGAGCACAGTGCCACTCAGACCGAGCCAATCACTGCCACTGCCACCAATGTACCCGATGTGGGTCAAGAGACACAGCCCCCTGTGTAAGTTAACATTTGGCATTTTTATAGAATTAATGCATTAATTCATATGCATTGCCTTGCCATTTTACATTCATCAATAAGATTTGTGGTTTACCAAAAAAGAAAAAAAATCTCAGAACGCTGGTTTGGGTCTTCACCAAACATCACATGGTTTTATCAATCTTCTGGTGATGGATTTATGCTACCTCACGTGAAAGTTACACCCATAGGTTGGTTCATTTTTAGAGTAAGCTGGTAGGCTCAGTAATCCCTAGTCATAGAATTACAGACATAGACAATTTGAGAAAGTCAAAATTTTTTCCAAGGGCTGGAATGGTATTTCGGGCCGAATAATAATAATTTTTTAACCTAAAGTTTCCATAGGGGACTAAAGTTGGACTGATTGTATAATAACTGAGGCAGGCCTTAGTAGGAGAGGGGACTCCAGTTCTGGTTCCCTGTAACACAGGCCAGGGAACAAAAAGACCATTAAAGATATTTATAAAAATTAACAAGACATCACAACGCACCTGATGAGACCCAAAACTGGGTCAAAACCACTCGGTATGGAAAGTAGTCTCCGACACAACACACTAATGGAAAAAAGGAAAAAAGGACACAAGGGGTGAGAGAAGGAAACCAAAGACAACAAGTATAAGTGACCTAACCAGGATCAGATACCACTCAGAACGGGGGCACAAACTCCAATAAACCATAGCATGTCCTGCAGGGACATAAACGACTAAAAAGAGTGGGACCAAATACCTATTTTTTGGGAAAAAAAATTCTATATCTTTTTCTATATCTTTTTCTATATTTCATTCTATACCTTATTCTATATCTTGTTCTACAACTATTACAATATCTTTCTCTATAACATAAATTCTATTCCTATATGACAAGCGAGATGCCATAAACTACAATCTATCATATGCAGCAACCAGACCTCTTCTCTGGCCTTCATATACAAAAAATAATACATATTCGAAATGAGCCCACCGAAATGTAACACCATCAACCTCCCCCTACCGAGAAAGAGCACACAACTCACAACAACAACATGACCGTGTCTTGACCCTGTCGCAGCTGGACAACACCGACCAATCAAAGGTCGTGTGACTCCCAGTCACTGGCTTAACCAATCGGAGACTAGCTTACAGGACTGGACGGGAGACACCGCGCCAAAACACTGTGTCACCAACCCTTGCCTACCTTAGAGTGGTCATGTCAGTGGTTTGTGCAGGAAGTCTATGCCGTGTCTACTCATATAATTTGATAAACCAAAGTTTTATTAATGTGTATAACAGAAAACACCAGAGGAGAGCAGTGCTCTATTCTGGGACTAGTAACAATCAACGGTCCCTTAGCACTGGGTGCTAAGTAGCGAACAAGGTAAGCTGTCAACCGAAGATCATAATCCAAGCTCAATCACCAAGAGGTTAACGAACACCGCGACAAGGTGAGGCCCCAAGGGTTCATCTTCACAGAGATAACACAGTGAGTGACCTGTTTACAAAAGCACTGACACCTTTTGTTTGTGTAAAAAGGTGAGATAAACCTTTGAGGAAAATGAGGAAAAGACAATGAAATTCATACTGGAATATACAAGGTGAATAAAAAGAAGATAAGCCTTGCTGACACCTCTTATAAAGTATAAAAACATATTTCACCCTGTTGACTGTTGAGTGGAGTGTCAAGTCACTCTGTTGTAGCATCGGACAGGGAAGACCTGGCACTCGCAGACCTACAGTGGTCAGCCCTTGGGTAACTGGACCAATGGCACCACGGAAAATGTTGCCATTGGTCTGAAGAGGTGCCATCAGTCCAGGTGCCATCAGTCCGTGGTGCCATCGGTCCAATAATCAGCCCTTGGATGGCTAGCACCCTGTTTCCCGCTGTGGGAGCTCACAGACCTACAAGATAAACAATAGCAACAACTTTCATTATTAGAAGACCAAGATTGGTCTTTGATGTATGATGGTGTCTTAACACCAAGATACTACTTCATTTACACTCTCTTCTCCCAAGATTTGGAGAACACCTGATACTTGAGTGAATAGTTCTATAAATGGTTCTAATTAATCCCAATTGGAATGGGGACAGCATGGGCTTGTATGCGTCTTCTTGATCTCCAGCATCCTACATTTTTCCTGCCAGATCAGAGATTCACATTCTCTGCCTTGATCGGAATGTAGTACACTTGGAGTTCCAAGAGGCAACATCCAGTTCTTCACTAAGGGGTCGACACAGGTTGCAGCCTTATAATTTTTTATGGGATAGATCCGCACATATTTTCTATAGTAATCCATCACCACCATCATAAACATGATTCCTTCATCGGACTCCTCAGTACCAGAAATTATATTCAGAGCGATTCTGGCCAACCAAACTCCAAAGAGTTCCTGTTCCTGTAGCAGCATCTTGCCCACCGGGTTTTACACACATGGGACAACTTTTTATCTATCTCTGTATGTCTCCATAATTTGTATTTATGCAACAATCCTTTTCCATCCCACATGAGCCACACTCCTATGCTCATGGCATTAATCCAGAATGTAGCTTTAGGGGTACCACAAACTACAAAGTAAACTGTAGCAGTTGCTTTGTATTTCTCCTCCAATAAAGTATCCCTTCCTGCATTTCAGTTTCCTTCCATTGACTGCAGAGATTCTTGAACTCCCAGTTTTCTATCGAGAGCTCAGGTCCCTTTGGCTGATGGCTCTACCAGTTTACGGAGCTGAGATAGATCTGGATCAGCCTTCTAGGATCTGCTCCAGGGTCCACTGATAGGATCTCAGATTATGTTTCTTCGGGGAGCGCAGAGCAGTGATAACTGCCCTGTGTTCTCCACAGTCCCGGCAAACTGGTAGCCCACACTTGCACACTTTCCACAAGCATACTGGTCTCCGGGAGAGACAGTCGGCATTAATGTGAGACTTACCAGCCGGGTGCTTGGTCTGACAGTTCTTTGATCCGATCTTGGATAGAGCCACCAACCATCAGCCAATCGTTCCCTCGGCATCTTTGAAATTAGACCTCTAGCCGCGTCCAGTGTGACTTCATCTCCCCGTGCACTCTCCGTTGAGGACGTCCAGAGGGTGAACCAATTGGAATCGCACGTTGGTAGCACATTGGAGGGGCGCATCCGAAACGATGCTGGTTAGAGGGATAGAGGTTCCTCCCACCAAGGATGATCCTCTCACTCTACGACATCGGGGATGACCCGCAACCTCTTGAGGAAGCGTGATTTGCCCAACAGCGAAGCCGCGGAAGGTTCCTCCAGTTCTCCTCGGAAGGATCAGACCTGGCCCATCGGCAACTTGCTGATGCAAGGTGGTCATCCTTGGTGGGAGGAACCCCTGCCCCTACCCCCTCTACCCCTGCCACTATGTCCACTGAGGCCCAGCCCATAGATGTTAGTGTGGACACTCTGTTGTCAGGACAAGGTTAGTTCCCTGTAGATCAGACCAAGCTCTTGCAGCCGAGAGCGCCTCCTCCTGTGATGCCGATTGAGACGCCGGTGGGACCTTCCATGGTAACGTCAGGCCCTCAACCCGGGGAACTGGGTGGAGCTATGGGGATGGATACCAACATCATCCCATTGGAGTCCGGGATCATCCTTGATACAAGACCAACCGCTCTACAGCAGTTGGTGTCTCAGCTTCAGCCGGCAACAGCGCTGAGCCTTCTGCAACCAGAGCGGACTGCCCCGCTAATGTCGGTTCCTCCGACTACCACTGAGGCCAGTCAGTCGGATGTTGTCAACCTCAAAGCTCCCTCTCGCGAGGGTGTTTAGGGTAGACAGACGTCTTGGCTGGAAGCCATTGGGCCGGGAATGCACCATCTGAAGTCGGAACCAGTAGAGTCACAAGCTTTCCCGGGACCGAAGTCAGATGGGTTTGGGAAGTACCCGGGTGGGAGAAAATTATTTTCCTACCTAACAACTTCCAAGATGGGCTACTGCATTCAATCTTGGTTGATTGTGGTAGACCATCGCTTTGGTCCTCATGTATTAACTAACTCAGTTCTTACATGCGGAACACCCATATTGGAAATGTATTTTCCCAATGGAGAGGATGTATGGGGGCCTTCTGGCTAGAAGCCTGCTTTTCCTCAGCACCCACACGGGTCGCTGGGGGGATAGAGGGACAGCCAGGAGTCCACCTGGATAAGCGATCCCGAGTTGGGGCTTCAGAAAGTTCGCAAAGACTTTTCAGAGGCACAACTCTGGTTTCAGGTGGCTGAAGGTTCCTCTGGTGGCCAAGCCCGTAATAGGCTCCCACCACAACAACCTTAGGCCTGTGGCATGGACTTTGTCCATACCTTTATGTGGCACCGGTTAAGGAAGACTGTACCTCCCGGGTATAGATCTGACTTACCGGGTTTATGTCGGAACCGAGTTCTTCAACTCGACAGTGAGATAGTAGACTTCACCCCCGTCTTGTCGGATGGAGTTTGCTATTTCTACCTTGGGTCGGTGATCGTAGTCTGACTGGAATTAGGGCTTTCATTGGTACTTGATTCCATGCTGAGGAACTTATGCCAGTATAGCTGGAGCCGAAAAAGAACACTGATACCACACACACTTTTACCAATAGTGGATGGAGAAATTGTTTGCCTTTTTACCGTTATTCCGTTTTCGGAAACACCTCAAAGGTGCTAGTGAGGCTAGCTCTTCTTTCCTCATGAAAGTCTTCACACTGGTACGGTGTGAAGCCCAGCATCCACCCGGTATCAGGCTGAATGAAGTAGGTCTGCAACACCGGTGGGCCCGCTGGGCTCAATACTCAAGAGGAAAAATGACCTCACCCGCCAGCTGCTGATGGGGTGCTTGGCAGTCTGGGCTGACCACTTGTAGGTCCGCGGCTGTCGAGTCCTCCCTGCCCAATGCTCAAGACATCGCTCCCCAGCACAAGATGGGTGATTATAATATTACATATCAAAGGTGCTAGCGAGGCTAGTCCTTTTTATTTCAACATGTCGTTTCCTCTTTTCTAAATGTCATATCTTCCATATTTTATTATTCTCCATTTACAATTCCACTTTTCACTTTATACTACGGTATCAGTGAATACTTGTAAACGCCAGGAAGCTAGAGAGTAGACCAAGAACTGCTGGATCTGGAGGGGTAATGTAGTGGGGTGGGGATCCAGCAGTGTTTGGACGTTCTATGGAAGGTGGCGCGGAGAGCCGATTGTTACTGTGTAGTGGTTCCGGGCAATGCCGCACCCGAGAGTGGCGAGGCGGAGACCGGGATTACGTAACGCTGGGTATATATATCCAGTGTTCACAGTAGGTCGACAGGTTGCCTCGCGCATCTCTCCACAAGAGCGGACCCTTGGACCCTCATCTTTGCAGGCAGGTTCTTGTAACCTTCCTGGTGGCTAGGTGAGTCTTTTAGATTAGCCTCTCCAGCGTTACCCGGCACACCGTGCTGGGGTACTGTACTTGTGGGAAAGATCTTCCAGATCTCCCCGGGAAGTAACTTGTTTAATCAACATTCCCGTTTATTAAAAGGCCTGAGTTGTGTTTTGTGTGACTAACTTTGTGCAAACCTGCTGAAAAACCGAACCAACCTACGTAACTGTTCGTAAGGTGGGATCCCGCCAGGAACTAGTGTAGGGGTCAGGGTAGTCGTGCAGTGTCTGTTTTACTTTACGCTAGGTGGCGCGAAGACCGATCCCTGCTGTGCGGTAAAGCTGGCGGACCCGCGGTATGCAAATGCTACGGGCTCGCCCGCATTACGTAACTCAACCAATATATAAGGTTGAGTCCACAGTGGGCCGAGAGGACTTCTCGCTGTTCCTCCGCATAGAGTGAACGCCCGGAGCCTCACGTGTTGGTTAGGTTGTGTTGGTACACCTTTCAACGTATAATACCGTAATAAAAGATCGGTAACTGAAATAGTCCGGAGTCTGGTTTTCTGTTCGCGGAGAAGCGGTGGTTGGTAGATTGTGCGACTCCCTACCCTTTCCAGTGGGTAAAACCGAACCCACCTGTACTGGCACGGTAAGTACAGGGTAGCGACTAGTCTCGGAACCTCTGGTCGACTGACGATCGCGGAAAGTGGTCACACACTTTCAGCGACTAGAGGGCAACCGCTACATTGGTGCCGTGACCAGGATCTTTGGCTGCTTGCACAGTCAAAGATCCCTGGAAAGGTTAGGATGGCGGAGAAGCCGGGGAGAAAAACCCGGTCGAAAGCCGCCATAGAGAGTCCTGTCGAGGAGGGCGCAGCCGGCCCGGAGAAGACACCAGATGTCAAGTCTCCGCAGGAAGCTGATGGCCATCCACGGAGGAAAGGGATGAACGTGGCCGAGCAATTAAGCTCGACCGTGTTTCACATGGGGACGCCCAGAGCGAGCTCCATGGAAGATAGGGACCTGGACAGGGTCAGCCGAATAGGCGATCCTGAGGAGGGACCTGCACGCGGGGAAACAGAAACCCAGGCAAGTCGGCGCAGAATCGATTCTCGAATCGACCATGAGGCTCAGCAGCAACAACTACAGCAACGGTTGCTCGATGAGCGACAGAATGCTAAGTTGGTGCTACAAGACTTGTATACCCGCCAAAAGCGAACGGCTGAGACGCTGCAAGTACAGCAAGAACAGCTAGCTGTGGTGAAGGAACAAGAGAAAGCGGTGTTGGAACCACTGCACGAACACCACTATTTTACATATATATACGCCATTGTGATAACGCACGTATCGGCTGTATCGTGCCTTGTTTACATTTGTATACACCTCTTATCCTCCTCTGCGTTTTGGGCGACTACGAGGTAGTTTACTTATGTAGACGCGCGCCACTTGGCTGTCTTTCACGCCTGGCGTATCCAAGATAAAACATGCTCTGTGCGATATATATATATGCTAGGCAGGTACAGGTTGACCCAGTGGGAAACCCTCCCCCACCCCCCACCGCCCCCGCTGCCCACCCCTGCCCACCCCTGCCCACCCCTGCCCACCCCTGCCCACCCCTGCCCGCCCCTGCCCGCCGCTGCCCGCCGCTGCCCGCCGCTGCCCGCCGCTGCCCGCCGCTGCCCGCCGCTGCCCGCCGCTGCCCGCCGCTGCCCGCCGCTGCCCGCCGCTGCCCGCCGCTGCCCGCCGCTGCCCGCCGCTGCCCGCCGCTGCCCGCCGCTGCCCGCCGCTGCCCGCCGCTGCCCGCCGCTGCCCGCCGCTGCCCGCCGCTGCCCGCCGCTGCCCGCCGCTGCCCGCCGCTGCCCGCCGCTGCCCGCCGCTGCCCGCCGCTGCCCCGCCGCTGCCCCGCCGCTGCCCCGCCGCTGCCCCGCCGCTGCCCCGCCGCTGCCCCGCCGCTGCCCCGCCGCTGCCCCGCCGCTGCCCCGCCGCTGCCCCGCCGCTGCCCCGCCGCTGCCCCGCCGCTGCCCGCCGCTGCCCCGCCGCTGCCCCGCTGCTGCCCGCCGCTGAAATCATCTTTCACACGCCGAGGAGCCGCTAATCCGACTGAGTGATACTGTGGGGAGGCGATTATATAGTAAGCCTGACTGTTCACGCATTGAAATGATGTTTTAAAGTTTAAAAAAATCAGAAAAACTGCAAACAACAACTTAATGCATGGTTTATTATGTGTAATTAATCAATTTATAGTCAATCAGGTTTTATAAATGTTTTATAAAATAAATTGGTAATATAAGATTGCAATTTTCATATAATACAGACTTGGATGGTTAATGGCAATATACTACCACTGGTGTCCCCAAGTGGCAGAGGTCGGAATTATTGGATACTGGCATAAATAAACAGAATCAGGCGTATATATAACGTATATAAGACCGCACCATGGACACGTATATACGCCACTAGATAAGGCGTCTACGAGACGTCTAATAGGTCGAACTTCTAGACACGAAATCCTACTGTTAGACGCGTTTCGTATACATATGTAAAATAGTGGTTTTCGTGCAGTGAACGCACCCAGCGCGCAGAGGCAGACTATGCTCTGAAGTATAGGACTCCTTTACCGGGCTGGTAGGGCGTGAGCAAGGACCATGTATATTCTCCGCAAGGGAATGTCGGCGGTCCTCATGCGTACACACCACTACAGACAGACCGGAGACCACCCACGGTGAACTTTGCTTCCCCGTTGGATTCTCCAAGAGACTCCATGAATAACGATGGAAATAGGGCATCGACTAGCTCAGCGATAGCTGAATTGGGTCTAAACCCTGTCCATGTGGAGAGCAATGCGGATCGGGTTTTCAATCGGTCTTTAGCACAGGCTAGAGACGTCCTGATTGTTAGACCGGCGGAGACTGCTAGGCGCAACGCCATCATTCCAAAGCCTTTTGGTAAAGGAATGGTGTGGGAGCACTGGTTTGCTGGATTTTGCGAGGATGTCCAGTGTAACAGATGGAGTACCACCTACGCACTGCCGTACCTCATGAGAGCGTTATGAGATGGACCCGAGGAAGCAGCTTTACGTGCTTACCGGCGTTCAGCGACGCATGGATGGGATACCCTTGTAGAAGTGGCGTCTTATTATTGTGGACAGCTTGTAATGTTGAATCCCCGCTTGAGTTTTCTAAGCCGGGTGTAGGGAAAGGATGAGTCCGCTTGTACATATGGATTAGCCCTTCAGCAACCGCTGATGGAGGTTTACCCTGGTACTAGGTTGGACTCGCCGGCACTGCACGAGGATCTACAAACTCAGTTTGTGAAAGGTCTCAGAGACAAGGACATCCGAACAGAGGTAGTCTCGAAATGGGAACCTGGAATGAGCCTTATGCAAGTGCTGAAGATAGTGGACGCCTATGAACAAAGGTGTGCGCTGTTTGGACAGTATGGTAAACCTGTGGGTAAAACCCGGGTAGCTATGCTGACCCCATCCTGGGAACAGGGTGAGTTGGAGACAGAAGAAACCAACGACCCCGAAGTGGATGATATACTCTCCGCGGTGCGGTCAATGGTTCTCGGACGTCGAGACTTTCGCGGTAGGGGCCATGGCCGTCTGAATCCAGGGAGACCCAGGATTGGGAATCCTCAGGTGAAAGAACAGGCTGTGGGGAAAGGTTCAGAGGAACCTCCTACTGTGACTGAGATGCTACTGCAGATCAATGAGCGATTGTCTCAGTTGGAAAGAAACCAGCTAGACAACCGGCGTTGTTGGCAGTGTGGAAAGACTAGGCACATATCTCCGGATTGTCCCCAGAAGATGGCAGCTGTGGAATCTACAGCAAGCCTGCTAGCTTTACCTTCTCCTAATGAGGACCCGGTAAACTAGAAGGAGCTGCAGTAGGTGGCGAGACAGTAGGCTGGGATACAGTAAGCCAGAGTATGCAAACCGCGGAACTCGCGATTAGGAGAGATCCTGTTCGAACCAAAGAGGAAGAAATGTCTAGTCAAGTTGCTACAATCTGTGCTAGATATTCAACTCCGAAACACCCCTGTCTACAATGGTTACGCCAACGTGGATGGGACCTCGGCAC
The DNA here is from genome assembly GCA_950022655.1 of Alentia gelatinosa. Lineage (NCBI taxonomy): Eukaryota > Metazoa > Annelida > Polychaeta > Phyllodocida > Polynoidae > Alentia > Alentia gelatinosa. The sequence goes on along the minus strand of OX465581.1, from coordinate 1,542,863 downwards.
CCTCGATGGTATTTCCCGGTTTATACAGCAGCCTTCTCCTTAAGGCGGGAGACAGTGGTATATACCCGTGAGAATTCAAGGGATAAAGATAGATCTGTTGGTTGATACTGGGGCCAGTCGCTCTGTGTTAAGTCACGATCTATATAAAACCTTTGGGTTTGTTCCGGAATTGAAAGTTTCGGAAGCGAGTGCATGGGCTGCTAATGGTACTCCGTTGAGATGCTACGGCAAAGTGATTATTCCGATCTCGGAAGGTAACACTGAACTAGTGTGGAGTCCCATACTCAGTGATATTGAGGAGAATGGAATAATTGGTATAGACTTCCAAGCGTTGTATGGAGTGTCATTAGACCTTCAACAAGGCCTGCTCTGGATTAAACACCCGGAACAGTTAGAAGTAGAATGTTCCTGTAGACGGATATCTTCAGTGGTCTCTGTCAGGCAGGATGTGAGCATTGCCCCCCAGCAGATGGTAAATGTACTAATAGCTGGAGAAGGCGACTTGCCGTGGGATAATGCTATGTTCGAGCCTGATCCAATGTTGTTTCCTGACAGAGGACTACAGGCTTGGGATACACTTGTAGGTAGTTCTCGGATCGGATCCATACCCGTTAGTAATCACACAACCGGGAGGATAGCGTTAGAAAGAGGCGACGTTGTTGGCCATGTAATATTGGCTGACATAGTAGACACAGTGGAGAATTGTCCTCTAGGTGTTGCGCCTATTCCCAATACCACGCCAGGTGACTGGTTAGGTTGGAAGGGAAGCAAAGACGACCCGAAAGAAGTGAGAATTGGATGAGTGAATACAAATTCGGAAAGTGATCCCGGGTCTGTAGTTCTGCATGAGACCCTAGAAGTTCTGGTTACTTCTGCAGACACGCTAAATCACGCAGAGCAGAACTCCAGAACACGCTAGGAAGGTGGAGTAAGATCTTTGCACGACCAGGAGACCCTCTGGGGAGAACTGATTGCGTGGAGCACCACATAGATACAGAGGGAAACATTCCATTTAGACTACCCTACCGGAGATTACCGCCTATCAAGCGGGAAGCTTTGGAAGAGGAGTTAAGGAAGATGCTTTCCCAAGAAGTAATCATGCCCAGTGAAAGCCCTTGGGCCAGCCCTGTGCTCATGGTTACTAAGAAGGATGGTACTTGCCGGTTCTGTATTGACTACAGAAAACTGAATGGTATCACCCGGAAGAACGCCTATCCAATACCACGGATCGATGAGAGTCTCGACTCTCTGGGTGGGAACCAATGGTTTTGTACCTTGGATCTCCAGTCCGGGTATTGGCAGGTAAGAATGGCTAGTGAGGATCAGCCAAAAACTGCTTTCACTACCCATGAAGGGCTGTATGAATTTACAGTAATGCCCTTTGGCCTCTGCAATGCCCCAGCGACGTTCGAATCCATGATGGATCAGATGTTGAAAGGATTGCAGTGGAAGAAATGTTTGGTTTATTTAGATGATATAATTGTTTTCTGGAAAACCGTGGAACAATGTCTAAATAACCTGGCAGAGGTCTTTGAACGTATAGTCTTACGGGTTGAAACTCAAACCTCAGAAATGTAAACTGTTCAAATGCTCAGTGGAGTACTTGGGTAGGATAGTTGCGGGTGATGGAATCCGCGCTGACCCATCTAAGTTGGATGTAGTGGCCAAATGGCCTCGACCCCGGAATATAAAAGAAATAAGATCTTTCCTTGGATTCTGTTCATATTATCGTGACTTTATCCCAGGTTTTTCCGAAACTGCCCATGCTTTACAACAGTATGTAGTCCAAGATAAAGCTGGAAAGTCTAAGGATATCCTATGGAATCCTGTGGCCGAAGAATCTTTTTTGGGACTAAAGAGAAAGTTTGAAGAGACTCCGGTCCTCCATTATCCATTGCCTCAAGGTTGGTTCATCCTTGATACTGACGCAAGCAATGACAGTATTGGAGCGGCACTGTCACAGAACGGAGTAGAGGTTCCCATCGCCTTTGCCAGCAATAGCTTGAATAAGACACAGCGGAACTACTGTACCATGAAGAGGGAACTCCTCGCAGTGGTAGTATACTTAAGGAAATATCAACACTTCCTCGGAGGTGGAGATTTTACTCTACGCACTGATCATTCCTCATTGAAATGGCTCCTTAATTTTAAAGACGGCGAAGGAATGATTGGAAGATGGCCGGCGGCTCTGTCCGAGTTCAGACTAAAAAACTGCCAGATAGAGCACAGACCTGGTAAGTCACACATCAACGCGGATAGTCTCTCCCAGAGACCATTGCGTAAGTGTGGACGGCCCGACTGTGTAGACTGTGGGGAACATGATGCTATCTTGGCTGCATTGCACCAGATGGGTAATCCTGATCCTGCGTTCTACCAGTGGACACTAGAACAGATCCGAGAAGCTCAACAGAGTGATCCGGAGATGTCCCGGTTGATTAAACTGGTAGAGAATGGTCTCCATAGACCACGGGGAAAAGAGCTCTCGATTGAAAACCGGGAGTTTCAGACACTCTGTAGTCAGTGGACGGAGTTAATTGTGAGGGATAATGTGTTATATAGGATGAGAACCACAGTGAATCCGGTAAGGAAACACTTACAGTTGGTTGTACCCATATCACTGCGTCCTGGGCTTTTGACTCTGTGCCATGAACATAGAAGTTCGGCACATTTCGGGAAAAAGAGGACTGCCGCTAAAATAAAGCGACACTACTACTGGCCTGGAATGAACGCTGACATAGGAGCGATGGGTTCTGGAATGCTCAATCTGTTGTAAGGTAAAACCCGGCGAAGGCATAGGGAAGATGCCCTTACAACAAGAGTTATTTGGAGTCCGGTTTGCCCGCATTGCTCTCGATATCATGTCTGGTATCGATGAGTCTGATGACGGCAACACGTGCATGATGGTGGTGATGGATTACTACACAAAGTATGTGCATGAAGGATCACAAAGCTGCTACCTGTGCGGAAGCACTTGTGAAGAATTGGGTGCTGCCTTTCGGAGCTCCGAGTATTTTACATTCCGACCAAGTAAGAGAATTTGAGTCTCAGATCTGGCAGGAAATGTGTAGAATATTAGAAATCAAAAAGACACGCACCAACCTGTACCATCCTCAGTCAGATGGGATGGTAGAGCGGTTCAATAGAACGTTGATACAGTGCTTACGCACTCTGGTCAATGAAAGCCGCAGTAACTGGGATGAGTTAGCACCATTTATAACTCACGCTTACAATGGAACTATTCATTCTAGTACGGGGTGTTCACCTAATCTGCTTGTAATTGTAATGCCCGCAGACATTGTCTATGGGGTGCCCGGAGTATCTACAGAGATACCCTGCCCTATAGATTTCGTGGAAAAACTTCGGGAACGCTTTGTAGAGGCTTACTACCGAGCAAGGCGAGGCCTAGAGAAAGCCGCGGAGTGGCAGAAGTCTGGACACAACATAGGACTAAAGCCGAGAAAGTTCCAGGTTGGAGACAGGGTGATACAATATCACACACCTTTAGTGAACGTAAAACTCGCCCCAAACTGGGATGGTCCGTTTGTTGTAGTTGAAGTGCTGTCAGAAATGACAGTAGTCATCGAGGACGAATGGACACGGAAGCACTATAAGTCGCATGTTGCTCAACTGAGAGCATGGCACTGTACGCGTGATAGAGCTGGCTCTGATAATACGGAGTCTCATCCCCGGCAGGTACCGCTTTCAGCGAAGCCCGCTCGCAGGGCAGGGAAGTCCCGAGTCAAAGCAGCGCGTCTGTCGGCCTGGGCAGCGGCGATTCCCTCGGGGATTGCCGCAGCGTTGACTCGGGTGCTCTGGACTCCGGTCCTGACAACACGCAATCAGCGCAGTGCGGAGTGTCTAGCCCAGCGCCTTCGGGTGCCGAGGATGGACCCGGTCTGCCTAAGACATCAGCTCCGGCTGAAAGCTCTGGGCGGACTGCTTCCGCAAAAGGAGGGAAAGTTGACCTTTCCCAATTGAAGAGCTCTGGGTACGGACAGAAGTCAGTTTCGACTGCATCTGTCAAACCCAAGGCTTCTCGGTTGCCTAAGCCGGTGTTTACACCTACGAAGGCGCCAGGAAAGAAAAGAGATGTTCCGCGAGTGGAATTGACTCCCGTTGGCCGTGGCCGTGGGAAGTTGATCCGCAAACCGGATCCTCCTGCTCCCGGGGGTAGTCCATTGAGTCAGTGGGATCGATGGACCCGGGAGTTAAACTCTATCCCTGACCCAGACATGCGCCCTATGGCCATGAAAGGGTTAGTGGATCGTTGGGTCGCTAGTCAGGGCCCGGAAAGTGTTGCGCCCATGGCGTCCCCCTCAAAGGTAGATGCCCAGGCTGAGACTACTCCAGCCCCTACTACCGTCCAGACACCGCCCGCCGTGGCTGTGACTGCTATGGAGGTTGACTCGACCCCTAGCAAGTCTACCACGGAGACAGTGGAGCCGGCTACTTCTTCGGAAGGAGCAGAGGCCGCTGTAGGGCGTAAGACAGAGAAGGTGAAGCCGGCTCTGCCAGAACCTCCTCTGTGGAGAAGTCGGGGGTTGAGAAGCCTCTGACTAGCTCTCAGACCCGCCGGGGTAGGCGCAAGACTCGCGCGGCCAGGGAAGCCGCTGCAGCGAAAGCTGTGGCAGCCAAAGCGGCCCGTGATGACATTCCCACTCCGAAAAGTCCTCTGTAAGAGGAGGAAAGGGCAAGGGAGTGGGGAAGTCCAGCAAAGGGACAACCACTGCTCAAGGCAAAGGATCCTCGGATCCTAAACCTAGCGGCAGTGGAGAGGCGAAGGGAGCCGGGTCTTCGGGCTCGGAAAAACCTGCGTCCATGTCAGCTGGACCTCCCGAGAGAGGATCACCACATGAATCAGACACCACTTCTGAATCCACTGTGGTAGACAATTGCGGTCAGGTAGGAGGCGAGATCAGTGTCTTGCCCGGGATCCTCACTCTGACAGCAGTGATGACACCGGTGAATTCGTTCCCGGCGCCAAGTGCGCCCAGAAGGGCAAGGTAGCCCGCAAGCTGCCTAGCTGTCTGGTTGGGCGCAAAGCTAAGTGTCTGGAGGACCTCCGCGTTGGAGACCGCCATTGGATACCGGAACCGGTAGATGATGATGGCGTGTCGGATGACGAGGAGTGGTTACAAGACCAAGGCTCCGCTAACGCGTGGTACGTCGCCCGCATGCACGCAGTCAAGTTGTCTTCATACCAGAAGTACTCGATCCTCCAGAAACAGAAGATCGACTTTGCCTTTCGGCAGTTTACTGCTAATGGGCATTGTGTCTTCCAGGGCTGTCAAGGTGGAGATGTGAAAATGTATCCTACCTACGCAACTGGAAGGTTGTATGCGCGGCATCTCGTAGAGATGCATTTGATCGAGTACCTGTGATTCCGCTGTCACGGTTCGAGGTGCTCGGGAGATTCAGGGTCATCCCGCCGGTCTTGGTTGATTCGTCATATGTTGGACGAACACGGGATCGGAGCGGTTCGCAGTAGGGAGAGAACCATGCGGCTTTTCAATAAGTTTGTAGGTTTGGCTTCCAAAGCGCGGATCAAAGGTGGAGAGCCTGCATGCAAAGCTACGGACGGAAGCGGAATTGTGACTTCGGTTCGAAGCTGCACATATGCTTGGCAGACTGGGATCGCATGACCGCCATGCAAAAAAATGCCCGTGGAAGCAGCCATAAGCGATCCCGGAGTGTAGACTCCGCGAGTCATCGTCCGGCTGCTAAGAAGACCAAGAGCTCGTCTAAGTCAAGTGACTCAGACGACGACTCGGGGTCGAGCCGGTCAGGCAGAAGCCAAACGCCGGGCTCTGTAACTTTGGGGGATGTTCTGCGTTCCTCAAAGACAGGCCCAGCTAAGGAAAAGCCTGGCCGAAAGGGGTCGAGCGCACCTAAGGGGGAGAAATCCTCTGAGGGTTCTGCAACGACAGCGGTCTCGTCTGACGCTCCAGCGTCGACAAGCACTGCTGGTGCTCGCCCAAAAGAGACAAACATGGTCCCCAAGCCTGATGAGGAAAGAGGCGCGGTAGGTGGCGCGGAAGAGGAGTTCCCTTCTCTGCCCCCACCTCAACGCCCTGCTCCTAAGCGTCCCAGCCTAAACCTTCCCACGAGGAAGAAGTAAAGCCTGGACGCCATGGGGAACAGATCGATGTGTACTCTGGCGATCAAAAGCTGACACTGGCTACCATAGCTAAGACAGACTGGCGCCCGTATCACATGCAGACCTACTTGAAGCGAGTAGATGATCAGTCGATCATCAACGCTAACAAGTTTAGGATAGCACAGATACGGGTAGCGGAGTATGAGTGCGTCATCGCTCAACAGCGCATGTCTAGCTTGTTGCAAGTGCCATTGGAAAACACGGCTGCAAAGCTAGCGGCGGTGGAGGCGCGATTGGCGCGTTCAGAGCTTGCCCTTCAAGACTACGACTACAAGTGTCGTACGATGATGGGTGTGAGTATGTTCGACTTTGAACCGTCTAACATCACGGGTGCGGAAGCCTCGTGGTTGTTACATCAACGTCGAAGAGGGCAGTATCTTGACTTCGTGGATACCCCAAACCTGACAATGCAGCAAGCTGGCGCATTGTTGGATTGGGGTCCGGAGAGGGATTACGCCCTGGATGGACAGTCAACCCAGGCTTCGGCTATGGAGACTGATCCATGTAAGCGCTCTCAGAGTACCCCTGGTGGAAGTTCCTCGGAATCTCCACAGGTTTCTCTGAGGCAGCCGCCGTCAGTGACCCGCACTATGACGAGACCCGCTTACGTGCCACCACGTCAGCAGCAGGTCCCGTTCGGTGTGGAGCTCGAGGGTATTGATATAGTGTTCGCCCCGTTGCCGTTTACTTCAGCGGTAACGTGGGACTCTCCCGGTATCACTGACGACATCAGCACGGCTGACTTGAACGCGGTGATGGCCAGGTTCCGGGTCACAGACCCTCTGAGTCCACCACCAAACGTTGGTCAGCAAGCTGCCGCAATGAGGCCTGCTACCCCGTCCGCTACAGCCGCCCCACCAGATGAAGACCCCGCTGTTAAACAACCCGGTTGTTCCGGCGAGAGGCCAGCTGGCCTGTAACGAGGCAGCTTTGGTCCATCTTATGTTGAACCTAGAGAACCAATAGGGTTTCCCGGTATCAATGTGAGATGGAAAAGGGCAGGACGTTTCCTGCCATAGAGGATGGCGAGACACTTTCAGCCAAGTAGGGAACCTTCAGTTGTTCCTGGTTGTTTGTGCCTCCCTGTCCGGCCGGCTCCTCAGGTATTAACCCCCGTGGTTCTTATCTGGGGATCACCCACACCTGAATTCAGTTTCGGGTGGAGAGGGTGACAGTCCTTGGTCTCTGAGAGAAGTGGTACTTTGACCAGCGGCCCCCGTGGTCACTGGGCGGGGTAGTACAGAGGGATCAAGGTAGATAAGCGATCTCGGGTTGGGCCGCAGAGAATCACCCTTGGGTGAATTTTTGCTGCACAACTTGAGTTTCAGAGGGCTGAAGAGTCTCTCGATGGTAGCCCCGTTGCAGGGCCCCATTGCGATACACTCCGGCCTGTGGGTACTTTCTGCGACTGGACGTGTGTCTGGAGAGTGCGGAGACTGTGTGGGGACTAGGACCCGGCTTCGGCAAGTGGTCTTTGTTCCCTATGGAGTGATCGACGCTGGACTCGCTTGGTCTTTTGCCAGTGAGGGAAGTGTCGATCACTAGACGGGTAGGGGTTGGGGCCTTCACTGGTTCCTACAACTCCTATCCGGGAGATGAGTTTAGCGTGCCACGCCAAAAAGGATGCTGATACCAACTTTTACGGAGATGGGAACTCCTACACGGAGAGGAAAAGAATGTTCTATCTTTTTTCTTTCTCCCTTATATACACCGTATTTCTCTTTGCTGCATCAGAAGAACTACCCGCGGGACGGGCCTTTCTGATGTTGACAAGGTGGGGGGGGTTCGTGGAATTGCTCCCCCTAACTATGCTGGAGTTGTACTAGGAAGACAGTTGGAAGCCTGGCACCCGGAAGCAGGGGGCTGGACCGAGTAGGTCTCCACGCTGAAGGGTCTGCCGGGCTCGACACTTACTATATTATCCCTGGCTTACAACTCCGGAACAGTGGGAGGCGGGGTGCTCCCTGGTCTGGGCTGACCCCTTGTAGGTCTGGACTGGTAAGTCTTCCCTGCCCGATACTCAAGGAAGCCAGGGAGAAGCCAATGACATCGGTGAGACGGGTGATTTTGTTACGTTTTTTACTATTTATCATGGTGGTAGCGAGGTTACTCCATTTTCTAAATACTTTATCACCCTTATGTCTTCCTTTTTCAGCATTTAAAATGTGTATTTTTATCATTACCCCTTTACCCGCAACACAAAAGTATAAAGCAGAGGTTGGGCAAATAAAATTTATTTTAATTTTATGAGCGAAGAGAGAAGATATTAATACGTGATAGTAATATCTTAAAGATAACAAGATACATATGGAAGATATGTTATGTTATATGATAACATATTGGTAGATATGATACATATATGGTAATATGGTATATGTTATATGTGATAACGTATAATGTATTACATATGTTGATATGTAATAGTATAATACATATGGATATACATGTATAAAGTATAATGGTATATATGAATATACAGTGTGTATAAAAACGCCCTACGAGAGTAGGAAGATAAAGGAGAGGGTGGGTGGGAGAAAATTGGAGTGCGTCTGAACGTAGTGAAGCGCGAGAAGAGAGTGAGAGAGAGTGTGAGAGCGTGCTTCACCACGTGACCTAATAGTTCACGTGATTCGCACGAGGGGGCGCGCAGGGAGCGCGAGTACAGAGGGAGTGCGCTAGGTGGAGCAATGACCGCCCCTGACCCTACGGCCATGGGCTACCCATTACCCCTTTACCCGCAACACAAAAGTATAAAGCAGAGGTTGGGCAAATAAAATTTATTTTAATTTTATGAGCGAAGAGAGAAGATATTAATACGTGATAGTAATATCTTAAAGATAACAAGATACATATGGAAGATATGTTATGTTATATGATAACATATTGGTAGATATGATACATATATGGTAATATGGTATATGTTATACGTGATAAGGTATAATGTATTACATATGTTGATATGTAATAGTATAATACATATGGATATACATGTATAAAGTATAATGGTATATATGAATATACAGTGTGTATAAAAACGCCCTACGAGAGTAGGAAGATATAGGAGAGGGTGGGTGGGAGAAAATTGGAGTGCGTCTGAACGTAGTGAAGCGCGAGAAGAGAGTGAGAGAGAGTGTGAGAGCGTGCTTCACCATGTGACCTAATAGTTCACGTGATTCGCACGAGGGGGCGCGCAGGGAGCGCGAGTACAGAGGGAGTGCGCTAGGTGGAGCAATGACCGCCCCTGACCCTACGGCCATGGGCTACCCATTACCCCTTTACCCGCAACACAAAAGTATAAAGCAGAGGTTGGGCAAATAAAATTTATTTTAATTTTATGAGCGAAGAGAGAAGATATTAATACGTGATAGTAATATCTTAAAGATAACAAGATACATATGGAAGATATGTTATGTTATATGATAACATATTGGTAGATATGATACATATATGGTAATATGGTATATGTTATACGTGATAAGGTATAATGTATTACATATGTTGATATGTAATAGTATAATACATATGGATATACATGTATAAAGTATAATGGTATATATGAATATACAGTGTGTATAAAAACGCCAAAAATCCATGAAAAGAGTGGCGTGGAGGGTGGGAAAAAGGTTCGAGTCACTTGTTAATTGACTTGATCAGAGAGTCGTTAACCTGAGTGGCACTCGACACTCGGATGTAGCTCCTGTGAGCGTTCGAGCGCCACCCCCCGTATCTCTGGATGGAGAGTTCGGGGACCCCGGCCTGGAAGGCCTGAGTAACGTGTATGTTTTCGCCGGGATCCCCGCCAGAGCCGTAATTCTGTCCCATTCCCTCGTCAGCGACCTGGTCGTTATCGGTGACCGATCAGCGTTCATCAGGAACGGGTCTCGGTTGCTAGACGTGGGAACGGCCGCGATCATCTCTCGCACGGCTTGCATAGGGCACGACCTCCGGTCGGGAGAGGGCTGGAGAGCCACGTGCTTCTCCTCTCCAACACACTGGAGGTTTTTCGCCGCTTTTACCCTGACGGTGACGTGAGTTGACGTGACTTTCACGTCCCCGCGAGTTAGGTGCCTGTCCGGATCGAATCCTCGGACGGATGGTGGGGCGACCTCGCTCTGCCGCAGGGCCGCGAAGAACATCAGCAGGCAGGCCGCTCTGGTGGACCGGTCTAGGGGCGTGGCCGTTAGTCCACCGAGGACGCTCCTGAGGGCCTGCATCGGGATGGGCGGTTTGATGTTCGGCGTGTAGGACTTGTCCCTCTTCATTGCGTCGATGGCCCTCTTTACTCTCGCGTCCTCGGTCGCCGCGACGTTGCCCCCGGACAGGCGCAGGTGCGACCGTAGGTGCGACAAGTGGTTGGCCACGGTCGCGGGCGAGGGGGCGTGGTCCCGGACGTACTCCAGATACGACGTGACGAGGCTGACCGACGGCTGCTGCGGGTCCGTACCCGTCCTCCGGCAGAATGCGATGTAGGTCGATACGGCGCTTCGCTGGTTCGCGACCGTGCCGGGGGCACGCGCCGCGGCTTGCCGCGCAGATGCCCTCTGCTGGAGACAACGTAGCGCCGGATCTGCAGGAGAGCCGGAGGACAGGCACAAATGAGGCGTGGTTACAAGGCACAACAGACATGAGATTATGAAATGACATGTAACGTTCAGCTCTAGCATTGTCTCTGGAGGTGAGGTGCGACCGGCTGAGGGCGTCCGCGACCGAGTTGAGGACCCCCGGGATGTGGGTGTACAGGAGGTCCACCTGTAATTTCGCCTGTACCATCCAGGCCTGGCGCGCGCACTCGGCGAGGACCCGGTTGCGTGCCCGCCCCGACGTGAGTGCCTGGACAGTCCCCATATTGTCACAGAACACCTCCACCCTCGTGCCTCGGTCACGGTCCGTGAGGAACGTGTTGAGGGCGTAGATGGTATTGAGGGCCTCGAGCTCCGAGATACACTCCACCGGGTCCCCGACCGGGCAGACCTGACCGGAGTACGCTAGGCGGCCGTCCGTCCCACCCACGCCGGTGAGGCAGGCGTCCACGGTGATACATTTCGTCGGGGGGCCCCTGGGGATCAAGGCACGTCCATTCCACCCGTCAGCGAATCTCGAGAACCAGTCGAGGTCCTGCCGCATGTCCGACGAGATGTTGATGTAGAATCCGGACATGCCTCGCAGGGCCTCGAGGAGCTTGCTGACGAATGCCCTTGCCGGCCGGATGCACTTGGCGACGTGTAGTATTTTCCCCAGTATCGACTGGAGCTGCCGCTTCGTGAGGGACCGCTTCCGGGAGACGGCCGCGACGTGTTGCCGCACATCCTGCAGTTTGTCTTCCGGGATCGATAGCGTCATCTTCGCGGCATCGATGTCGATCCCTAGCCAGCGGACCACCTGCGACGGTTCCTGGGCTTTGTCCCGGGCCTCGGGGAGACCCAGTTCGCAGAAGAGCTCCCGGGCGGTCGCGAAGTCCGCCGCGGCTTTCTCCTTCGACGGCGATATGATGATTAGGTCGTCGAGATACATCGCTCCCTCGACCCCCTTGCCGGCCAGAATCTCCACTATGGTATCCGCTACGCACTGCATGTGGTAGGAGGACGCGCGGGCACCGAACGGCATGGCCGTATCACAATAGTACCCGCCGTCCCACATGAAGCATAGGAGGGGCCAGTCCAGGGGGTCGCAGCGAAAGTTCTTGTATGCCCTCGCGATGTCGATCGAGGCCATATAGGCCCTGGGGCCCGACCTCAGGAGGCGGGAGACGAACCCGTCGATGGTAGGGAGGCTGTGCTCCCTTTCCTCCCCGTAGACCGAGTTCTTCATCACGAAGGCATTGACGCTCTGTTGCCGCGGGAACGTCATGTCCGTTATTACTCTCCGGGCCTCGGAGTCCCGCTTCTCCCGCGACATCAGGGGAGACACGTGGCACCACGGGCTGAACGGGGCGTCGGAGAACGGGCCGAGCAGATTGGAGAACGACAGCTCCTTTTTCACAAACTGCCCTACCTCGGTCGGGTACCCGGTGGCACTGGGGTGGTTAGGCACCCCTCTGGTATCCGTCGCGGGACCGAGGTATCCTAGGGGGAAGCCATATCGTATGAAGCCCAGCAGCTCCTGCTTCCCCCGCATGCCCGTGAGGTATTTCTCCCACGCCCGCAACCGTAGGTCCGTGGGGAGAGTAATCTTGCTACACATCGCGTTGGGCAGGCCCGAGGCCCGCACTGCCTTGTAGATGTGGCCGTGCGCCGGCGGGGCGCCGTCCTGCATCTGCGGCCATTCCGCGCGCCGATGTGCCCTGAACGCCTCCGGGTCCGTACGAGTCCCGGCGGCAATAATCCCGGTCCGACACACTTCCTCGAGCTTAGCGAAGTCCGGGGGCGCGCAAGGAGGGGCTCCGTCCTCGGTCCCGTGGCCGGTCGTGCCCGGGTGGGGGACGCCCACCGGCACGGCCACGTGGTCCTGCAGAGTCGTGTTGTTATTGTTGTTGTGTATTGCCTCCCTGTCACGTGGGGGAATCCTCACTCCGTGTGTGACGTCACGTGTCGGGGTGGCCTCACGTGGGGAGGTGCCGACCGGGAGTCGGCCGCTGACCACCTGTGCCCACGTGGCCGTTGGCGGTTTCCTGTCCCGTGTTGTTTCAGCACTGGACATCTCTGTGATCTCACGTGCCGCGTACCCTCTGACCCCGGGAGCCCGGGTGGGGGGTGCACGTGAACATCCTGTAGTCGGGTGCGCTCCGGTTACTCTCGGGGCGCACCGTGCCCGTTTTTTGCCGGCTGCGGAAGTCCATGTTGGTAGAGGGCATCCGGTCCAGGGTCGGCCGCCCTCATCGTGTATCCGGCCTGCGGGGTGTATCCGCCCTGCTGTCCGCGGCGTGTTGGTTGAGGGGCTACCGGCTGGGACTCGTAACCCATGGTGTACCCCAGTTTGCGGTTGCAGGCATGGAGCGAGTGCCCGCACTGTTTCCCCACCGAATCGCAGAACGAGCAAATGTGACCCCATTTCACGGGCCCGTCCTCGTGCCCGCTCCGATGCCTGCACCCTCTCTCCGAATTAAACTGCCGGCACGGCAGCTCCCTAGCTTTGTCCTTCCCTGCGTTATCCGGTCCGGCCGACCGGGTCGAGGTCGTCATGGCGAGCCGGACTCGCTCCTCCTGTATCAGACCGTAGTCGGACCAGCTAAGCCTGCCGGCCTCGATTTGGTCGAACACAAATTGGCTCCATCGCCTCACCCCGGCCCACGGTCGAGATTGGGCATCGATGGATACCTGGTGGAGGTGCTTAAACATGTGGTCCCGGTCGGCGGGCTCCACGGCTCGGTCGTCCCCCAGCAGACCGAGGAACGCGCTAACGTATTCCATAGGGACCCCCGCACCTCCAGCTTCTGAGACAGTGTAAATACGCCCTCGCGGTCCACAAACATAAATGGCTTCGAGGTCAACCGAGAGATGTTTAAGTCCGAATGGAGCTTACCCGTAGTCCTGTCGTGTCTGATGGCCTCACGGTCCAGCTCGCGTTGGATGTAGGAGTCGGCCGCATACCGCTCCCTCAACTGGCGTGGCGGAGGCAGGACCCGTGCGGCCTGGTCCTCGGCCCACTCGTTGGTGCGTCGATCCACGGCCGACTGGACGGAAGGTGGCCGTGAGGCCCGGTCGTTGGTCCTTTGGTCTGCCAGCCGGTTGATGGCAGCCAGGACTCCCCCGATCTGATCTTTCATGTCGTTTTTGAAGTCGGCGAGGCCTTTCTCCACGGCCACGAGCCTAACCGTCTTAACACTGCCTACCTCGGAGGCCGAGTCCACGTGCTCCTCCGACGGCCGTTGGGTAGATTCCGACGTTACTTCAGCCTCCGCATCGGCGTGCGATGTGCTGGGGCCTGCTCGTGTCTTCGGCATCCTCACGTTGTTCTGGCGGACAATTACCCGTACTTTAAAACCTTAACGACCTCGGGCCGATACTCGTGGAGTATCCGGTGCCGCGAGCGATGTAGGCCAAAAATAGCGGAGAAAATTGGAGTGCGTCTGAACGTAGTGAAGCGCGAGAAGAGAGTGAGAGAGAGTGTGAGAGCGTGCTTCACCACGTGACCTAATAGGTCACGTGATTCGCACGAGGGGGCGCGCAGGGAGCGCGAGTACAGAGGGAGTGCGCTAGGTGGAGCAATGACCGCCCCTGACCCTACGGCCATGGGCTACCAATTTCCCATCTCAAAAATTTTACATATATACTGGTATCAGTGAAATATTCTTTGTGAACGATGAAAGGTTAGACACGTTCCCAGAACTGCTCGACTTAAGTTATAAACTTTTTCGGGAAGTCCCTTTTGCAACAGAATGGTTGCCGGTCCCCCCCCGTAAAAGCTGGGAGGGGTAATGTAGGGGTCAGGGTAGTCGTGCAGAGTCTGTTTTACTTTACGCTAGGTGGCGCGAAGACCGATCCCTGCTGTGCGGTAAAGCTGGCGGACCCGCGGTATGCAAATGCTACGGGCTCGCCCGCATTACGTAACTCAACCAATAAATAAGGTTGAGTCCACAGTGGGTCGAGAGGACTTCTAGCTGTTCCTCCGCATAGAGTGAACGATCGGTAACTGAAATAGTCCGGAGCCTGGTTTTCTGTTTGCAGAGAAGCGGTGGTTGGTAGACTCTGCGTCTCCCTACCCTTTCCAGTGGGTAAAACCGAACCCACCTGTACTGGCACGGTAAGTACAGGGTAGCGACTAGTCCCGGAACCTCTGGTCGACTGACTATCGTGGAAAGTGGTCACACACTTTCAGCGACTAGAGGGCAACCGCTACAGTAGGATGAAATCCCCACCTTATAAGAAGTGTCAATACTCTCTTACATGGGGGCCATCCATAAAGTACTATGCAGATTTTCCTGGAAAATTGAACCCCCCACCTGTACTGTCCCTCTACCATACTGCCCCTCTACCATACGGGCTCTCAACCATACTGTCCCTCCACCATACTGCCCCTCCACCATACTGCCCCTCCACCATACTGCCATACTTTCGCTCAACCACCATACTGTCCCTCAACAATACTGTCTCTCAACCTTACTGCCCTTACACCACACTGTTCCTCTACCATACTGCCTCTCAATCATACTGCCCTTAATCCATACTACTGCTCTACTATACTGCCTCTCAACCATACTAGCCCTCATCCATGCTTTCTCTCAACCACCATACTGTCCTTCAGCAATACTGCCCCTCAACCATACTGCCCTTACTGCCACGATATTCTGCAGGAGAGTGGGGCTGTGATAGACTATCTGTTGCAGAAGTGCTTACTGAACCTCAGTACTGGAAAAAGTGCTTCCCAGCAATCTTTCCTGAGAAAGGAACCCCACTGCTGTGCACGGATGTGGTCAAAATGGTAATCGACACACGGGGACGTGCGGCCGATCAACCAGTATCCCTATCGCATCCCCCATGCCAAGCAGAAAATTGTGGACCAGGAGCTGGACAAGAGGATTATCAAACCTCCCACATCCACATGGGCCAGCACATTGATGCTCGTGCCGAAGAAGGATGGCTCTATCTTCTGCATGGATTACAGAGCACTTAACGCGGTAACCCAGAGGGACGCATATCCCCTCCTCTGCATCCAGGATATAATGGACTCTTTGGGCGGTGCCACCGTTTTCTCCACCCTGGACCTTAAATCAGGCTACTGGCAAGTCCTGATGGACCCTGATAGCATGGAGAAGACAGCCATTGCCATGCACTGAGGCCTGTTTCAGTTCTGGCAAATGGAGTTCAATCTTCAATGCTCCCACGACGTTCTAGAGGATAATGAACGGCATCATTGAGCCCCTGAGATGCTTTGTGATGGTCTACTTGGATGAGTAGTAGTCATCTTCTCCAAGACTGAGGAAGACCATCACAAGCATGTGGCCTTGGTGCTCCAAGCACTCCAGGATAACAGACTAGTTGTCAAAGAGAGGAAATGTCACTTTGGTGTCTCGGAAGTTAAGCTTCTGGGGTATGTCGTCAGCATCAACGGTATCCGGTCTGATCCTGAGAAGGTAGAAGCCATATGTGACATAGATCTGAAGGCTGTACAGTGCCTCCTTGGAATAGCTAACTACTATTGCCAGCTAATCCATAATTATGCAGAGATAGTATGCCCTGTAACAGAGCTGACCAAGAAATATGCAGTCTTCGAGTGGAACTCAAAATGCCAGGTGGCATGGGATAAGCTGAGAGAAGCACTGGTCAACACAGTCACGCTCACTTATCCAGATCCCACAACACCCTATAAGCTCTAAACAGATGCCAGTGACTCCTCTATTGGTGCTGTCCTAGCCCAATCCATTTTCTATCCAGACTATTGATGTTGGTACAATGGGGGTACCCTGTCATTGAGAAAGAGGCATACACAATCATCTTTGCCTTGACTAAGCTGCACTCATATCTTTTTGGGACTTCCAGATCCTAATGGATCATCTGCCGCTCAAGTGTATGTTCACGGGTAATATCAAGAATACATGGTTTTAGAGATGTACTCATGATGGAGTATGCAGCCCCGTGCAAGGAACATGTGGGTGGATATGTTGTCTTGGTTATGGGGTCAGGGTCTTGCTTCATTGCCCCAAGAGGTTGCACCAGTAGTACTGGTTGAGGAGGAGATGAAAGTACCCTGGGCCACCTACGAGCTTGACCCTAAGGATGTCTGCTCTACACCTTTGAGGCGCCCTCAGGACAGAGTACCCCAGGATTGTACTCACTGCACCATTCAGAGCAGGCCTTATCAAGAAGGCTACTGAGGTAGTGTGCTGTCAGGGCGTGAGGAAGACCTTAGGGATCCAGAAACATTTTAAGTGGCCTGGTATGAGGAGACAAGATTTTATGGTTCTGGCATGCTGTGCCACCTGTGCGGCCAGCGGGGTCAGCCGGGATCATGTACACCCTACTCCTATGCCAGTCATGGCCATGGACCTTACTGGGCCCTTGTTACTAGGCCGTAGCGGTGCAAGATACTTGCTATCTATAAATGACCATGCTACTGGCTATGTGGACTGCTTCCCCCTCCCTGTCAAAGCCTCAGCCTTGATCTTCAAGGGCCTACAGACTATGTCCCATGGTAAGTACCACCTAGGATCATGTTGACAGACAATGGGCTTGAGTTCAAAAATGCCCTTGTGGAGGGTTACCTAGAAGAACTTGGAACCGAAGTTTGGCACACAACACCCTACCACCCACAAGGCAGGATCGAGCGGTTCCACTGTTCACTAAAGGACATGTTGTGGAAGCTTGTCAATGCACATGCTTGTGAGTGGGAAAGTCACCTGGGATCCGCTCTCCTGTCTCATCGCACTACCACCAGCAATGTTATCGGCTATTCACCTTACTACTTGATGGTCTGTCGCTTGACTTGCATTCTTGTGAGTTGGAGGATGCTGTTGCCAAGGAGTAGACTTTAAGAAAAGAGAGTAAGAAGTCCAACACAGAGGTACTAGGTACTACTATAAGTTAAGAATGTAACTGTTTATTGACAGAAATGGGTCCTTGTTTTATACCCTTAGCAGGGGGTTGACATGACAGGCTTGGCATCTGTGAACTCTGTGCTCTCATTGGCTGTTGTGCCAACAGCCAATAGGGGATGACCAAATATGTTCCGGTTGAGCGCCCATTCCAGTTCATGACACTGAACAACTCAAAGTGTCATTGGTAGAGCGACCTGCCCTCATGTTGGCATACTGGGAACTAGAGTTGAGTGATAATGGGAGTATTATATGCCATTCAAAGCATGGCAGCCGTACTGTAAACATCACGGAGGAGGTAACTTACCAAAATGGCGTCTGTTCCAATTCAGTCAATTTGTTTCCCACTAATTTGGAGTAATTTAGATAATTACTTTCTTCTCATAGAAACCAATATTACTTGGCCACGATAGGGATGTATTAACCTCAATTAGTATCACAGGTTCAAGTTTCTTGACCAGTTGGAAAAGACAATGTAAACTGCTGCCATTATTCTCCTGTATTTGTATATTGCGCTATCTAAAACATCAGTCTCTTGATCTCAGTCTGTTAGTATTGTCTTGGAGAGTTACTCTTTTGTAAATACACACACTACACTGGCACTTTTATCTCAACAATATGTAAGGTTATAGAGTATAAGAAAGTATGAATAAAAGGAAATTTCATATTAACTTGGCGAGGCTAAACGGGTTAGAGGCAGTAACACTTGCAAACTTGCATACTATTAAATAGCCACCTTTTCAAAATACACTCAGAGCAACGATGGAGGGGAGCTGCAGGACACTATCCAACATGGACCTGGGGGAAGAAGACCCCTCTGTCAGAGATGTGTCATCACCCAACAGCAGAAACAACACCTCGGTTCAGGAACCTGGA
Source organism: Alentia gelatinosa (assembly GCA_950022655.1). NCBI lineage: Eukaryota > Metazoa > Annelida > Polychaeta > Phyllodocida > Polynoidae > Alentia > Alentia gelatinosa. Next base: position 1,524,363 of record OX465581.1, on the reverse strand, counting down.
ATTACCCATCAAGGAAATGGACTGTCAGCACACACACAAAGTAAATTTGACCTTAGTACTTACTATAACAGGAGGAATCTGTCCCTGCCTTAGCTGATGTAGTCTTCAATGCCTGAGATCTGAATGCATCATTAGTGCTTATCAAAGTAACGTTGTCAGCTTAATCATTTCCTTGAGATTTCTTATGATCTTCTACTTTGTATTTAGAAGCTGTCCAGTTTAAAATTCATCTTCCAGTTTGTCTCAAATTATCTGAATGACAATAGCCTTAATGACTGCCTGGTTTGATTAGTTTTGTAGATGGATCCGCTGGTAGTAGGAAAAGCTCAACGTTTCTATCAAGCTTATTTACACCTATTATCACCACATACTGACTTAATCAACTTTGTCCCTGTTTGGCTGTAAGAGATGTAAAGAGACAAAGGAATGCAAAATGAAAATCATTTCCAATAATAGTGTCTGTTTTAATATTCCACCCGGAATAGACCCCAGTAATCACACAAACCAAATAACCATCCCACCCTTCCCTTCATGGAGGAAAGGAAAGCAGGGTAGTTAAATGTCATAGTGTGTTGGAAGCATGGCGAAATGCTTGTCACAGTGTGCTACAAGCCCGATGTTTTTTTTTTGTTTCATGTTTCTTTATTGAGTCCTTGTTTGTACAATCGTATCACGATAGTTACATTCAATAAAGTGGTACGAACCTCAGTTTTAACAATAAACTGGTTTTAATGGTCCAGCCATTGTGATCAGGGCTTTAAACTAAACTATATTCTAAATGTGTCAACTTATAGAAATATACATATATCTATATTATCAAACATCTAACTTCCCAATAAAAATGATAAAGGATACGGATAGAGATATACAATTAAAAGGTAGGCGGCCCTACATGGATAGTGATGTATACAAATTTCACTAGAGAAACTAAGCTTCAATCATTACATTATAGACTAGTGTCAGGTATTTCTGGATTAGAAAAGAAACAGTGGAGCATTTCTTTGTGGAGTGTCCAGAAGTAAAGACTTTTAGGAATGCAACCATTTAGTGGGTAGAGAGGATGACAGGTATATTTATCAATGTTTCAATTCCAAAAAGCTACTTCTAGGCAAGAATAGGATAGTTGATAACACTAAAACATAGTATGATTACTTCACCCTACTCCGGATATCCAGACCCCCACTTCCCTGCACTACCGGAGTGGTTATCACCGGAGGAGTCTGCTTTTTTCCTGCACACCCCTCCGTTTCATCCTTCATCCCTTCCTAGCATGATGTGTCACACTACGATTTATTCGGGCATGGAAAAGACTGTGAGTAACGAAAATTTTTACTTTTGTAATAATGGAGGAACGATGTAAGACAGGTTTCAAGCTGGGTTATTTGAATGTAAGGAGCTTACATAAGCACAGTGATCAGGTAAACCTGCTATATAAAGATGTGGACTTTATGGGCTATGGTGAAACGTGGCTCAAATCGCATCATTGTGATAACCAAATAATCCAACCTGGATATACTATCTATAGACAGGATCGTCCCATCGGAAGGGGGGGTGGGGTTTGTTGCATAGTTAAAAACAACTGGGCTTATTACTGCCAAATAGAAGAAAGTTTCTCTAACTCTACCGTGAATCATGACGTTATTGTTTTAAATGTGCAAAAGGACAATAATAAGAAAATCCTATTGGTCTTCTACTACAAGCCCCCGGATACCGATTTGGTAACCTTCTTTCAAGGCATGCAACAAATCCTAAGTTCCCCAAAATATAAATCACATGAAATCTGGATGTTGGGCGACGACAACGTCAATACCAAGGTTCGTAATTCACACGATAGTGAACAATTGAGAGAGTTTTGTCGGGACAATTATTTACATAATCTGATATCAAACACAACAAGGCCATTGAGTGGGACATGTTTAGACCATATTTTATCTAACTCGGAACACGCTAAGCATAGTCATGTGGATGACACCTTAATTAGTGATCATCTGGCCATCTTTTCATGTAGGGTAAAAATAAAGCGTCCCAAGATCAATACTTCGTTTAGCGGCCGTAGCTATGGAAAATACAAAATCGAAGAGTTGCACGAGGTGCTGAACCAAGCTGACTGGTCACCACTGTATAAAAGCATTGATCCAAATTTTCAATGGAAATATATTATTGAAACTCTTCAATCCTATCTTAACAAGAAGTGCCCAATAAAACGTATGACCTTCCATAGAGAAAAGAACTCTTGGATCACACAGTATATTACTGACCTATTTGTTGAACGAAAAGAACTCACCACTCTCTATAAAAATTATGGTACTAGTTTTCTCGCTAACAAACTTAAAGACCTGAATAAAAGAATCAGGAAAGAGATTAAGGAGGCAAAGAAAAAATTTTGGTCTGATAGGCTCGAAGAGACACTTGATTGTCCAAGAAAATTTTGGAAATCAGTTAAAAACTTGTATGACCCGAAAATAGATTGTAACATTACTAAGTTGATCGACAAAGAAAATGATAAAACTGTCGCAGGCACAGAGCTTCCTGGGTTCCTTAATGAGTTTTTTAACAAGATTGGTGATTCCTCATCGATCGATCCTAGTAACGACTCCTTAGCTTCTGGAGAGGTACATAATGACAGCAATGGCCAAAAGGAGGATGCTACATCTGTTAACTCTGACCCGGTTATAACCTTGAGTGACCTTCATAAAATTATTAAAAATATAGACGTACATAAAAGTAGCGGAGTTGAGAACATCAACACGAAAATTCTCAAGGAAGCGTTCACCTGTATTATTGATCAGATGAGACATCTTTTTCAAACTTCAATCGACCACTCTATCTTTCCTACAATTTGGTCTTATGCTGACATTGTTCCGATCCCAAAGAACGGTCACTCCCTAAATGTAAACGACTGGAGGCCTATTTCATTGCTCCCCCTACCGGGTAAACTATTGGAGAGGATAGTTCACGGTTACATTTATGATCATCTCGAAACAAATGATTTATTAGATTTGAACCAATATGGTTTTAGGAAGGCGAAGGGGACCGTTGATGCGATCACAGAACTGGTACAAACGATTTTTAAAAATAGGGATGATGGGAAAATTACTGCTGCTATATTTGTCGACCAGAGTAAAGCTTTCGATCGGGTAAATCATTCAGTATTAATAAATAAATTAGGTACATTAGGTATTAGTCTTAAACTTCAAAATTGGGTCCGAGATTATCTTAAGAATCGGAAACAGCGTGTTAGAGTTGGTAATTCTTTATCAACTTACCTCAATGTAAAATCTGGAGTACCCCAAGGCAGTATTTTGGGCCCGTTGTTGTTTATATGTTACATTAACGATATGATATCGTCGAATTTTTCCTGTCAACACCTGTCTTATGCTGACGACCTTGTTCTCTACACCACCGACACTAATCTAGACAATTCCCTGTACCGTCTCAATTCCGATATGGCACAATTGTTTGTATGGTGTGATAAAAATTCCATGAAGGTCAATGTTAACAAAACAAAAGCCTGTCTTTTCGGATCGAAGAACTTAGTTAACCGTGTTGTTACGAATAATACTACTCCGACATTGTTCATGAAAGATACTGAGATACCATATTGTAAATCTTACACCTATCTGGGTATTACCATAGATGTAAGCCTGAACTGGGAAAAGTGTATTAGCGAAACCCTAAAGAAAGTTAATTATAGACTTTTTAAATTGGCTAGAATTCGTAAATATATTTCCAGAGATACAAGTATTAAGATATATAAATGTCTGATTGCCCCAATTTTCGACTACCCGAATTATTTCATCGATAGTGCTACAAAACCCTTAAAGAAAAAACTGCAAACATCTCAAAACCGTGCCCTTCGAATATGCACTAGAACTTTGGTCGGGGAAGTATCGTCGGATAGGCTACATGAACTCTGTGGTGTACAAAGGCTAGAGAAAAGGAGCATTTATCTGAAGCTTTTATTAATGAGGAAAATTGCAAACAATATCGAGCTGGAGGACGAACCGAGAACACGCGCGCAAAACAAACGACAAATTAAACTTAAAAGACCCAAGACGTCATTTTTCAAAAAAAGTCCAATCTACGTTGGTATGAGTATTTGGAATGAGCTCCCACGGGAGGTACAGGACGGAAGTTTATACTGTTTTAAAAGGTACTTAAAACTTAAATACTTTAACTGACATGACAACCTACACTGGGTGAACCGGTCAGCCTTGATCAGTTTACCTGGTTTACGTTCATATGACCTTGGCGCGTGTTCCCTGTAACCTTGCTCTCCACACCATATCATCTCATCAATCCATTTTTCATTATACATAATACATGTTTGTTGTATATAACAATTTGAGGATGATTGTTACCTGTACACGACATATTTGATTGTATCACGATAAGTGAGCCAGAATAACTGCTAACGCAGAGGCCGCTTTTGTACCCTCCTACAGTACCTAAATAAAAAAAAAAAAAAAAAAAAAATATTACCTGCATCTTGAAATACATAGGTTTAACTATCAAATATTATACATGCCATCAAAGGCTTTTCCACAATAACAATCTGTAATTTTAGAAAAGGTCTATTGAATTCATAGAGAAATTACATATGGAAGGTTGGAATTAGGCCGGAGAAGTTTGTACTGGTCCAAAATGTACCCGAACCAGACTTAAGATGATCATAAGCTCATCCGCAACAAGAAGAAGAGCCTTATTTGTCTTTTTTCTATTTTGCTATAATGTCTGTGTGTGTTAGTGGTTGTGGGATTACCACTTGTCATAAGTTGCACATCTAGTAAATGTCTTATCATAAACTTGTATGTAAAGGTCATGTAAAAAGGTCATGTATAGCTGATATTTTCTAAAAAGCTAAGGCTTTGGACTTATCCTGTGGAATATTTTAAACCCATGTCACATTATGAGATTTGCGGAAAAGAATGATACTTTATACTTATTTAACTAGATTTCCCAAAATGTATTGATTACTCACCCAAGTTAGGTGTTTACTAACCTGGAAACTTCGATGTAAACCAAAAAAGTATGATAAACTGAAGTAATGGCTTATATCATATTATATATAGGTTTCATGGCACAACACTTTGTTTGAAGAGGTCAAGCCAGGTTGCACAGTATTTGAATGTATATTTCAGGAAGCGTATCACCACAACACGATCCTTGGAACAAATATAATGTGCAGGAACAAGGCCTCTTTGGTATAAGTCCATTCAAAGAAGTGCTCAATAAAGACAGAGTAAAGCTCAGGGACAACCTCCGTCTTGACGACATGTGGTCACATTTGAGAAAACTTACTGTCCTGAAGAATAATGATGAGGATCGAATTAGGGTAAAGTCCTCTTCAAACCTATGTGCATGGAAGTTACAGCATGTTTGTTTCAGCTTCCTGAATATATATGCCTATATTTCCCATTCATTGTGTAAAGATTATAAGATTGTAGTTACAAATATTGATTGCTTGAAAAACAGCACATCATATTGTCTCTCATCTCATAATCATCTATGATTTGCATTTTGAGTTATATTAAAACATTCTTGTGCGCTTGCAATTAAACAACCTTTGTACACAGACTACATCATTGAGAGACGTTAGGTCATTTCAATTTCAAACTATATAATCATTGATGGTTGTTTAACTTTGCCACCCTACTATCGATTTCTTCCAGAGAAGAATCAACAGAAAAATATACTTGTGATAGTGTTACTCATTGCAATAGGAGAAACTCTTTCTCTACATATATATTTAATATATCATTTCATTCCAGCTTAATGCAACTAGCTGTGATGCAGTTGATCGGCTCCTGGACTTCATAGAGAAGGGCCAGACATGGCACTATCATGCACTCATGAGGGCAATGGCTCTGACTGGTCAAGAACACCTAATTCCACATGGTGGACTGAGCCCTGGCAACTATGTACAGGATCCTCCGCAAGCACCACACAGATCAGCCTACCAAACACCATCATCTGATCTTCTACGAGGTAATGAAGCTGCGTATTAAGATAGTCCTGGTTTCAGCCAGGATTCAGACACCCCAATATAATCATAATAGTCTAACAAAAGACCCACCTGTTGTACCTTTGGAAAAAGACTCCTCGCATTAAAATGACAAAATCTAATAACTCCCATGGGTTGAAGAGAGGGCAATCCAGACTACCGTTCATTGTAATGCAGTGTGTAATGTGCAAATGTTGGTGTTGTATAAGTGTGTGTTATGTACGAGTCAACAGAGCATGGGGAATCCCAGGCAAGGTGGTGCTGGCAAGTTAGAATCTTGACTGTTCTAGTCTTACCTGGTGCAGCAAAGTGTGTGGTGCAAGTGTAGGTGTAGTTGTGCAGTAATGTATGGTAAACTGCACTCTCCTGGACCAGGGTCCGACTTGCAATTTAGAGAAGCGATACGTTCAGCTTTTGGCTTTCGGGCGGAGGAGCATCCCAGGCAAAAAAAAAAAAAAAACCCCAAAAAAACCCCAAAAACCCACACACACCCAATGAAACTTAGTAGTAGGGCACATTAAAGTATTAAGTATCTTAAGTTAATCCACAAGATGATAATAATAATAATAATTAAATACTCTAAAGGATTACAATTGCCTACCAACAGCAGCAGAAATAGATCTTAGCTTGATTCTATTTTCAAATGCAGACTTTAGTCATTCTATTGAAGTTCAGCCAATCACATTCATTAGGTCAATCATGATTACATGGATAACCCAGTAAAGCCAGTAAAGCCAGTCTGTGGTCTTTGTAGCCTTCCACATACCAATATTGATCCGCCGATATAACTGATCTTTTAGAGTAATCGTGGATGGGATAAGGACTTCATATCCTTCAGTACAGTTCAGTCTTGATACCACTCCAGAGGAGTATCTAGCACTTCAAGAGCAGGCACTTATAATAATCATACTTTCCAATTTCATGTCTCCCATACTTGGCGTACCGTCTGGTCACTGGTATATCACATGATTGGCAGGTAGTTCATCTTAATCTAGGCAGCACATCAGATGCATTTCTACTGGGAAGGAAAAGTTAGAGCTTTAGGAATCTTAATATGTTTCAACATACCAGGGGGGTGTTTTTCAGTCGAGAGGATCCAACTTGAGACCATTTGAGAGGCAAAGTGTTTTTCAGTTGAGACGATCTTAAGGGATCTCAAGTTGAGACTGAGATGAGACCGTTTGGGGTGCTTTGGGTGTTTTTCAGTTGAGAGGATCTCAAGGGATCTTAGGGGATTTTAAGTCAAACGATCTCAACGTCGGTCTCAAGTTGAGACTAGTTGATACTTGTCTCAACTTTTTTATTTGGTACTTAAACTTAGTCTAATTAGAAGATATTTAAAGTAAAGCGAACTAATAACCTGGCAAAGCTATATACCGATTTTCAAAATATTCTTTTGCTTATTATGACCATGAGAAATCTTTGAAAAGAGAGTGAAAAAGTGCAGTCACTGCACCACTCGGGCCGCATGTGAAATTCCTACTGGTATGCTTGAAAACGGTCTCAACTTGAGATCGGTCTCAACTTGAGATTGATCTCAACTTGAGATCAGTTCACAAAAGGTATCATGAGGGACAAAAATAATAGGTGATTTAGAGGTAATTTTTAGACCTGAGCTGGTTACCCGCAGGAAGATCACTATAGAACTTGAGATCGCTCTACACAGAGGGCTAGGGATCTCAACTTGAGATCCTTGAAGTTGAGATCCCCTAAGATCGGCTGTGTAGACTTGAGACAACGTCTGAAAAACACTTTCTGCCGTTGATCTCAGAATCGGTCTCAGGATCTCGGATCGATCTTAGTGGATCTCAAGTTGAGATCCTCTCCACTGAAAAACAACTCCCTGAACTTCATACGTCAGTAAACACAATACTACAATAGTCGATATCCAATATATGGTTTATAGGGACAGAGTTTAGGTATAATCTTCAGTTCAGTTATCAAATAATTGATCATATTAGATTCATATACAATATCCTTTTCCAAATTATGCCAAACATCTAATAAAAAACAATTAACAATAACCTTTTATACTATAGACTCAGTTCAATGCAGTCACATCAGTACTACGATATATTATATCACAACATATCACCCGTCTCGCTGATCATTGTCGGCGTTTCCCTGGCTTCCTTGGGTATTGGGCGAGGAAGACTCACTGGCCCGGACCTACTTGGTTCAGCCCAGACCAGCAAGCACCCCGTCTCCCACCGTTCCGGTAACTGTCAGCCGAGCACCTGTTCCCGTTGCAACGGAACCACGGAAACTCAGCCAAAGGCATCTCTACGAGATGCCGCGCGTACAACCTCCCCGTGGCGAAGGTGGGAGACGTTTTCACATCTTCACCGTAGCAACACAGGAAGACACAATGCCCATTGGCAGTAAACTGCCAGAAGGCAGGATCCCGTACTTCTGGTACGAGGTGGACTTAACTCCGTGTACACGGGTGATGTACCACATGTTTGCGGAGCCCTCATCCAAAAGCCACTCCTCATCGTCAGACACGCCATTATCATCCACCGGTTCCGGTAGCCAATGGCGGTCTTTGACGCGGAGGTCCTCCAGACACTTTGCCTTAAGCCCAACCAGACAGCTAGGCACCTTGCGGGCTACCTTGCGCTTCTGGGCGCGCTTAGCGCTGGGAACGAATTCACCGGCATCACTGTCAGCGTCGGATCCCTGGGCAAGACGCTTTGCATCGTCAAGATCCATGATCTCGCCCCAGTCTCCGATCTGACCACAGTTATCCACCACAGCGGAATCAGAGTGTTGGTCTGATTCTGGCCGCGTGAGTCTTGCATCTGCCCCGGCGGGTTGAGGAGCTACTCACAGGCTTTTCAGTCTGTGTATCCTCCACGGAGGTAGGTTTCGCCGGCTTCACAGCCGGTTTCGCCTCTCCGTGGCACGCCCTTCAGTGGCCTCTGCTGCTTCCGAGGAAATAGCCGGCTCCACTGTCTCTGTGGTGGACTTACTAGGGGTCTTATCAACCTCCATAGCAGTCTCCTTCACAGCGGGCGTAACAGGGTTAGTAGCGGGGGCTGGAGGTGTAGCAACCGGGGCCTCTACCCTCGAGGGGGAAACCACTTGCGTAGCACACTCCGGGCCCTGACTAGCAACCCAACGATCTATCAGACCCTTCATGGCCATGGCACGCATGTCCGGGTCCGAGATATTCTTCAGCTCCCGCGACCAGTGATCCCATTGATCTACTGCGCTGCTTCTGGGAGCGGGAGGATCCGGCTTATGGATCAACTTTCCGCGGCCACGGCCAACGGGAGTTAACTCCATTCGCGAGGTTCCTCCTCCTGAAGCAATCTTCTTTCCCGTCTCCTTCCGCAGTGTGAACACCGGTTTCGGAAGACGGGAAGCTTTGGGCTTTGCAGGAGTAGCCGAAGCTGACTTCTACCCATACCCAGAGCTCTTTACCTGAGCTGATGTCTTAGGCTTCACGGGTCCAGCCTCTGCCACCGAAGTGGAAGGGCCGGACTCACCGCACGGTGACGACTGGATGTCGTCTAGACCAGAGTCCAGAGCACCCGAGTCGACACTGTGGCAATCCCCGAGGGAATCACCACTGCCCAGGCCGACAGACGCGCTGTCTCCTGAGTCCGCAGGGGTCTCGGCAGGAGCCGAGTCCTGCGGGGCGGGTTCCTCTCCCGGTTGAAGGGCCCGCGACTCTCCGCACTGCTCAGCCAGGCTGACAGCAGCGCCGCACTCCAGGGGCGTTACGAGGACGCCACTTGGCATGAGTGATCTGATCTGCGAAAACAAGGCCTTATATACGGCCAGTTGACCCCAATCAAAAGAGGTCATGTCCTCGACCAATGAGAGGTGTTGAGACGTTCAACATCCGAGCGATTCCACGCCCCTAGACCGCGAAATCATCAAAGACGCCGTTAAGCGTCATTTGATTCACTCCGCCACACTCTCCAAGCGGGTGCGAAGACTGGCCACGCTTCACTGCGCCAAGCTGAGTCTGTATCCGTGGGGGTTTCCAATTCTATCTGACCACCATTACGTGTCTCAAGAAGGTACAGATTGATGATCGAGAGAGATTAAAAACCGTCAAATTTGAACGTTATGGCAAGTAACGCAGCCTCTAGAGGGCCCTCTACGGGGATTCCCTTCAAGCAATGTTGGGACTGCCACAATAAGTCCGTCTTTTATCAAGTTTCAACCGTCATCACGTTCAATCAACCAACCCTAGGATACGCCGGTTTGGTCAGCGGCTTTCTTGTTGTGTTCTTTCGACAACAACTCTGCACCACTACTCCTTGTAGTTGACCGCAGCCTTGCCTCGTATTCGGGCACTACGGCGTTTTGTGGAATTGTATTCTAATTCTAATTTCTTCCTCACTGACATCCCATGTTTCGCATACATAGAACGGTCAGTGGGGCCTTTGTAGTCCTCCGCTTCGGGCTTCAATTCCACCCAGTCTTCCTCTCTCAAGTCAGACGGGGGTATCTTCACCTTACGCAGACGATCGGGCTTCCGTCGTATTGGCGGCGGGCCCTTACATCTCTTACCAGTCTTGACTCAGGACTTCCCTGCCCTGCGAGCGGGTTTCGCTGAAAGCGGTACCTGAGACTCTGCGTTATCAGAGCCAGCTCTTTCGTGCGTACAGTGCCATGTCCGCAAACGAGCAACATGCGACTTATAGCGCTTCCGTGTCCATTCATCTTCGATGACTACTGTCATATCTGATAGTACTTCAACTATGATAAATGGACCATCCCAGTTTGGTGCGAGTTTTACGTTCACTCAGGGTGTGTGATATTGTATTACCCTATCACCAATCTGGAATCTTCTCGGCTTTAGTCTAACATCATGTCCAGACCGCTGCCATTCCGCAGCTTTCTCCAGGCCTTGCCTTGCTCGGTAGTAAGCCTCTACAAAGCGTTCCCAAAGTTTTTCCATTGTAAGCATGCGCTATATATGGTGCTAACTCATCCCAGTTACTGCGACTCTCATTGACCATAGTGCGCAAGCACTGTAGCAACGTTCTATTGAACCGCTCTACCATCCCATCTGACTGTGGGCGGTACGGGTTGGTGCGTGTTTTCTTTATCTCCAGTACTCTACACATTTCCTGCCAGATTTGAGATTCAAATTCTCGTCCCTGATTGGAATGTAAAATACTCGGAGCTCCGAAAGGTAGCACCCAATTCTTCACAAGTGCTTCCGCACAGGTAGCAACTTTGTGATATCTCATGGGATAGATCTGCACATATTTTGTGTAATAATCCATCACCACCATCATACACATGTTGCCGTCATCGGACTCCTCGATACCAGAAATGATATCGAGAGCAATGCGTGCAAACCGGACTCCGAATAACTCCTGTTGCAATGGCATCTTCCCTAGACCTTCGCCGGGCTTAACCTTGCAACAGGTTGAGTATTCCAGAACCCATCGTTGTATGTCTGCGCTCATTCCGGGCCAGTAGTAGTGTCGCTTTATTTTAGCGGCAGTCCTACGTTTTCCGAAATGTGCCAAACTTCTATGCTCATGGCACAGAGTTAAAAGCCCAGGATGCAGTGAAATGGGGACAACCAGTTGCAAGTGTCTCCTTACTGGACACACAGTGGTTCTCATCCTATATAACATGTTATCCCTTACAGTTAACTCTGTCCACTGTCTACAGAGTGTCTGGAACTCCCGGTTTTCAATCGAGAGCTCTGATCCTCTAGGTCTGTGGAGGCCATTCTTTACCAGTTTAATCAACTGGGACATCTCCGGATCACTCTGTTGAGCTTCACGGATCTCTTCCAGCGTCTACTGATAGAACGCGGGATCAGGATTACCCATCTGGTGCAGTGCAGCCAAGATAGCATCGTGTTCCCCACAGTCTACACAGTCCAGCCGTCCACACTTACGCAATGGTCTCCGTGAGAGACTATCCGCGTTGATGTGTGATTTACCGGGTCTGTGCTCTATCTGGCAGTTCTTAAGTCCAAACTCGGACAGAGCCGCCAGCCATCTTCTGATCATTCCTTCGCATTTTTAAAGTTAAAGAGCCATTTCAAGGAGGAATGATCCGTACGTAAAGTGAAATCTCCACTTCTGAGGAAGTGTCGATATTTCCTTATGTATACTACCACTGCAAGAAGTTCTCTCTTTGTGGTACAGTAATTCCGTTGTGACTTATTCAAGCTATTGCTTGCAAAGGCTATTGGAACCTCAACTCCATTCTGTATCTGCGACAGTGCCACTTCTGTCATCTGGGGATTCCCATTTCTGGGTCTCCCTGGATTCAACCGGCCACGGCCCCTACGGCGGAAACCGCGACGTCCGAGCACCATTGACCGCACTGCGGAAAGTGCATCTTCCACTTCGGGGTCGCTGGTTTCATCCGTCCCTAACTCATCCTATTCCCAGGATGGGGTCAGCATAGCTACCCAGGTTTTACCCACAGGCTTGCCATACTGTCCGAACAGTGCACACCTTTGTTCATAGGCGTCCTTCTTAGCACCTGTATGAGGCTCATTCCAGGTTCCCATTTCGAGACCACCTCCGTGCGGATGTCCTCGTCTCTGAGACCCTTCACAAACTGAGTTTGCAGATCCTCATGCAGTGCCGGCGAGTCCAATCTAGTACCAGGGTAAACCTCCATCAGCAGTTGCTGAAGGGCTAACCCATAAGTAGGCGCGGACTCATCTTTACCCTGTACCCGGCTTAGGAAAATCGAGCGAGGGTTCAGCGTCACTAGCTGCCCACAGTAATAAGACGCCACTTCCACAAGGGCATCCCATCCGTGCATAGCTGAACGCCGGTAGGCGCGTAAAGCAGCCTCCCCGGGTCCATCGCGCAATGCTCTCATGAGGTATGGCAGTGCGTCGGCAGTACTCCACCCATTGCATTGAACATCTTCACAGAACCCGGCAAACCAGTGCTCCCACACCACTCCTTTACCAAAAGGCTTCGGAGTGATGGCGTTGCGTCTGGCAGTTTCTGCCAGTCTCACGATCGGGAGATCTCTAGCCTGTGCCAGAGATCAATTAAAGACCCGATCCACGTTACTCTCCGCGCACACAGGGTTTAGTCCTAATTCTGCTATTGCGGAACTGACGGCACTCCCCTATCATTAGCGCGTGTCGAGTTTGAAGAGTCCATCGGGAAAGCAGAATTCACCGTTGGAGGTCTTCGGTCTGTACGTAGCGGTGTGTATGCCTGAGGACCGCCGATATTCCCTAGTGGGGAGTATACCTGGTCCTTAGTCACACTCTGCCAGCCAGGCAAAGGAGTCCTATATTTTAAAGCATAGTCTGCCTCCGCACGCCGGGTACGTTCCACAACCGCCTTGCTCCTCCGCTAAAGCAAGCTGTTCTTTCTGCACACGCAGAGACTACACATCCTACGAGAATACACATCCTGCAACACCAACTTAACGGTCCGCTGCTCATCGAGCAGACGCTGCTGTAGCTGCCGTTGCTCGGCATCATGATCGATCCGAGGATCAGCCTTGTGCCGGATTACTGGGGTTTCATCCCCACGGTCGGGTCCCAAAGTACAAACAGTACTGAGGCAATAAAACTGTATTACATTGAATTCACTTGCGGACATCTATACTTTAAAAACACTCTCATATAATCTTGACTATATGTGTATGCACATATCACAAGTGAACAGACTGGATCCCTATTCCCATGAAGGGAGAAACTGGGGTTTTAAAGTAAACAAATGTAGGGGTCAGGGTAGCAGCATTGTTTCACTTTAAGCTAGGTGGTGCGAGTGCCGATCCCTGCTGGGCGGTATGGCCGGCGGACCCGCGGTATGCAAATACTACGGGTTTGCCTGCATTACGTAACTCAGTCACTATACAAGGCTGAGTCCACAGCGGGTTGACAGGACTTCTCGCGGTGCCTCTTTACGGAGTGAACGTCTGAAGCCAGTGTTGGTAAGGTTGTGTTGTAGCACATTTCAATGTTGAAGAGACCAGTATCTCTTCCTGCGCTAGTTGGTGCCCCGAAGCACCAACAGATTGTAACAACAAGAATACTGTAATAAAAGCTGGTTTTGTCTTCGTAGTTAAGCGGTAGGTAGTAGATCTAGCATCTCCCTCCCCTTTCCAGCAGGTAAAGCCGAACCCACCTGTACTAGCACGGTAAGTACAGGGTAGCGACTGAAGTCTCGGAACCTCTGGTCGGCTGTCGATCGCGGAAAGTGGTAATACACTTCCAGCGGCTAGAGGGAACGCTACATTGGTGCCGTGACCAGGATCTTTGGCTGCTTGCACAGCCGAAGATCCCTGGAAAGAGGCGATGGAGGAGAAACCGGGTGTAAAAACTCGGTCGACCGACCATATTGATAAATATAAATACACAACCTTTCCTACCTACTTACTGTCTATATTAAATGAGAGAAAGTCCTTGAAGTGTTCCCTGACTCCTTGTGAATTATTCCAGTGTCCTCGAAATATGCTATTGGTGTTCCCTACCTTATAACAGTCACATTATTCTAGCAGTCTCACAAACATGTCCTCACAGCCTGATGGCTTCCCCAATAATGCCTCTCACTGTGTATTCCACAACAAAACGTATCCAAGACCTAGAGAGTCATTGGAGACAGAAATCCCAGTATCAGTAATCAGTTAATGATCTATCAATAATGTCAGTAATAATGTTCATCAACGAATCTCAGTTAATTAGAGATAATAAGATAATTAGACTCACCACAAATGAATAGTCCAATGTGAACTCACAAATCCCAAGAAACTTTCATAAAGACACAATGAATCCTAGTTCCAAGTTGATGACGTTGAATAATTAATGAAGTTCATTCACTCTCAAAGAGTGACAATAATTAGAGAATGATCCGATGTGATCTCAGAGTTTCCTATGTTGATCCCTATAGAATAGGTGTACCTGGAGAGTCCCCATCCAGGCCACTTTCTGCACTCCCAATGTTCCAAGGCAAGTCACCTTAGCTGTTACTACTCAATAGAATTCACTACTGCAAATCGCGCACGTGCGGGATTCAGAGCCGTGCAAAGTATGTCCTGTCAGCAGGAGATGGTTTCAGGAACTGACGGAACAGTCAGCTCCAGAGCAGAATGCTAATAAGCTTTTACTAGAGGATCACGGGAAAATCTGGGCCCTGTTTTTCAATCACGACAATCGTTATTAACGATACCCTAAGATCGTACAGCGAATGTACGACACTTTGGAGATGGCGGGTGTTCTATAGACACGATCGTAGTGCGCCACTGACCATCGCCGCTAAAAGTGTCGGCCGTAACGACAAGTATAGAACTGTCTTAGGTTCTATAACACATCACTGTGCGTTTATAGAAGATTTTTCCACTTTCCGACGGAATTAAGCCATGAAATTTTAACACGAGTAAGGGATTCATATGACCTATAATCGTGACAAATATGAAGAAAAACGGCTGTAGCGTTCCGAAGTTAGCGGCGTTTGGATTTCGTCAAGCAAACATCTGCTCTGGTGGCCATTGCATCATCCCACCCCCCTCTGTGCAGTGAATGTCAAGGTTGCTGCATAAATTAGGGTCACGTGAGCGTAGGGCTACACTGGCCACCAGAGCAGAGATTGCTACGACGAAATACAAACGCTGATAACTTTAGAACGGTGTGGCCGTTTTTCTTCATATTTGGTACGATGATAGGTTATATATATACCTTACTCGTGTTAAAATTTCATTGCTTAATTCCAACGGGAAGCAAAGTTGCGCATCTGTACGACATGTCCATAGGTGTCATGAACCGACGACACTTTGGGCGATATTTTCGATCACGTGACCCTACGATTGTCGTCACTGAAAAACACGTCTGGCTGCCCTACGCCTCTTACACTCACGACCTATCGCCTATTCACTATAGTGTCATGTCTATCGAACACTGACGGCAAAAACACGTCGCCCATAACGATCGTCGTGACTGAAAAACAGGGCCCTGGTCTGAGCTCACATAGGATGTGAAAGCACATGGTTATATGCTAATGAGCACGCTTGCTAGTAGTGTATGAAACATCACCTTTACTATGGCTATCTACCTCATAGAGTAATTAGCCTATAATGTGGGTTACCGTATAGCTATGAGTAACACTATATAAATACTGGATATATTAACACTCAACATAAACACTTGATATAAACGCTTGATATAACCACTAGTTACATTGATACCTTATTATTCTAATATTCTAATACATTGATATACCACTACGTTAATTTAAAGATACCTTAATATGCACACATTTTTAATGATTAATAAATGAAAATTTATAATTTCCCAAAATGCTTTCAATCATTAAATAACTTCAATATCGTGCTGTATTTGGTTACAGCACAGTATGAGGTTGGAGGTATATATGCTATGTCCTCTGGTGAGAAAAATGAGAACCAATCCAGCTGGGTGGATGCCACCTTGGGAGTTCCCATGGAATATACACACTTAAACGTGGTTTAAGCCTCTCATCAAGAATGAACCGACCCTTAGGCAATGGATACCGTAAAACAGGAGTCTCCGTGAACTTTTGTGTCAATCCAGAAAAAGCGACTTCAGCCTCCGTAGTCCATTGGATCTCCTTAGGCCTTCCACTTTGTCTAGGATCACATAGCACTGTAACGGGTATGCAGTTTCAGAAAAACCTTGGAATAAAGTTGCCGTAATATGAGCAGAATCCTGGGAAAGGCCTTATGTCTTTTACATTCTGGGGGCGTGGCCAGGTAGCTACTACTTAGCGGGATCTGATTCGTACTCTGGAGACTATCCTCCCTAAGTATTCCACAGAGGTTTGAGCTTTAGCCCATAAGATTGGATCTGCTCAAACACTTCCCGCAGGTTATTTAGACATTCCATATAGGTCTTCCCAGAGATGATTATGTCATCTAAATAAATCAAGCACTTTTTCCATTGCAAGCCATGTAGCATCTGATCCATCATGGACTCAAATGTTGCCGGAGCATTGCATAGGCCAAATGGCATTATGGTGAACCAGACTAGCTAGGTGAAGACCATAAGATGAAGGGAGTAAGAATTCAAACACAGATGTACTATCACAGCACGAAACTTACCACTTTATTCATACATGCGCCATCGCGGAAGCGCACATATTGGCTGGATATAGACTTGTTTAAATTTGTAAACGCCTCTTATCCGCACCTGGGTATGAGGCGTCTAAGAGACAGTTTTTATACGTATACGTGCGCAACTTGGCTGTATTTCACACCTGGCGTATGCAAGATAAAACATCCTCGGCATGACATGTATGCGCCGGGCACATACATGTCGCGACAGAAAATAGAAAAGACTCACCCCCTCGACCTCCTGCCCCTTTGTGTTTGCAGGGGTATAGGTGGCCTCAGTGGGAAACCCTCAGTGTGTTGTTTCACCACTTGAGCGACAGGGGCCGGGCGGGCGCATTCACACATGTGCGGCCGCATTCACACGTGTGCGGCCGCATTCACATGGGGGAGGGGGGTGGGAGGGGCGGGGTGTGTGGGGATAGGCAATGTTGGTATCTGAACAGACCTTGTGCTCTACAGTACCCAAAGTATGACTACTGAAGAGTGGTGTTTCGAAGAGTAAAATCTATTTAAAAAACCTTATTAAAAAAAACCCCAAAAAGCTTGGTTTATCAAATGTTTTTAATGAAAAGATAATAAATAGGGTTTTAGAACAATTTTAAAATACAAATTGATAATATAACATTGGATTTTCCATATATACAAAGGACTTAATTACTAATTGCATATGATATATACTATAGTGGTGTCCCCAAGTGACAGTGATCGGAACTATTGGATAGTGGTGTAAATACAAGAGAATCAGGCGTCTATATATGACTGCAACATGGACACTTATATACGCCTACAGATGAGGCGTATACACACGAGTACTAGGATGACCATGTACACGCAAAACCATACCTATATACGCCCTTCGCATATATATATGTAAAGTGGTTAGTTTGATGCAGTGTATGTACTACTATGAGTCAAGAACATAACTGTTTAATCTTGCAAATATCAATATCCTAAATTAACGTTACCATGTTAAATAAAACAAAATCAAGCCTGTTATTTTAACAAATTTCAAGAATTGACCTCGAAAAAAGTGACCTTGACCGTGGCTCTAGAGAAGCTCTGGAGAATCGTATACACCTAGCAATTCTGAAAATGTTAGACATTCCACTCAAACACTGTTGTAACTAGATGAAAATTTTGAGCTGCCATAATTTGGTGACCTTTGACCTTTGACCTCTCCTAGCAACTTACTGCTACCAAAATTTGACTTGATTAGTGGCTATGTGTGATAGCCCAGTCTCTACTACCCCAAAGTAGTGAGACATTTTTTGTATGAGGGTTGTAATTGACTTTTTGTAAATTTTCATATCTGCTCCCCTACTACACCGGTAAGTGCGTCTGTGGAAAGAGCTAAGGTTTCAAGAGTTTTATGCAGCTTTCTCGGCTTTGGAGTAGTTCCCAAGCCAGAGTCTAGAGCACTCACCCTGACTTCTTCACAATCAGTGCCGTTGAAGTCCGAGCATCCCGAGCCGGGTGGAGTGTCCAACCCCTAAAGTGTAGATACCGGAATGGGTATGATTACCTGTGGACTAGTGTCCATGGAGCCTGCAACACAGGGCCCTGTTTTTTAGTCACAACATTTGTGACCCTTTTGGACGACAAAAGATGGCCGGCGTCCTATAGACGGTGTCGTAGTGCGCCACGGACGATCACCGCTAAAAGTGTCACAAGTCTACAACTGTCTTAGGTTCTATAAAACTTCACTGTGCGTAGATACAGGACGACACTTATTGCGACACTTTCCGGTCCATTGGCCACCGAGTGTCGTGACTATAGCACACCTTTTAGCTCCCTAAGTGTCGTATCTACAGCAAGTGTCGCAGCCAGCCTAAGATCGTAGCTCTATAGCACACTGACAGCAAATATGTGTCGTCAGTTACGAATGTCGTGACTAAAAAACAGGGCCCTGGCTAGCATTACCCAACCTATCATATCACCCTTCTTCAGTCGAATCATCCCAGAGGTATGGGGAAACAGTTCGGGGTTGGGTTCAAATAGCGCAGTACACACTGGCAAGTCTTCTTCCCCAGCTATCAGGGCCCTGTTTTTTAGTCACGACATTTGTGAGTGTCGCAGGCCTACGATCGCACAGCCGATGTACGACCTTTTCGGACGACAAAAGATGGCCGGCGTCCTATAGACGGTGTCGTAGTGCGGCACGGACGATCGCCGCGAAAAATGTCGGCCGCTACGACAAGTATAGAACTGTCTTAGGTTCTATAACACATCACTGTGCGTATATAGAGGATTTTTCCACTTCCCGACGGAATTAAGCAATGACATTTTAACACGAGTAAGGGGTACATATAAACTATAATCGTTTCAAATATGAAGAGGATCGGACGTAGCGTTATGAAGTTATCTGCGTTTGAATTTCGTCATTGCAAACATCTGCTCTGTTGGTCGCTGTTCTTTTTCATTCCCTCCGTAGTGCGGCGGGGTTTCGGCTGTTCTTTTTTTCTCCCCCCGGAGGCCGGCGGGACACTGGCCACCAGAGCAGTATCTGCTATGACAAAATTCAAACGTTGAGATCTTCGGAACGCTACGGCCAATTATCTTCATATTTGGTATGATTATAGGTTAGATGTATACCTTACTCGTGTTAAAATTTCATCGCTTAATTCCGTCGGGAAGTGAATTTCCGCGTTCGGTACGACATGTCCATAGATGTCTTAGGGCTACGACAGTTTGGGAGACAAATTTACCCACGTGACCTTACGATTGTCATCACTATAGCACACCTCACACCGCCCTACGTGTCGTAGGGCTATGATAATCGGCCGACCCCCTAAAATGTCGTGACTATAATACACTGACAGCAAAAACATGTCGTACATAACGATTGTCGTGACTAAAAAACAGGGCCCTGGACATTAGCCACTGCCTGTCGCACAGATTTAAAAATTTTTTATTATTACACACAAATCATCACGAGGATGGTCTTCCTTTGTGGTTTTTCAACGATTACAGAATTCTTCCGTTGACAATAATGTTCAACACTAGCCCCAGTGTCTAGTAACAAGTCTTCCCAGGATTCTTACCGGTACATACCAACGTCACCCACAAAAAGGTCAATCAGAAATTATTTCAACTGTCTAAAATCCGTTAATATATCAAGGAGGAACATAGTATTCAAATTTTTAAGAGTTTAATTGCCCCACTGTTTGATTACAGTGGTAGTCTGATAATAGGAGCTAATAAAAAACTACTTCAGAGGTTACAAGTGTTACAGAACAGGGGCTTGAGGATTTGTACATAAAAGAGTAGACTCGAAATTTCGACAGATGATCTCCATTTTAAAAATTAAAATTTTTTTTTTTTTAAATTCAGGTAAAGGAAAATTACAGTCACCCTAAGTGGGCGCTTTTCACGTAATTCCAAACGGAAAAAACATCACAGGACAATACAGTACAGTATCGTTCTAAATCTCAGTGTTGTAATTACACATAAACAACAATCAAGTTCAATATACCTAATTTAGTTTGCTGTGCTCCATAAGCACTGTAATGTCGAAAGCCTTGAGTCTCATTGCAATTATATTAATTATGTCTATGAAACGCTTCACGAAAGACATTATTGCAAATCCTGAACCTAAAACTAGAGACCAAGTCAAAAGGCTTGTATCCTTAAGACGGCCTAAAACTGCCTTCTACAAGAGAAACCCAATGTATATAGGTTCAACTGCATGGGATGCTCTCCCTAAAGACCAACAAGATTGTACCTCTTATGCAATGTTTAAGAAATGTATGAAAAAGAAATATGCCGCTTGAGTACTACAATGTGTATATCCTTGAGTAGTATGATGCACCTCATTAACTCATCTCATCTCATCGTCTGAAAAACCCTGCTCATTATCAACCTTACCTTACGTATACCCTTATGTCTTGTATATGTTTCTACATTGTTACATTGTCCCGATGTGAGCGACAAAGAATACCTGCCTTTGCTGTTTGTCATTGTACTTTAAATCCGGGGGGGGGGGGGGGGGGTAAAAAAAGAGGGTAGGAAAGATCTTCACAGAAGAAATGCAAGAAGTAATCTGTCTGCCTGCTACAGACCAGGGGGGGGGGGGGGGGGGTTAACAATGTGGTCCTACGAGAGTTTTGGTTGTGAGGTCCTAGGACTGTTTGCGTTTAACTAGTAAGACAATCTTAGTGAGGGACTATCTTAGCCAAGGACATTAGCCAGATTGTCCAAAAGTGTTTAACAAGTTTGGCCAACATCTTACAAACTGTCCTCCACATACCCAAAAGGGTGGGAGTGGGTGTGGGCCTCATTAGTCCTCACTCACCAGTCCTCACCCACCAGGGAGCTGTTTCAATACCATAGACTTCACTCGACTTTTGAAACAGCTCCCTGTCCTCACTCACCAGGCCTAACTCACGAGTCCTCACCCACCAGTCCTCACTCACCAGTCCTCACCCACCAGTCCTCACTCACCAGTCCTCACTCACCAGTCCTCACTCACCAGTCCTCACTCACCAGTCCTCACTCACCAGTCCTCACTCACCAGTCCTCACTCACCAGTCCTCACTCACCAGTCCTCATTCACCAGTCCTCACTCACCAGTCCTCATTCACCAGTCCTCACTCACCAGTCCTCACTCACCAGTCCTCACTCACCAGTCCTCACTCACCAGTCCTCATTCACCAGTCCTCACTCACCAGTCCTCACTCACCAGTCCTCACTCACCAGTCCTCACTCACCAGTCCTCACTCACCAGTCCTCACTCACCAGTCCTCATTCACCAGTCCTCACTCACCAGTCCTCACTCACCAGTCCTCACTCACCAGTCCTCACTCACCAGTCCTCACTCACCAGTCCTCACTCACCAGTCCTCACCCACGAGTCCTCACCCACGAGTCCTCACCCACGAGTCCTCACTCACCACACTGCACGAAAACCACTATTTAACATATATATACGCCATTGCGATAACGCACGTATCGGCTGTATCTTGGCTTGTTTATACTTGTATAAACCTCTTATACGCGTCTACGTTTCGGGTGTCTACAAGACAGTTTCCATATGTAGATGTGCGCGACTTGGCTGTCTTTCACGCCTGGCGTATTTAAGATAAAACATACTCTGCGCAATATATATACGCCGGGCGTATATATATGATAAAAAAAAAAAAAAAAGTGCGACCCGCGGCCCTCCCGGGCCTGTGGGTGTTGGTAGAGGATACACCAACATTCACCCGCCACCCGCGAGATTGGTGTATATACAACGGAATCAGGCGTATATATGACGTATATAAGACCGCACCATGGACATGTATATACGCCACTAGATAAGGCGTCTATGAGACGGATTACAGGTCTAACTTCTAGACGCAAAATCCTACTGTTACACGCGTTTCGTATACATATGTAAAATAGTGGTTTTCGTGCAGTGCCAGTCACCAGTCCTCACCCACCAGTCCTCACCCACCAGTCCTCACTCACCAGTCCTCACCCACCAGTCCTCACTCACCAGTCCTCACTCACCAGTCCTCACTCACCAGTCCTCACTCACCAGTCCTCATTCACCAGTCCTCATTCACCAGTCCTCACTCACCAGTCCTCACTCACCAGTCCTCACTCACTAGTCCTCACTTACCAGTCCTCACTCACCAGTCCTTACACATGCACTGCACGAGAACCACCATTTTACATATATATGCACCCGGCGTATATATAGATATGAGTTTGCATCTACAAGGTCGTCCTGTTTCCCGTGTGTATATGCCTCATCTGTAGGCGCCCGATTTATATATATGCCTGATTCATATATACGCCTGATTCTGTTTCTATCCATTAGTTCCATCTCTGCCACTTGGGGACACCACTGGTAGCATATTTCATTTTACATGTGGTATTCACAGCAAAGCATGTGTAAGAATGAACTGAGTAAAATAATGAAGAACGCAGCTATTAAAGCAGGGATCGTAGGGAAAAAATATAACTAACCATTCGGTAAGAAAAACCTCGTGCACTCAACTGATTCACGCGGGTGTGCCCCCTAACATCGTCGCCCAGCTGTCAGGACATAGAAACATGCAGTCGCTCCAAAGCTACATGACCACTAGCTTGAATCAACAGAAGTGCATGTATGACATTCTCAACAAGGGTAAAAATTCATTTCAATCCCTACCTGCGATCAATCCGGGGCAACAACTCCACTCCAAAATCGAGGCTTCTCAGGTAAGAAAAAAGAAATCGTTGCGCAGTGCGCAGTGAATGGCGAGGTCACTGCATAAATTAGGGTCACCTGAGGGTAGGGCTACACTGGCCACCAGAGCAGACATTGCTATGACGAATTCAAACGCCGATATCTTCGGAACGGTTGGGCCGATTTTCTTCATATTTCAAACGATTATAGGTTATATATATACCTTACTCGTGTTAAAATTTCATTGCTTAATTCATACGGGAATTGAAGTTGCGCATTCTGTACAGCATGTCCATAGATGTCTTAGGGTCTAAGACACTTTGGAAGACATTTTGAACCACATGACCCTAAGGATGTCTTGTCTATAGTACACCTGGCTGCAGCCTAAGTGCCCTTGAGGGACAATCGTTGGCCGATCCCCAAAGATGTCTTATCTATAGTACACTGACAGCTGTAAGATGTCTTACAAAGAGGATATTGTGACTAAAAAACAAGGCCCTGGCCTAACCCTGGGCCCTGTTTTTTAGTCACGACATCCTATATGGAAGACATCCTACAGCTGTCAGTGTACTATAGAGAAGACATCTTTGGAGATCGGCCAACGGTTGTCCCTCAGGCTGCAGTTGGGCAGAAGTTTGAAGTTCTGCCCAACTCAAACTAAAATCAAGGAGGGCGAAGTAAAGCTAGAACTTGACAAATTCCACAGAAATCTGAAAATCAAACAATTCTGGGAAAAACGTAACAATGGTAACACCAACAGTGGGGAAAAACAGCCCCTACAACGAAACCAAGTCACCACCCCAAGCACAAGCATACTGGCCTTCGATGATAAAAAGCTGAAAAGAGACCTAAAAGACCACTCCACCTGGACTGCCCCACAGGGCTCGGCTAATCTAGAAAGCTTTATAGCAGTTGATGAAATCTCTCTCTCTCAGAAAAATGTGGGAAAAGGAAAAATCAAACAAAACATTACTTGGGGAGAAAGATCTAGTCTAAAAAATCTGGCAAAAAATAATGAAATCACAATCAAACCAGCAGACAAGGGGGGAGCAACGGTAGTAATGAATACCTCTGACTATGTAGCAGAAGCTAATAGACAACTAGGTGACAACAAGGTGCACCAAAAAGCGGAAAAAGATCTAACAGACTTTCATAACTTTCAGAGAAAATGATAGTGAGTGGAGAGATAAGTAGAGACCTAGGTGAGAGCCTGAAAACGAAAAAGGCTAGAAATCCACACATATACTTCCTACCCAAAATGCACAAGGGGAAGAACCCCCCACCGGGCAGACCGGTAGTGTCTGCAAATGGTTGCCCGACAGAAAAAATCTCAAAAGCTGTAGATTATTTTTTGAAACCAGAAGTCTCGAAAATAGACTCATATATCAAAGACACCAACCACTTTCTTAATGAAATAGTGGAATTAGGGAAGTTGGATGATGGCGATATACTCGGCACTCTTGACGTGCGTGCCCTGTATACAAATATACCGAACGATGAAGGTATAACGGTGATCAAGGAAAAGCTGAAGCAGGTCCGAAAAGACAGCAGTAGGCCATCGAATGACAGTATAGTACAACTACTAGAAATGGTCTTAAAGATGAACAACATTCAGTTCAATGGCACAAATTACCTACAAATCAGCGGTACGGCAATGGGGACTAGACTGGCCCCTTCGTACGCTAACCTCTTTATAGAGCACCTGGAAAAGGAATTCCTGGAAGGATACCGACTCAAACCAAAAATATGGCGTAGATACATTGACAACATATTTTTCCTATGGCAAAACGGTGAAATCGAAATGAGGGAATGGACGAAGTGGTTGAATGAATTTCACCAGACCATCAAATTCACCTCAGAGGAGTCAAGGGAATCTATAAATTTCCTTGACACCACGGTGCACAAGGGGGAGGGGGGTAAGGTGTATACTGATCTATACATCAAACCCACCGACGAGAACACATACTTAAGGTATGACTCTGCCCACCCCCCCTCGCAGAAAAGAAGCATCCCATACTCTTGACTGCTACGGGTGAAAAGGATATGCAGCAGGCATATTGATTATGAGTGCAATGCGACACATAAAATTCCAGGAATTCAAAGAAAGGGGTTACCCAGACACTCTCTTAAAAGAGTGCAAATCCCGAGTCGATGATCTGGATCGCGGAGAGATAAGAGCGCCGCGGAAAAAGAAAAAAGAGGAACATGTTGAGGAAAAAATCTTCTTCACGAGCACATACAGGCAAGGATGTAATATCCTGCCGGAGGTGATAGAGAAAAGCTGGGAGATACTTGGTAAATCAACAACCACCAAAAGCATCTACCAGAGCAAACTAATGAAAGGGTACAAAAGACCCAAAAACGTCAGGGACTACCTGATACGGGCCAAAACACAATACGCCCCAGACACAACGAAAAAGACTTGAAAAACAGGGGATACAGGCAATGTGTGTAAAAAGATCAACTGTAAACATTGAAACGTGAAGGAACAGTGAAGTCAAAGACAAATCAATCTACCTTCACAACGAAACACAATGTTTCGTGCAACAGCTTGAACGTCATTTATTGCATCGAATGCACTAAATGTGGCCATCAGTATGTGGGCCAAACCAAAAGGAAGGTCAAGGATAGGATCTCGGAACATCTGAGATCCATCCGGAAAAGGTCAAAAATAAGTGATGTCCCAACACATTTCAACCAAGCAGACCACTGCGGAGAGAAAAAATTATTGTCACAGTGGGTCAGATTTTCTCAGAATGTACACTCCCATGAATTTAGGTCATTTTGTACATAATCATCTGTGAAAACTTTAATAATAAATATATTTAAAAACGGTTTTAAGCATCTTATCAGGGACATTCCCAGCTTCAAATTGATATGAAGTTTGAGTTTGTGTGACAACTCCTTCATTATGCAATAAATCATGAAAGTCTGAAAATGGGTAAAAATGGTAAAAAAAACCCCAAAAAACAACAATATCATAAGTGTCATCATATTAAATATTACATTTTCAGCATATGTAAAGCTACTTTTCCTGTGAGCTATATCTGTTTTCTATGCCATACACAATTTTTGGGTGTATCTGGGTATTTTTTCCTGGATTTTTCACATGTCTGACCAAAAATGGGTTTGTCATTTTTTCGTGCGGAACGTCCGAAACGCCATTTTCGTACTTATAAAATGGTATCTAATTTCACGCCTATTACACAACTAACACTTTCTATATACTTCCTAAGGTGTTGTGCAATTATAAGCCAAGTTATAGGCTTATCCATCCAGTATTAAGTGAGTGAGCACAGATGGAAAAACACTTACCTGTTTTTATACTGAACCACCTTTCGCCCGGGACACCAAATGTTTTTCTCAATATTTCTCGAATGCACTAATATTCACTTCTGTGGTTTTCTACACTTGAAGTATATGTTATTGTGCATATCTAGCCTGAAAATCATCAAGATTCAATCTCTTGTGGACTTGTGAGGAAGGAATTTGTAAATTTTCAGAAAATCCGGTACAACCGAAACTTTTTGGGGGGAAACCATTCCTTCCACCAAAGATGTTGTGTGGAAGGCAGCTATACCCGACTTGTCCTTCCACGGTGAAGAGAGTTCTTCGGTCCAGGCCCACATCCCATGAGAGTCGAGATGCCCCACGTACCGAGCGTAACTCCATCGGCGACACAATTTTGACTCTATGACGCTGCGTTCTGGGCAGATGCTTGATGGCAGCAGTGATGACATCGTATATCGTTGCTTTGTGAACCTCACCTGAGAGTGGAAGTGGTGGAGTCGGTTGGGAAGTCGGTGTGGTGGGGATGGGCACCGGTGGTGCTGTGTGAAGAGGGTCACGGTCAGGCAGCACGCTGGAGGCAATATCCTGCCCTGTCGCTCCCTCTGGCACAGGAACAGCATCACATTCTCCCTCTCCACGCTCAGCCGAGCAGCCTTCGCCTTCCGCAGCTCTACGTACGTGGGGTTCTCGGGCCACTGGCCTCTATAGGCCTGCTGGGGGTGGAGGGGGATCTGAAAAGAGGTTACAATCCAATTGACATCTAAATCTCATTTCCAGAAATATTGTTTAAAGTTATTGTTTTTCCATTCCAGAAATAATCTCTAATTGAAAATAATATTACTTATACTTGGTTCAATGATACCTGATTAATTGATAGTTTAATCTATATAATTTATGTGTAGAAGTATTTATTTTCCAAATTAGATCTCGTATGGCTAGTGTACACTAATTTAAAAAAAGTTAATTATTTTGTTATGCTTAATTTCAACTTTTCCAAAATGTGAGTAAATGTTTTTCATATGATAGACATAGTAATATTCATAGGAGCTTATTGAAATTTGGTATAGCACAAGTTCAGTATTAATTCTATTTTCATTGTGAATCTGGTTTTTGTACTCTGAATAGGAGGAACTAGACAGTATTTCAACTCATAGCATGTTGAAAATATTTCGGACGTTCCATAAGAAAAATCTACTTTTACTGTAACAAGTGTAAAAACTGAACCACTTGGAGAAAGTCAGTATAATTGGTATCCACAAACAGCTGAGATGTTGCTCTAAAAGAAATAAAGGTTTTTTAATTGATCACTTGAAATTTTTTGAATTTTGTTTTTGTTGCCCCAAAAGTCTGAATTGTACATTTTGGTTAAGAAATAATAAATTATAAATCTCAACCAAGTATGGAACCAGCCCCACCTGACCTGTAAGAAACGCACTGCTGTCAAGCAAGTGTAGGGAGAGAGGGTCCCAGACCCACAAACACCCACTAGGAGGCAGCAGCAACACCCACTGGCACCTGCACACTCACATGTTCCTCCCAATAAACCAATATAAAAATTGATTCTGATTGGATATAGCACGACTCCCGCCACAGTAGGGGGGTGACTGACCAGTCAGGGTTGAGGTCAAGGGTCGAACACGGGTTTAAACCTATTAGAACAAAGATTCCAAGTGACAGTGACATGCACCGGGCCCGCGAAACGCCGGCCACATACATACACAGATCACTCGCTCAGTAGTCGCCTCCACCGACGCCACATCTTTTCAAATGTTTATTGAATAGTAATTAAGGTTTACTTCAGTATTACTGAATTTAAACCTTGAACAACTATGGAACGTAGCGGACAAAGAACAGACTATTGAAATGTTAACTAACTTAATGAAGACGACAGTGGTGTCTCCTAGCGGGAGATATTGGAAACACGAACCTAGGGAATGGCTATTAAAAAAGAAAAACATAAAAAAACACCCGTCCTTCAGGTTGGAAATCGCTGGTGCTAACCACTACACCACTGAATCTGGTGTCGAGATCGGAGCTGAAAGGTGTATCTATATATCGAATGCGGTAAAGTTAGATATGTATTCCACACAACTTGGAAATCATAATATCAATTTAAAGCTTCATTATTGACATTATTGTAAATATTTAGAGGTAACACTATATATATACTTTCTATATAACATAGGGCAAAGACTTAATTATTGACATTATTGTAATTATTTCGAGGCATATAATAATAAGAAAACCGTATACCTGTGTTTGAATTATTTTTTTATCTCACCCCTGTCCCCGGACCTTTAAACCTCGGTCTAAAGATAAAATGTTTGGCCACAGGGGTTCAGTAAAGAAATAATTCAGCCACAGGAATACAGTTTGCTAATATTATGTCCATGGCTATAGCATGAGGGTCCTCATCCCATATATGAATAATATCCTCAATCAGTATATTTCGTTTGCGCTGATTATAGTCATTCGTGTTTGCCATCTTATGTATTTGACATGTTTATGCTCCGCATTTCCCTGCATTTACTCTCTCAGTAAGAGGACCAAGTTTATTTTTCAGGGTTTTATTTTAAATACATTGGTCGGACAACTCTGGCTGGATATCCTCAACTGATTTCTGGATACCAGTAATAGCATCTATTTTTGCTTTGGTCACAGCGGTATTTATACTTGTTTCATTGGCCGCATTAGGGCTAACTGAAGAGTTGGCTGTAATGCGGGGCAAAGTGCAGTCGTTACAGACTAATCCCTCGTCGTCAAGGACTCTCATGTGGTTCCGGTCACGTGGTCCTGGCCACGTGACCACACCACCCCAACCCGCCTGTGTTCACTTCAACCCTGGGCCGCCGACAAGAAGGAACCACCCACCCACCCTACAAAAACTTTTAAGTCTCATCTTAATTTCTCCTACTCTGTAGGGCTTATCAATAGCTCGTCAACTCTCTCTTATCTCTGACTCGTATCTTATATTGGACCACTAAAAATTATCTCATACTTCTACTCATACTCAATAAATTTTATGTCCATACCCGCGCTTTGTGTTAGTCATTAAACTTTCAAGTATGGTTGATACCACTGTATGGCAAAACCATTACACTAGCGTAGTCTGGGTATGTTTTCAGTTTGAGCTTTTCTTTAAGCTCTTTTAGAGCCGGCTGCGTTATGGTCTATCTACAGGTATCTCCGCCATGATACGTGGGCGATATTAGCCATATTAGACACGAAGTAGGAACAGATTTTTAGGAAATAACACAGCTTACAGGGTCAGCAGCACTTGATCAGTCCCTTGTAGAAACTCTAGATACCTTCTCTGTTCATTATGTACTTCTTTGTAAAATGATATCCAGTTCTAGTGTATTCTCCAGGTTGATTTTTCAACTGGACAACGTATACATGCGTACTGCCTACTCCGCAGCCATAAATCACCTTGAGATACATTGATATACATTAGAGGCTGTGTCGTGCCAGCATTAAATATGCTAATCATGTAATTATTTCTCTCTTGTTCATTTAGCAATTCGTGACCATTGTGAGAGTTGTGTCGAGCGATTGATGCGGAGCAGTGAATTTGCGATGGAAGATGATTACTCATCTAAACCAATTGACATCTTGAAATGCTATATCCCAGTTATGGCTTGCAATGATACCCATCAACCCATCTG
Source organism: Alentia gelatinosa (assembly GCA_950022655.1). Classification (NCBI taxonomy): domain Eukaryota; kingdom Metazoa; phylum Annelida; class Polychaeta; order Phyllodocida; family Polynoidae; genus Alentia; species Alentia gelatinosa. The sequence goes on along the minus strand of OX465581.1, from coordinate 1,494,201 downwards.
TAACAGGTAAGAAGACACTAGTGAAACATAATTTAAGAAGTTGTACAATTATATGCATTGTTCCCACATAACATGTCAGTGATTTACATTACGGGTCATGATGAATTCTATTGGACTTATTCATACTTTTGAATATAGTTTATTTTGAATCATTTCAAACATAATTTACTTTAGGATAACTAATCTTATTTCTCTTCTTGAATTAGTGATATTCTTGGACTTGTCGGTGACTCTGGGTGTCCCCGAACTGTCAGGCTATATGGAGGACCAGGCCAAGGCAAAACAACCTTTGTAAAGCATCTTGTACATTTACACTGTAAACATTATCTTGAAGAACTAGAGACAGATGATCAGCTCCAAACAAATAATCGACCATGGAGACTAATGATCTACCTACCAGCTGGAGAGATTAAAAGTACAATAGAGGAGGCAATTAAAGAGCACCTCCTGTGTAGAGATAAAGATGTTAAGTTGCTGTTGGACTATGCTCTGAGAGGAGATGATGTGGGCATTGTCATAGATGACATACACAAAGTATCTGATAAAAACATCCTTCAACATCTGGAAAAGTATGTACATTGCCGACACAGAAGAAGAGGTCCGACCATATTGATAACTGCCAGAACAGATTCATGTCTAATCAAAACTATCAACTTTGACAAGTTACTTGTGATAAATGGGTTCAAAGTTGATCAAGGCAAAGATTATGTGGCGCGTTATAGTCGCACATATCACCCGCAAAAATCCCATCAACTACTCATTGATTATGTGACCAAGCACCAGGAAAGACTGGAGGAAGTGCTCACCAATCCCCTGAGATTGCACATCTTCTGTGTACTAGCATTGCAAGGAGAATTGGAGCTTGATACCAATAATCAGTTCAGCATCCCAAAAGTATTTGGCCCACTGGCAGGATACCTGATTGAAAGAGAAGGTGGGACGGTGACTGTAGAACAGTCACAAGCATTCTACAGTCTGTGTATGTATGGGCTCCTGAAAGATGTGAGAGAGTTTCATGAAAGTCTCCTTGCTGACTTAAACATTGTGGACAACTATTATGTTTTTTTGGAGAAAAGAGATACATTTCATGAGAGTGGAGCAAGGGTGTCGTACTATTCATTTGTTCATGAAATGATCTATGTCTATTTTGCCAGTTGTTTTATCAGCATGCTCTCAGTAGAAAGGAAACAGTTGTTAATTTTTGCAATATGCAGGAAAACATCCTTGAGAACTGTTCAGCTGACTATGTTTGAGTTACTCTTACAAGAGAAGCAAACTGACCTCCTTCAAACAATGATCCGCAGCATACTCATTTTTCAAATTGACAGGATATCAAACGAACGTCTAAATGATCTGAAGTGTCTCTTAGAGAAGATCAAAACTGACAACCTTGTGAAAGACATAATACACTTCAATAAACAACAACTTCGAACAGATGTTTCTGCCATTGTCTCTAAGCTCGATGATGCCTTTGAGTACCCTGATGAACTGAAAGTCTCACATTGGTTCTTTGACTTGGCATCAAATGGCACTGATAGTCATGTGGCACAATGCCTCAGACTGTGTTCAAATCAGCAGATGGAGGAGATCAGCAACAACACTTATCTTAAAATGCTACCCATCAAACCAATAGAACGGTGAGTGTATTTCATAATAATTTTGCAGTTAAGGAAGTCAGTGGCCACATATCTAAAACGTAAACCTCAATAGCTTCATTTCGTAGAAGGTGCAGGTATTGACCTCTCATGTTATGATACAGCTTCACAATATGTATTAATAAAAACATAACTAGAAAATGTATTACTATTGTTTTTTGCTTTCCCTGGCCTTATATCCACGGGGGTCGTAGCATGACGGGGGTCATAACGTGACTGGGGTTGTAACGTGACGGGGATCGTAAAGTGACGTAAAAATATGTAGAGGCCGATAACTTTTTTCCTATTAAAGATAGAGATTTAATTCTTTCGCCATGTTGTAGGTATATATCTACCCAACACAGGAACACTACTTCTATTTCCCTTTTCCTTTTTCCTGACCCTACAACAAATGTTGATGGAAGTTTACCCGGGAACGAGGCTAGATTCTCCTGCGCTGCATGAAGATTTACAAACACAGTCTGTGAAAGGGCTTTGGGATGATGACGTGCAAACGGAAGTCATCTCAAAATGGGAGCCTGGAATGAACTTCATGCAGGTGCTTCTGATAGTGGACGCCTATGAACAATGGTGTGTACTATTCGGAAAGTATGCTAATCCAGGAAAGACTTCCCGGGTTAACGTAGTAGACTCTGCTTGGCAAAAAGTAGGAGAAGAAGACACCTACGAGTGCCAGGAAGCGGAAATAGAGGATATACTCTCTAATGTTCGTTCAATGGTACTCGGAAGGGGAGGTTTCCATAAACGGGGACGCGGACGCGGTCGAACCACTAGCTTTGGAAGGAACAGCAATGTACCTTCTGCGGCAAAGGCAAACCCAAACCTGCAGAACCGGAGGAGAACTCTTCTGAGGTAATGAAGTTGTTGGCTAAGATCAACGAAAGACTGGGCCAGGTGGAGAAAAACCAGCTAGACATCCGACGTTGTTGGCGGTGCAACAAAATGGGACATATCTCTCCAGATTGTCCAGAGACCCGGAACGTGACTACAGTGGAAACACCTCGTAGTCTACCTGCGTTGCCGGTTGCTTCCAGAAGTGACACGGAAAACGAAGGAGGACTGTAGCGAGTGGCAACACTGCGGTTTGGGAAGGTGTGTGCCAGGGGACACAGACCAGCGAGATAAATAGGAAGGGATACGAAGTACGGTCACAACAATCTGTAGTAAGTATCTCTCACCCGGGCACCCCTGTCTGCAATGGCTCTGTCAACGCGGATGGGATCTCGGAACCTTGGATGGGATCTCACCGTTTATACGACAGCCGTCTCCCTTAGGTGGGCGACGCTGGTATGTGCCGGCTAGAGTTCAGGGAAGAAAGATAGATCTGTTACTAGATACTGGTGCAAGTCGCTCTGTGTTGAACAATGGACACTATCAGTCTCTTGGGTTCGCCCAGGAATGTCATGTTCCTGGAGCATCGGCAAAGGCTGCAAATGGTGCTCAAATGAGATGCTATGGCAGTGTGATTATTCCAGTCTCGGTAGGTAACACTTAATTTGTATGGGGTCTCATACTAAGTGATATCGAAGAGAGTGGAATATTAGGTGTAGATTTTCTCACCCTCTATGGAGGCTCTGTGGATCTACAAGCTGGCACTCTCTGACTCAAATACCCTGAGTTAATGGAGGTGGAATGTAGTTGTCGACGGATTTCTTCAGTGATTTCTGTTCGACAAGATGTGGGTATCCCACCTCAGCAGATGGTTAATGTCCTGATAGCTGGGGAAGGTGATTTACCACATGCGAATGTACTATTTGAACCAAATCTGGAATTGTTTTCCCTAAAAGAAATACAAGCCTGGGATACTTTGATTGGGAGTGCGAGAGACAGATCAATTCCTATAAGTAATCATACCTCCGGGTTGATTAAATTGAAGAAAGGTGACACATTGGGCTGGGCAACCCTAGCTCATGTAGATGGCCTAGTAGACTCCGGTCCACAGAGAATCACACCTATTCCAGTTTCCAATATAGACGGGGAAGATACGACATCTGAACCGGGAACACTGGACTTCAAGGGAATTGATTATGATGAAGTACAAGTAAGTGCTATTGAATCTGAAACGGGATACATTCCAGTTCCGGATCCACTGCATGAAACTCTGGAAGTCTTAGTTCAGTCAGCAGACGCACTAAACAGTGGGGAACGACACAAACTAAGAATACTTCTTAAGAATATGGAGTCAATCTTTGCTCGACCAGGAGATCCCTTGGGAAGGACTGATCGGGTAGAACACACGATTGACACTGAGGGACACCCGGTAAAACGGAAAGCTTTAGAAGAGGAAGTGGAGAAAATGGTGAGCCAGAAAGTAATTATTCCCAGTGCGAGCCCTTGGGCCAGCCCTGTGGTAATGGTTACTAAGAAGGATGGTACCTGCAGGTTCTGTATAGACTACAGAAAGCTGAATGGTATCACCTGGAAGAATGCAATACCTCGGATCGATGAGAGTCTCGACTCTCTAGGAGGGAACCAGTGGTTTGGTACTCTGGATCTCCAGTCCGGATATTGGCAGGTAAAGATGAACAGTGGTGACCAGCCCAAAACGGCTTTCACTACTCATCAAGGGCTTAAAGAATTCACCGTAATGCCGTTTGGCCTCTGTATCGCTCCCGCAACTTTCGAATCCATGATGGACCAAATGTTGCGTGGCTTACAGTGGAAGAAGTGTTTGGTTTATCTGGACAACATAATCATCTTCGGAAAGAATTATGTGGAATGTCTAGAAAACCTGCGAGAGGTATTTGAGCGGATTAAATCCTATGGATTGAAGCTCAAACCTCAGAAATGTAAGCTGTTTTGCAAGTCTGTGGAATACTTGGGACGGATAGTTTCACGCCCCAAGAATGTAAAAGACATAAGATCTTTCCTAGGATTTCGTTCGTATTACTGCGACTTTATCCCGGGTTTTTCTGAAATTGCACACCCAATGCAACAGTATGTAGTACTAGATAAGCCAGGGAAGCCGAAAGAGATCCAGTGGACTCCGATAGCCGAAGAAACTTTACGAAGACTCCCGTGTTGAAATACCCTCTGCCCCAGGGTCGGTTCATTCTTGATACTGAGGCTAATGTAGGGGTCAGGGCAATCGAGCAGCGTTGTTTCACTTTACGCTAGGTAGCGCGAGTGCCGATCCCTGCTGTGCGGTTCGCCCGCATTACGTAACTCAGTCACTATATAAGGCTGAGTCCACAGCGAGTTGACAGGTCTTCTCGCAGTGCCTCTGTATAGAGTGAATGCCTGGAGCCTCATGTGTTGGTAAGGTTGTGTTGTAGCACCTTTTAACGTTGAAGAGACCAGTATATCTTCCCGCGCTAGTTAGTGCCCCGAAGCACTAACACACTGTAAACTGAATATACCGTAATAAAAGCTTGGTATATAGAAACAGTCCGGAGTCTGGTTTTGTCTTCGTAGTTAAGCGGTAGGTAGCAGATTCTGCATCTCCCTGCCCTTTCCAGCGGGTAAAGCCGAACCCACCTGTACTGGCACGGTAAGTACAAGGTAGTGACTGAAGTCTCGGAACCTCTGATCGGCTGTCGATCGCGGAAAGTGGTTATACACTTCCAGCGACTAGAGGGAACACTACATTGGTGCCGTGACCAGGATCTTTGGTTGCTTGCACAGCTGAGGATCCCTGGAAAGGAGCGATGGCGGAGAAACCCGGTGTAAAAACTCGGTCGAAGATCGCCACGCAGAGCCCTGCCGCAGAAGGCGCAGCTGGCCCGGAGAGGACACAGGATGTCCGCACTCCGCAGGAGGCTGCAAACCAACCGCGGAAGAAGGCTGCGAAGAACGTGGCTGATCAATTGAGCTCAACAGTCTTCCACATTGGGACACCCAGAGCGGACTCCATGGAAGAAAGGGACCTGGACGGAGTAAGCCGAATAGGCAACTCCGAGGAGGGACCTGACCGTGGGGAGAAAGAAACCCCAGTAGTCCGGCACAAGACTGATTCTCGGATCGATCATGATGCCGAGCAACAACAAATACAGTAGCGTCTGCTCGATGAGCAGCGGACCGCTAAGTTGGTGTTGCATGACATGTATTCTCGTGCGATGGGATCTCGGCACCCTCGATGGTATTTCCCGGTTCATTCAGCAGCCATCTCCATTAGGTGGGAGACGGTGGTATGTACCTGTAAGAATTCAAGGGTTGAAAGTAGACCTGTTGGTTGATACCGGAGCAAGTCGCTTTGTGTTAAATCACAATCTATATAAAACCTTCGAGTTTGATATGGAATGTAAGGTTTCGGAAGCAAGTGCATGGGCTGCTAATGGTACTCCGTTGAAATGTTACGGTAAAGTGATTATTCTGATCTCAGTAGGTAACACTGAAGTAGTGTGGAGTCCCAAACTCAGTGATATCGAGGAGAATGGAATAATAGGCATAGACTTTCAGGCGCTGTATGGAGTGTCATTGGACCTTCAGCAAAGCTTGCTCCGGATTAAACACCCAGAACAACTGGAAGTAGAGTGTTCCTGTAGACAGATATCCTCAGTGGTCTGTCAGGCAGGATGTGAGCATCGCCCCTCAACAAATGGTAAATGTGCTAATAGCTGGGGAAGGTGACCTACTGTTGGCGGATGCTATGTTTGAGCCTGATCCAATGTTGTTCCCCAACAAAGGACTACAGGCTTGGGATACCCTTATGGGTAGTGCTTGGATCGGACCCATACCCCTTAGTAATTATACGATGGGGAGGATAGCGTTGAGAAAAGGCGACGTCGTCGGCCAAGTAATATTGGCTAACGTGGTAGATACAGTGGAGGTTTGTCCTCTAGGTGTTGCGCCTATTCCTACTACCGCGCCAGGTAACTGGTCAGGTTTGCAGGGATTCAATGACGATCCAAATGAAGTAAAGATTGGGTGCGTGAACGCCAACTCGGAAAGTGATCCCGGGTCTGTAGTTCTGCATGAGACCCTAGAAACTCTGATCACTGCTGCGGACGCGTTAACAAATGCGGAGCAGAGTAAATCAAGGAGTATGTTAGGAAGGTGGAGTAAGATCTTTGCACGACCAGGAGACCCTTTGGGTAGAACTGATCGTGCGGAGCACCACATAGATACAGAGGGAAACCTTCCATTTAGACTACCCTACCGAAGACTACCGCCCATCAAGCGGGTAGCTTTGGAAGAGGAATATGCTTTCCTAAGAAGTGATCGTGCCCAGTGAAAGCCCTTGGGCCTGCCCTGTGATTATGGTTACTAAAAAGGATGGTACTTGCCGGTTCTGTATTGACTACAGAAAACTGAACGGTATCACCCGGAAGAATGCCTACCCTATACCCGGATCGATGAGAGTCTCGATTCTTTGGGAGGGAACCAATGGTTTTGTACCTTGGATCTCCAGTCCTGGTATTGGCAGGTAAAGATGGCTAGTGAAGATCAGCCGAAAACGGCTTTCACTACCCATGAGGGGCTGTATGAATTTACAGTAATGCCCCTTGGCCTCTGCAATGCCCCCGCAACGTTTGAATCCATGATGGATCAGATGTTGAGAGGATTGCAATGGAAGAAATGTTTGGTTTATTTAGACGACATCATTGTTTTCGGGAAGACCGTAGAACAATGTCTAAATAACCTTGCTGAGGTATTTGAACGAATAGAGTCTTACGGCTTAAAACTCAAACCTCAGAAGTGTCGGTTGTTTAAACGCTCTGTGGAGTACTTAGGCAGGATAGTCGCGGGTGATGGAATCCGCGCTGACCCATCTAAGTTGGACAAGCGGCCAAATGGCCTTGACCCCGCTATATAAAAGAAGTAAGATCTTTCCTTGGATTCTGTTCATATTATCGTGACTTTATCCCGGGTTTTTCTAAAACTGCCCACGCGTTACAGCAATATGTAGTCCTAGATAAAGCCGGAAAGTCAAAGGAGATCCTATGGAACCCTGCGGCTGAAGACGCTTTTTCGGGACTAAAGAGAAAGTTTGAAGAAACTCCGGTCCTCCATTACCCATTGCCCCAAGGTCGGTTCATCCTTGATACTGACGCGAGCAATGATAGTATTGGAGCGGCACTGTCGCAGATACAGAATGGAGATGATGTTCCAATAGCCTTTGCAAGCAATAGCTTGAATAAGGCGCAACGGAACTACTGTACCACGAAGAGGGAACTCCTTGCTGTGGTAGTGTACGTAAGGAAATATTGACACTTCCTCGGAGGTGGAGATTTCACTTTACGTACGGATCATTCCTCCTTGAAATGGCTCTTTAACTTTAAAGATGCCGAAGGGATGATCGGAAGGTGGCTGGCAGCTCTGTCCGAGTTCGGACTTAAGAACTGCCAGATAGAGCACAGGCCCGGTAAATCACACGTCAACGCGGACAGTCTCTCTCGGAGACCATTGCGTAAGTTTGAACGGCCGGACTGTCTAGACTGTGGGGAACATGATGCTATCTTGGCTGCGCTGCGCCAGATGGGTAATCCTGATCCCGCGTTCTATCAGTGGACGCTGGAACAGATCCGTGAAGCTCAACAGAGTGATCCGGAGATGTCCCGGTTGATTAAACTGGTAAAGAATGGCCTCCACGGACCTAGAGGATCAGAGCTCTCGATTGAAAACCGGGAGTTCCAGACACTCTGTAGTCAGTGGACAGAGTTAACTGTAAGGGAAAACGTGTTATATAGGGTGAGAACCACAGTGTGTCCTGTAAGGAAACCCTTGCAGCTGGTTGTACCCATTTCAATATGCCTGGGCTTTTGACTCTGTGCCATGAACATAGAAATTCGGCACATTTTGGAAAACGTAGGACTGCCGCTAAAATAAAGCAACACTACTACTGGCCCGGAATGAGCGCAGACATACAATGATGGGTTCTGGAATGCTCAATCTGTTGCAAGGTTAAGCCCGGCGAAGGCCTAGGGAAGATGCCATTACAACAGGAGTTAGTGGTCCGGTTTGCACGCATTGCTCTCAATATCATTTCTGGTATCAACGAGTCTGATGACGGCAACACATGTATGATGGTGGTGATGGATTACTACACAAAATATGTGCAGATCTATCCCATGAAAGATCACAAAGCTGCTACTTGTGAAGAATTGGATGCTACCTTTCGGAGCTCCGAGTATTTTACATTCCGACCAGGGACAAGAATTCAAATCTCTAATCTGGCAGGAAATGTGTAGAGTGCTGGAGATAAAGAAAACACACACCAACCCATTTCGCCCACAGTCAGATGGGATGGTAGAGCGGTTCAACAGAACATTAATACAGTGCTTACGCACTATGTTCAATGAGAGCCGCAGTAACTGGGATGAGCACCATTTATAGTACACACTTACAATGGGACTATTCATTCTAGTACGGGGTGTTTGCCTAATTTGCTTGTCTTTGGAGAAGAAATTGTGATGCCCGCAGATATTGTATATGGGGTGCCCGGGATATCCGCAGAGATACCTTGCCCCATAGGTTTCGTGGAAAAACTTTGGGAACGCTTTGTAGAGGCTTACTACTGAGCAAGGCGAGGCCGAGAGAAAGCCACAGTGTGGCAGCGGTCTGGGCATGATGTCAGACTAAAGCCGAGTAAGTTCCAGATTGGTGACAGGGTGATACGATATCACACACCTTTGGTGAACGTAAAACTCGTCCGGTCGTCCGCGTAAGGTGAAGATACCCTTGTGAACGAGTACAAGGCGCCAATGTAAAACCATCCAGTAGGATGAATTGAGTGCTAATAAACAAAAAAAAACCAAAAAAAAAAACCCCCGTCTGACTCGAGAGAGGAAGCAGGGGACTACAAAGGCCCCACTGACCATTCTATGTACACGAAACATGTCAGTGAGGAAGAAATTAGAACTGGAATGCAATTCCACAAATTGCCGTAGCGCCCGAATACGAGGCAAGGCTGCGGACAACTACAAGGAGTAGTGGTGCAGAATTGTTGTAAAAAAAAAAACAACGAGAAGACCCCTGACCAAACCTGCGTATCCTAGGGTTGGTTGATCGAACGTGATGACGGTTAAACTTGATAAAAGACGTACTTATGGTGGCCGCCCCGACTTTGCTCGAAGGGAACCCCCGTAAAGCGCCCTCTAGAGGCTGCGTTTAGTTTAATCTCTCTCGATCATCAGTCTGTACCTTCTTGTGATACGTAATGGTGGTCAGATAGAATTGGAAACCCCCAAGGGCACAGACGTGGCCGGTGTTCGCACCCGCTGGGAGAGTGAGGTGGAACAAATCAAATGACGCGTAACGCAGCTTTGATGATTTCGCGGTCGAGGGGCATGGAGTCGCATGGATGTTGAACGTCTCAACACCTCTCATTGGTCGAGGACATGACCTCTTTCAATTGGGGTCAACTGGCCGTATATAAGGCCTTGTCTTCGGAGCATGGCCCACTCTTGCCAAGTGGCGTCCCCGGACGCCCCTGGAGTGCAGTACTGCCCTCAGCCTGGCTGAGCAGTGCGGAGAGTCGCGGGCCCTTCCACCGGGGGAGGAACCCGCCCCGCAGGACCCGGCTCCGGCCAAGACCCCTGCGGGCTCAGGAGACAGTGCGTCTGTTGGCCTGGGCAGTGGCGATTCCCTCGGGGATCGTCACAGTGTTGACTCAGGTGCTCTGGACTCCGGTCCAGATGACACCCAGTCGTTACCGCGCGGTGAGTCCGGCCCTTCCACTTCGGTGGCAGAGGCTGGGCCCGTGAAGCCTAAGACATGGCTTCGGCTAAAAGCTCTAGGCGGATCGCTTCTTTGAAGGGTGGGAAAGTGGACCTTTTCCAGGTAAAGAGCGCTGGGTACGGGCAGAAGTCAGCTTCGGCTACTCCTGCAAAACCCAAAGCTTCTCGTCTTCCGAAACCGGTGTTCACACCGCAGAAGGAAAAAGGTGCTTTGAGTGGAGGAACCTCGCAAGTGGAGTTAACTCCTGTCGACCGCGGCCGCGGAAAGTTGATCCACAAGCCGGATCCTCCCGCTCCCAGAAGCGGTCCAGTAGAACAATGGGATCGCTGGTCGCGGGAGTTGAAGAACATCTCGGACCCGGACATGCGGACAAAAGTGGGAAGGGAAAAGGAGTCCAGCGCAGGGACGACTGTAGCTAGGGGCAAAAGATCTTCGGATCCTAAACCCAGTGGCAGCGGAGCGGCGAAGGGGGCCTGGTCTTCAGGCTGGGACAAACCCACGTCCACGTCGGCTGGACCACCGCATGGTGATTCACCACATGAGTCAGACGAATTCCGCTGTGGTGCATAACTGTGGTCAGGTCGGAGACTGGGGCGAGATCATGGATCTTGATGATGCAAAGCGTCTTGCCCAGGGATCCGACGCTGATAGTGAGGCCGGTGAATTTGTTCCCGGCGCTAAGCCCGCCCAGAAGCGCAAGGTAGCCCGCAAGCTGCCTAGCTGTCTGGTTGGGCGCAAGGCTAAGTGTCTGAAGGACCTCCGCGTTAAGGCCCGCCATTGGCTACCGGAACCGGTAGATGATAATGGCGTGTCTGATGCCGAGGAGTGGTTGTTGGATGAGGGCTCCTCAAACATGTGGTACACCACCCGTGTGCACCGAGTCCACCTCGTACCAAAAGTATGAAATCCTCCAGAGGGAAAAGATAAACTTTGCCTTCCAGCAGTTTACTGCCAACGGGCATTGTGTCTACCAGTGCTGCCATGGTGGGGATGTGAAAACGTCTCCCACCTACGCAACTGGGAGGTTGTAGGCCCGAACCAAGGGTAGTGAACCTGCGCGTAAGGCTGTAGACGGTAAGTACTCCATGTCTTGGAATAAGCTCGGCGGACTCGGCGTATGAAGAACATGCGCGACATCGTGCGTGGTAGCAGTGCAAAGCGGGACCGGAGTACGGACTCCGTGAACCGCAAGCCTGCTGCGAAGAAGACCAAGAGCTCGTCTAAGTCCAGTGACTCAGACGACGACTCCAGGTCTAGCCGGTCAGGGTGGAGCCAGACGCCTGGGTCTGTAACTTTGGGGGACGTTCTGCGTTCTTCGAAGACAGGCCCGGCTAAGGAGAAGCCCGGCCAGAAAGGGTCGAGTGCACCTAAGGGGGAGAAATTCTCTAAAGGTTCTGCAGAGACAGCGGTCTGGAAACTGGACCCCGAGCCTACAGAGGATAGTGGCGCGGTTGGTGGCATGGAAGAGGAGTTCCCTTCTCTGCCCCCACCTAAGCGCCCTGCCCCTAAGGTTGAGTCCCGGCCCAAACCGCCCCCAGCGGGAGGAGTAAGGCCTGGACGCCACTGGGAACAGATAGATGTGTACTCCGGGGACCAAAACCTGACACTGGCTAGTGTAGCAAAGACAGATTGGCGCCCGTATCATATGCAGACCTACTTGGAGCGTGTAGATAAACAGTCGATTATCAACGCTAACAAGTTTAGGATAGCACAGATGCGGGTAGCGGAGTATGAGTGCATCATCGCCCATCAGCGGATGTCAAGCTTGTTGCAGGTGCCATGGCTGCAAAACATGGCTGCAAAGCTGGCAGCAGTTGAGGTGCGGTTGGCGCGGTCGGAGCTCGCCTTCAGGATTACAACTACAAGTGTCGTACCATGATGGGAGTGAGCAGAAGCGGCCTGGTTGTTACATCAATGTCGGAGAGGGCGGTATCTTGACTTCGTGGATACCCCAAACCTGACAATGCAGCAAGCTGGCGCATTGTTAGACTGGGGTCCCGAGAGGGATTACGCCCTAGATGGACAGAGCACTCCTGGTGGAAGTTCCTCGGAATCTCCACAGGTATCTCTGAGGCATCCGCCGTCAGTGACCCGCACTACATCAAGACCCTCTTTTGTGCCACCACGAGAGCAGCAGGTCCCGTTCGGAGGTCTCTTCCCCTGGTTGCCGTTTACTTCCGTTTACTTCCTCGGTAACTTACTTTCCAATCCGCTACAGTCTCTGCCGTTGAAAAACCCGGTTGTTCCGGCGAGAAGCCAGCTGGCTTAAGGCCTGTGGTGAGGCAGCATCGGTCCATCCTACGTTGAATCTAGAGAATCCATAGAGGTTCCCCGGTATCAATGTGAGATGGAAAGAGGCAGGACACTCTCTGCCGCAGAGGATGGCGAGACACATTCAGCCCTAGTTGTTTGTGCCACTCCGACCGCCAGCTCCTCAGATATTAACTCCCGTAGTTCTTATCTGGGGATCACCCACACCTGAATTCAGTTTTGGGTGGAGAGGGTGACTGGCTTGGTCTCTCATTAACGTGGTACTTCAACCAGCAGCCCTCGTGGTCCCTGGCTTACAACTCCGGAACGGTGGGAGACGGGGTGCTCGCTGGTCTGGGCTGAACCAAGTAGCAGCGGGCCAGTGAGTCTTCCCCGTCCGATACCCAAGGAAGCCAGGGAGACGCAGACAATGATCAGCGAGACGGGTAATATGTTTTTATCTATACAGTTTAAAGGTGATAGCGAGGCTACTCCTTTTTATATCTTTATCACCCTGTTATATATGTCTTCCTTCTTCAGCACTGAATGTGTATAATGTATTTTATTTTTTCATCTCAATTTTACCACTTTTGGTATCAGTAAAAAGATTCTTTGTGAACGCTGAAAGGTTAGACGTGTTTCAGAAAGGCTCGACTTAGTTATAAACTTTTTTGAGAAGTTCCCTTTGCAACATAATGGTTGCCGGATCCCCCCCCGTAAAAGCTGGGAGGGGTAATGTAGGGGTCAGGGCAGTCGATCAGCTTTGTTTCACTTTACGCTAGGTAGAGTGCCGAGGTAGAGTGCCGATCCCTGCTGTGCGGTAAAGCCGGCGGACCCACGGTATGCAAATACTACGGGTTCGCCCACATTACGTAACTCAGTCACTATATAAGGCTGAGTCCACAGTAGGTTGACAGGTCTTCTCGCAGTGCCTCTGTATAGAGTGAGCACCTGGAGCCTCATGTGTTGGTAAGGTTGTGTTGTAGCACCTTTCAACGTTCAACAGTCTGGAGTCTGGTTTTGTCTTCATAGTTAAGCGGTAGGTAGCAGATTCTGCATCTCCCTGCCCTTTCCAGCGGGTAAAGCCGAACCCACCTGTACTGGCACGGTAAGTACAGGGTAGCAACTGAAGTCTCGGAACCTCTGGTCAGCTGTCAATTGCGGAAAGTGGTTATACACTTCCAGCGACTAGAGGGAACGCTACACTAGTAATGAGAGTATCGGAGCAGCTTTGTCTCAGATTCAAGATGGTGTGGAAGTTCCAATAGCTTTTGCCAGCAATAGCTTAAGCAAGAGCCAGCGGAACTATTATACTACTAAGAGGGAACTCTTAGCTGTTGTGGTGTATGTAAGAAAATATCGACACTTCCTAGCGGGTGGAGATTTCATCTTACATACCAACCATTCTTCTCTCAAATGGCTCTTTAACTTTAGAGATGCCGAGGGAATGATTGGAAGATGGCTGGCAGCTCTTTCCGAATTCAGACTGACTAACTTCCAGATAGAGCACCGGGCTGGAAAGTCTCACATTAATGTGGATTGTCTCTCAAGGAGGCCAGTGCGGAAATGTGGACGTCCAGATTGCCGGGATTGTGGTGAGCATTGAGCAGTAATTGCTGCCTTACGCTCCCAGAAAGTGAAGACGCCCCAGAACTAATAGTGGACTCTGGAACAGATTAAGGAAAGTCAACAGGCCGACCCACATCTGTTCCGGCTAAGTAAGCTGGTAGCGAATGGGCTCCATAGACCTACAGGGCCCGAGATCTCGCCTGAAAGCCAAGAATTTCGGAATCTGTGTGGTCAGTGGAAAGAATTGGAGGTTCACCTAACTTACTTGTCTTTGGCGAGGCTATAGTAATGCCCGCCGACATAGTCTATGGGGTTCCGGGAATGTCCACGGATGATCCTTGTCCTATAGGGTTTGTCGAAAAACTCAGGGAACATTTTGTGGAAGGATACTACCTTGCAAGACGGAACCTGGTGAAAGCTGCAGAGTGGCAAAAAACTGGACATGACGTCAATCTGAAGCCACGTATGTTCCCAGTAGGAGACTGGGTTGTACGATATCACACTCCGTTGGTAAATGTTAAACTCGCTCCCAACTGGGATGGACCATTTCGAATTATTCAAGTATTGTCGGAAACGACAGTAGTGATAGAGGATGAATGGTCACGAAGGCGTTACAAATCCCATGTAGCTTGTTTGAGACTATGGGAGGGTAAGCGCGAAGGTTCCGGCTTTGAAGTTTCACACCCTGCTACAATGCGAGATGTGTCACTGACTGCGGACCCGACCTGTGAAACAGGGAGGTCCCGGGTTCAAAGAGCCGGGAAGCCGGGTGTCAAACCCCCGTCCACACGGCGGAGGCAGACCCCGACAGGGACGTCCCGGTCAAAGGTTAACGGGGTTCCAAGAGATGGGTGCCCGTCAACACAACGGAAACCGGGACGGCCATGGAAGGTTATTCCTGCCTACACTAACCTCAAAGGAAAGGTATGAGTAGATGAGAAGCCTAACGCGGCCAAGTCCGCTTTGGCTACGGATCGAACTATGTATACAAAGCATTGTGTGGAAGACGGAGTATGTGACCCTATGGTAACACAACCACAACTGCCAGCCTGAGCGTTTAAACCCGGTCAGGTTCGCGAATCCGCCGTCTCTTCTCATTGGTCGAGCGTATGTGTTTACTCGACGTTCATTGGTTGCTAATGACGCTTTTCCCCGCTCGCGCCTGACAACGTCCGTGACGTTGTGCGGTCGGCTGCGTTCGCTGATGCCGTTCTGTGTGTAAACGGGCCGATCATAGCATATGGGGAAGGGGGGGCAGTGCCTGTAATGTGTAGGGACTGACCATTTTACCCGTGGGTGGGTTTTTTTCGTCATTTTTTCTGAATTGGATTTTAGGCTACTGTCTGACTGACTGTGGCCGTGTGTGGTGAGTGACCTACTTATCCAATTCAAGGAGAGAGATCTACAAGGTTGTGGTTTCGAATCTATACTGAATTCTCGTCAGGTGTCATAGGGACGTGCCGTTCAACGTCTCTGGATTTGGTTGGTTTTCAACCATATTTGCGGAAGGTATTGCGTAGAGAAAAATTGTTTCTGCCGCCAACCCCGAACGGGAACGCGACGAAAGAATTATACACTATGTATACAAAGCATTGTTCGAGAAGTAGAAAGAAGCCTACATCAGGCTTAACCCCACTCCGCAGCTCTCGACTAAAATCGAAAGCTGTGGTTGCTACAAAGAATAGTGGTGCTGGGGTTGTCAAAAAACACAACAAGAAGCAATGGTACCAAGGAGTCAGTGGCGTGTCGATTGAACATGAATGTTGATCTAAAGATTACCTTGAGTAAGTCGTTGTGTGCCGCAGCCCAGACGTTGCTCTAAGGGATCCCGTCGAGGACCCTCTAGAGGCTGCAGAATTGCCGGACGCACTGTTAGGTACAATCTACTCATAGTTAATTGTACACAGCCTCCCAGACTTCTAACGTGACACATGACAGCATAAGGAAATCCCCACACGGTGGAGAACTCGGGTAGGAGCTCACAAAAGGGCTAACCTGGGTTTCAGAACCTGCGCTGGGAGATTGACAAGCGTGAGCGAATCAGGTCAAGCGTAACGCTGACCCTTGGCTTCTTCATGCATGCGGTGTTGAGACGCTCAAGTTGAGTCAGTCTCAGCACGGTTATTTGGTTCAAGGAATTGAATCTGGGTCAACTAGGAGTATAAAAGGCCCTGTTTTTCCAGTGGTCTTCACTCTGTGTTCGGAGTGGTGCCTAGCACCATGAGAGTCGGGTGGTAGCAGCATGGCAGACCGTACCCCCGTTGCGGAGGGTGAGCGAGAGCTCCCCTCAACGCTGCCCGGATCCTCAGCCTCGGCTGAGCAGGGGGCAGACCTGGACGATGATGCTTTGCTCATCGGATCAGACGATGGTGACTTTGACCTTGAAGGGGATGAGTCTGAGGACTCCGTTCTTCTTGGGGAAACCCGAGATGAACAACCCGGACAGGGAAAAAGCCACAAGGGGAAGAATACCAAGGCAGCCCAAGCCGCTAAGGGTTCTTCTGGTGCACGTCCGAAGACGAGCTCAGTTAAAACTGAGACTTCTGACTCGGATGTTATCATGATGGACGTCAGAGGTTTCGAATCGGAGCAGGAAACGCCGAGGCAAGGCCGAGCTCGCCTGCGTCGACATGCTCTGGGGAAGACCCCTGACTCAGGATAATTCGGGCCTGTGGTTTCGACCCAGAGCCTGGAAGAGATTTTGGCGGGGGTGCCATGGTGCAGTCGATGTACCAGAATTGGACTCCTCCCAAGCAGAAGCCAGTGGGCAGCGGGACCTTTTTGGCCTCGGGACCGGTGGCCAAACCTGAGAGGGCCGAGACTGGGGCCGAGACGGCCATGGAGACTGATTCGTCAGTTGGGGGCGACTCTGTGACCGCGGAGCCGTCCAGCAAGAGTGACAAACCGGTGTCAAAGCTGGCTAAGCCTGCACCGGGGAAGTCCAAGATCAAAACTGAGGTTTCAAAACCTTCCGGAACCGAACTACAGCTGTCGAAACAGCAACGGAAGCAACTTCGTCGCGCCGCCCGGGAACGGGCTGAGGCGGAGCTGGCAGAAAAGGAAGGCTGGTCAGACTCGCGTGACTCGGGTAAGGGTAAAACCAAACCCGAGAAGCAAGGAAAGCCATCGAAGGGGGCCGGGTCGAAAGGCTCGGACAAGCCCGCGACGCAGGCCCACACCGAGTACCTCCGTGGGTGCCACGGGTGGGGACGGAGTCTAAACCTTTGTCCGGATCTGAACCTGACAATGGTGACGGTGATTTCCAACCTGGCGTAAAGCGGGCTGGGAAGAGAACAGTGGCTCCCCAGCTGCCGGCCTCTTTGCTGGGCAAGACTTACACTTGCCTGGAAGATCTCCATCATGGGAACCGGCACTATATACCCAATGGTGTCGGTTTAGATGGAACCTCAGACGATGAGGAATGGCTTCAGGACGAGGGCTCTCCCAACACTTGGTACGTCAAGCGAGTGGAGGGGTACAGAGCGTGAGTCGACTGAAGTATGACGATCAGGCGAAAGACCGGATCGCATATGCATGGCACAAGTTCGGAAACGGCAATCATTGTGTCTTCTTGAGTTGCCATGGGAGGGACAAGAAATTGTCTCTGACCTATGTGACTGAGGGTCGATACGCTAGGCACCTCGTAGAGGTTCACCTAGCCAAAAGACCATGGCTTCAGTGCCTGGGTAAGAAGGGTGGTTCTTGCCAGGCCGGATTTGCCAGTCAGTCTAAGAGTTCCTCGAAGGTTAGACAGCGGGCTAAACAGTTGTTGTCGTCCTCGTCCAGCGAGGATGACGCTCCTGGGAAATCCGCCCGAAACCTAAGGAGAAGTCGGCCCCTCGTAGGCACACCGTCACTGACATGGTGGAAGCTGCCTACCAGGCTACGCTCCTTTCCTTTCAGCGTCAGGAGGGGGAAGCGGTCCACCTGTTTTAAAAGCAGGTGGACCCAATGAGAAACTGTCTGGGACTCGTCCCAGTAAAATCCTTCCGGGAGTTACCCCTCTCACTCTGAAGAAGGGTGTCACCCAGCCGTCCAGGAAAGTTCGGAGTGAAGAGGCCTTTCCGGCACTCCCAACTCCAGCCAACCCGGCCCCTGAGGTGAGGAAGAAGCCTGCGACAAAGCCTCCCGCTGAGTCGAAGGTAACTTCCTCTCCATGTGCGATCTCCGTTGAAAACGTCCAAATGGCGGGTCAATTGGAATCCCACATTGGTAGCACGTTGGAAGGATGCGTCCGAGGGGGCGCTAGGTCCCTCCATGAGAGCCTCGTTAAGGAGCTGGTAAACCTGGCCCGGTATGAAGCGCGGGAAGCCACGAAGGGCCTGGCTACGCGGTATGCAGTGGACTTAGAGGATGCTCGTATTGCGAAAACCACGGCCCAGTCAAGGTTTGCCCGGGCGGAAGCCCAGACCCATCGCCAAGATGAACATTGTCTTCGGCATTTGGGTATGTCGCTCTACGACATCGGAGACGACCCGCAAGTCCTTGAGGAAGCGTGGTTGGCCCGACAGCGTAGCCGCGGGAGATTCCTGACCCGACACGCCGGCAACTCACCGACATGTTAGGGTGGTCATCCGTGGAGGAAATCTCCATGACCAACACTACATCCACAGGGGCCCTGCCCATGGATGTCAGTGTAGATGCTCCGCTCTCCGGGCAAAGTCTGGTCCCTACGGATCAGACTGAACCCGTACAGCCGAGACAGCCTCCTCCTGTGACGCGGACTGAGACATCGGCGTTACCTGGGAAGGTCCCGCCGATGTCTCAGTCCGCTGATGGATTCGGGGAACAGGGTGGAGCTATGGGGATGGATACCAACATCATCCCATTGGAGTCCGGAATCTTTTTAGATACCGGACCGAGCGCTCTACAGCAGTTGATGTCTCAGCTGGTGATGAGTCCGCTGTGACCAGAGCGGTGTGCCCCGGCAATGTCGGTTCCTCAGACTACTGCCACGCCCAGTAAGTCGAAAGTTGTCGACCTTAAATCGTCCTCCGACGAGGACGTTTAGGGTAGACGACGGACGTCTATACTGGACCGTGGTAGACCGGGAAAACGCCGGAACCAGTAGAGCCAACACCTCCTCCGGGACAGAAGTCAGATGGGTTTATGAAGAACCCCGTAGGGAAATTTTTTTTTCCCCCCTACCTAGTGCCTTCCATGATTATCTTCCGAAAACAATAACTTGCTTGCGGAGGATTGTCGACTCACTCCTCATATATTAACTATTACAGTTCTTATATGAGGAACACCCACTCTGGGAAATTCAATTCCCAGAGGAGAGGGTGTATAGGGACCTTCTGACTCAAAGCCTGCTCTTTCTCAGCAACCGCGAGATCGCTAGGAGGGGTAGAAGGAAAGCCAGGAGTTTGCCTAGATGAGCGATCCCGGGTTGGTGCTGAGGCAACGACTTCCCAGAGGCACAACCATGGTTTCAGGCGGCTGAAGGTTCTTCCAGATGTAGATCTGACTTACCGGGTCTGTGTCGGAACCGAGTTCGTCGACTTGACAGTGAGATAGCCACGAAGGGCCTGTTTCGTTGGATGACGCCGACTATCTCTACCTTGGGTCGGTGATCGTAAGTTCTGAATCCGGCTAAAAATTGGGGCCTTCATTGGTACTCGATTGCAAGCCGAGGTATACTTGCCAGTATAGCTGGAGCCGAAAAAAGAACACTGATACCACACACTCTTACAAGGTGGATGGAGAAATGTTTTGCCTTTTTGGCAGTTATTCCGTTTTCGGAAAACACTCATCAGGGAAGGTGCCAAGCGAGGCTGGACAACTGAAACAGTGGGAAGCTCAGCACCTGCCAGCATCGGGCTGAACGCAGTAGGTCTGGAACACCGGTGGGCCTGCTGAGCTTGATACTAAAGACCATGAAGATAAACGACACTCACCCTCCAGGAGCTGCCAGGAACAACATAAGGAACAGCTGGAGGCGGGATGCTCGGCAGGCCGGGCTGACCACCTGTAGGTCCGCGACTGTCGAGTCTTCCCTGTCCAATGCTCAAGACACGCTCCAGAAGGGTGAATATCATATTTTCATACACATCAAAAGGTGCTAGTGAGGCTAGTCCTTTTATCTTCTCAACAATGTCGCTTCTTCTTTCCTGAATGTCTGCTCTCCTACATTTTATTATTCTCCATTTTACAATTCCACCTTTCACTTATACAACGGTATCAGTGAATTCTTGTGAACGCCAGGAAGATAGAGAGTAGACCAAGAACTGCTGGATTTACGTTGTAATTTTTAAACAGGTTGTCCCCTAGCAGCATAATGGCTGCCTTGGTTCCCCCTTAGTAAAAACTTTGAGGGGTAATGTAGTGGGGCGGGGATCCAGCAGTGTTCGTACGTTCTACGGAAGATGGCACGGATATCCGATCCCTACTGTGTAGTGGTTCCGGGCAACGCCGCACACGAGAGTGGCGCGGCAGAGACCGGGATTACGTAACACTGGGTATATATACTCAGTTTCACAGTAGGTCGACAGGCTTTCCTCGCGCGTCTCTTCTACGGAACAGACCCTCGGGCCCTCACTTTGCAGGCGGGTTCTCGTAACCTTCCTGGTGGTTAGGCGAGTCTTTCAGATTAGCCTCTGCAGCGTTACCCGGCACATCGTGCTGGGGTACTGTACTTGTGGGAAAGATCTTCCAGACTAGTATAAAGGCGTATATATATACATATCCATGTTGTCGTTATGTATACATAAGTTTTGTTTGTGTCATGTATACGCCCAATTCTGTGAGCCACTATACAATAATTCCAATCTCTGCACATAGGGGACACTCATTCCATAATTATAACTAGATTCCAAACTGGCATTATAAAAAGTTATTCAGACAGAAAAAAATTTATGATTTGCAGTCCCTGTGCGGAATAATGCTGAGGGCATGGGCATGATCATAACAGAGTCCTAACATGAGAATCATCATTGATAGGTGAGTTCTAAAACTGTCCTGCGTGTCTGAGGACGGACAGATAGTTCAGCCGCTGCACATAGACGACTTCGGGGTAGGCAGTAGAGTGCATAAGTGTAGGAGTCCTGCCTCTGTAGAATTACTGAGAATGTAGAATTCTCCACAATTATGCTTTGTCTCATAGTATTGTGGTTTATGCTTCAGGTACTCCGTCATGATTTTGGGTGTTGGAAAGACACACTGGGCAAAGATGCAGAAATATCATTCCACAATGTGGATGTTTGCATGGAGCCCTTCGCAATGTGAAGAGGCAATAGACCAGGGCGTACCAAGCCCCTCGAAATGGACTCATGAAGATATAGACACAATACAGCTGAATACCAACTGGTACACGGATGAATGGGGACAACCCCCTGCTGATGTTTGGTCACGTGAGTCATGGGAAGCCCTGCTCACTAGGGTTACCAGTGTCTGGAAGGATCGGCAAGTCACAATAATTCTGGGTTCTTCAACACCACTGACAGGAGTGCTGGAATATATCCTAAACAAAGGACATTTACTAAGCAACCTGATTGAAATAGCAGGTGGTAAGGCAGAATTTGAGGGCATGTACAGATGCTGCAACAAGTGTTCAGAGGCTCGAGAGCCAGTGGTATTCCGGAACACAAACATAGTCAAACCTATAGGTGATGGGGTTGAGGTTGGGGCTGAGACAACCCTTAAAGAGAAAAAAGACAGACTTTGCAAGATGATAAGCTATCGCTCCAAGAAAATACTTGGTGGCAGTTACAAATGGTTGACAGAAACTGGTGAAGAGTATGTCTGGTAAATCAAACTTTTACTGTGTATTTTGAGCCTGTTCTAGGTCTAGACAGGCTCTCTAAATTGGAGGCCTTGGTCATGAGAGTACAAGAACCCTAGATAGGATTTGATAAAAACATTTGTATAGTTAAAGAGGGTTCTGATTAAGGCTGGGCACATGCCATGAAATAAGATGTGAACCAACACAAATGAGGCAGATTTCTGTCCTCCTTATCAGAGAAATGTATCACAGTGTGTTGAAATCTCAGTGGGTTCGTAGCCTTAGCAATTCATACAACTGAAAGACAGACACTGGGAAATTGTAGAAATGGTGGTATATGGTCATATACTTGAATAGGAGTAATTCATAAAGTATTTACGAACTGACGAGGGTGAGGGGGCTCAAATACTTTCAAAATTTGAGTATGTTCTTTCTTTGTTATATTGTGCACAACATTTAGAGTGGGAGTGGGAGGGGTTGAAATTTTCAGAAATTTTGCAAACTGCAAGCATACTTATAAATGGCTGCCGACTCACTGTGATAGTCCTAACATACAGCACAATTAGAAAAACCTACACTGTAAATACTGTCCATAAATTATACAGAATACTGCCGTAAAAGTGGACGGTATATTACTGAAATCTCATTTACAGCTGCATGCCATATATTGGGTATCACAACATGGTATTCATGAGTATGGCAACACACATGAAGAGGGTTGCATCAAAAGAGGGAATCCTCAATAGAGAAGCCCTGCGCAACCAACACAAGGCCCAGAGATAAGTCTATTTTTGCTCTGCCGAGACCCAAAACAGAGATGGTAATAATGGGGGTGATGCAGCATGTTCCTTAGTTGATCAAAATAGTGACCAAAGAGTGCCACATGAAAAAACACCGGATTATATTAATGACTATTTTTGTAACATAGGTCAAACACTATACGAAGAAAGAGACTCCACCGATTATTATGATTTATTAACGTTTCTTAAGGGTATCCCAAAAAGATCATATAATATCCTATCTGAAATAACTCCTGATGTTATTGTAAAACTAGCTAAGGGTGTCTCTATATCGAAAAGCTCAGGCATCGATGACATATCTAGTAGGGTTATCAAGGACGTCTTGCTGATTTTAGCTTCTGAGTTTGCTTATTTGTTTAATAGCTCTATATCTACTGGTAAAGTACCCAAGTTATGGAAGCAAGGTACAGTTATCCCCATCCCTAAAGGTGGCAACTTAAACGATATTGCAAATTGGAGGCCTATTACTTTAACTCCGGTTCCATCGAAATTATTAGAAAAATGTATTTGTGAAGTTCTAGAATCATATATCGAAGAAAATAATTTACTTAACCCCTGTCAGTACGGTTTTCGGCGAGGACTTGGTACTACAGATGCTATCCTCAGGTACACTAATGATTTATATTTAGCAAGGAACCGTAGTTACTATAGTGCTTCCATATATGTGGACTTGCGGAAAGCGTTTGACGCTGTTCCTCACGAATTACTATTAGCAAAATTGTACCATTTAATACAACTGCCAACAGATGTTGTGAACTGGTTAAAATAATACCTCGTACAACGAGAACAACGAGTAAAGGTTAATGGTTTGGTATCGTCTCCATGCAAAAACAGCTATGGGATTCCGCAGGGTTCTTTTGTAGGCCCTTTTTTGTTCAACTTATTCGTTAATGACATGTGTTCTGATGTAAATGAGTCATCTTTCTTACAATATGCCGACGACCTCGTCCTGTATGCAAGTGGGTCCAATTATCTTAATGTATGGACGGCGTTACAATCCTCACTGGCTAAGGTTAATAGATGGTGTCAAACTAATGGAATGACCATTAACTTTAAAAAAACTAAGATGGTATGGTATGCTTCACCATGTAAACTCAGGTTTGTTGAGTGTCCAGCTATTAGATGTGGTAATGAGTATATTGTTGATGCTGTAAAGTATAAATATCTGGGAGTCACTATCGATTCTAAATTGGATTTTCATGACTATATTAAAGATATTAATAAAAATGCTAATAACCGGTTATTTAAATTGAGTAAGATTAGGAACTGTATTTCAAGTAGTACTGCAAAGCTAATTTATATCTCAATTATACGTCCGACTCTGGAATATTGTGCATTCATGATCGATGGATGTACCAAAAAATATGTTGACTTTCTTCAGATCACCCAGAATAGAGCGCTGCGAATAATAAAAAAAATTGGAACAGACGACAGAGTATAATAGAAATGCACCAATCGGTAGGGATAGACTACCTAGCAAGTAGAAGATGCATGCAGCTCCTTAACATAATGTACAAATGGTCTCAGGATGTTAATAACCTTGACCTATCTGTGAGAAGGACCAGAAGCGACACCAAAGTTAAGTTTAAAAAAGAGAGAATTAGTTGTTGTCATTACAAGCGTAGCCCGATTTTCATAGGTCAAGAACTGTGGGATAAGCTGACTCAGACAATACAGCATAGTGAATCGTATTTTGTGTTTAAAAAAGAGATAAAAATGATGTATTCAGAATTTGATTGGCGATAGAGTATATATACAATACATATCATATCATTATTACCAATTACTCCTGTAATATCATTCAACTCTCCTAAACCATTTGTATCATGTGATCTCCTGTATTCTGTTGGCAATCGACTGTGTAAACTGGACTGTAACCTTCGTAGTGGAAGATCTAACCCTGAGTTAGAACTGCCTATTTGTAATAAAAAAAAAAAAAAATTTAAAAAAAAGAGCACCTAAATATCAGGGCATAGTTCTGTGGAACCAGTTACTGTAGCTGAACAGATAAAAACAGCTAAGGCAAAAAATGCATTCAAACGTCTATTACGGAACCAATTGGTCAGTTTTACAAATTTCTTGATACACATTTTCTAATATGAATCTGTACCTGTCAACAAGATCGGTGTCTATATATATACATACTTATCATGCATAATGTATTGTAACAAAATTGGAGTTTATACCTAATCACTGCTTGCATGGATGTGATTTGTTTATTTATTTATTTATGGCCAGGATTTCTTGATCGAGTACTATAATTGTATGCTAACATGATCCTCTCCAGCTGTACTGTATTGCACATTTTACTTTGTACTTTGCACTTTGTCTGTGTATAATGTTGTGTAATATATGTTTATCTAGGTGTGTATTTTGTCATTGTATGAGCATAGTTAATAAAGTGTTGAAGCTATAGTTATGTCATCAAATATACGCTACCTGCGAGTAGCTGGAATAAAATGAGCCTGTGGTAGAGGTGGGTGGTAGACTGCAACAGAAATGTAGCAAACCTTTCCCTGAATAAAAAAATTCAATTGTAAACATATTTAGTACCGTAAACTGTCAATTTTCAGTTCTAAACTGTAAATATGGATACATTAGATACAACTAGAAAAATTCTAACATCAGCAACAATCAAAGTAGTGACTAAAATCCAGAATTTAACTTCATCAAAATGTGTAATAGACATTCATTATTCTTCTGTAAAGTTTCTGCCATTTAGATAACAATAATTCTCACGTTTTAATGACATTATCATTATTCAGAGGATTAAACACCACTTTCTTGCGAAATTCATAAAATTAATAGATTGACTTTATCCTACCATATCAAATGCATCCTTGTACAGTCAGATTCTGATGAGTACCCAAGTCTGCACCTATAACATCAGAGTTGAAAAAAACATAGATGTTGAAATATTGTTAATCACAATGATTAATGATATTGATTAGCTGCTTAGTTGAATCTATAATAGTAGTATACATAGCTGTATAGACCACAGAATCAATCGTTTAAAATCAGTCATGCGTGGTGCTCTGCAGATTGTTCTTTCGTTTGTTTATTGCCCAATCTATTGTCTCTTGGTCGAGGTTGTTTGTATTATGAGCATACCGTGCCGGGAAGTCTGCGCCGGGTCACCTGAAGGGATTATCTCGGGTATTGTTCGCGTTCAGCGGAGCACCGCTCCGCAGGGGCAAACACTGTGCTCCGCAGAGGCAATCACGGCCATGTACACACCTGTTAGTCAGTGTGGAAGGTGTGAATAAACATTCAACACTTATTACAGGCGCGAGCGTGAATGCTGAGCGTGTATACTCGGCCGCCACGGGTCTGGCTGCACCCCTGAGGACAAGTTGTCACCTCTGAACCTGTACACATATACAATAAGCAAGCGGTTTCGCTGCCTCACTAACATGTACAGTGGTTCAGTGACGACAACCTGCACAGGGTACTCAGATATGAATCTGAATGGGATTATATATATATTAATAAGATATCACTATGAAATGGTGTTTACACAACATTTTCCTCAAGAATGCTTCAATAAGACTTGCAAAAATTGACAAATGAAGGTCTTAATATTCTGCAATTATCTATTAAGATTTTATAACTAAAACTGCTTTTAAATTAATATTTCATCAAGAATTTGTTATAACTTCCATTGAAAAGATTAGAGATCAGATTGTGATGCCCCCTATAGTTAGAATTTGGAACTTAATTGATAATGCTCAGTCTATGGGAATACGTTCAGAACTGGGAGTAGCCTACATATTGAAACTCATGTAGTACAGTAAAACCCCTCTTCCAGGACACCCCGCTTAAGGGACCACCCCGCTTAAGGGACCACCCCGCTTAAGGGACCACCCCGCTTAAGGGACCACCCTGCTTAAGGGCCACCCCGCTTAAGGGCCACCCCGCTTAAGGGACCACCCCGCTTAAGGGGACAATTTGCTTGGAACGAAAATTTTTCCCTCTATCAAGAGTTTATTTTAACCCCGCTTCAGGGGCCACCCAGCTTAAGGGGTCACCCCGCTTCAGGGGTCACCCCGCTTCAGGGGACAGTTATTTCGGTACAGATATGCTTCTTAACCCCGCTTAAGGGGTCAATAAGCGGTGGGTGATGCAGGGCGGGCTTGGGGATTTGAAGGTATGATATATATCTTGTGATACTTTCTTGACTTGATACTCTATTGATATAAATCTTGATATATAATATATATAGAATATTTATATTTATCTTCTATCCATTTTTCTATTTATTTTTCATGTATTTGCTTAGAATTGGTTTATCTATTAAACCTTTCATCTATATACTTGGCATTTCCTGCGTTCAAAAAGGTATACCTTATGATATAACCATTGACAGTCTGAAAACCCCGCTTAAGGGCCACCCCACTTAAGGGAAAACTTGGCCCGGAACAGGGAGTGTTCCCCTAAGCGGGGTTTTACTGTATATAATCAGGCAATAATAGACAATGAGAGGTTGACGCATAGTAATACAGGTAGAGGTTTTACAATTTACAGATTTACAATTCGTTACAGCTCACCTATTACTATTCAGTATAGCCTATTTCTAATTGGAATATCAGTCTGAAATTCAGTGTATCCATGTAAAGATAGGCAGACTTTTCATTTCTGACATCAGATTTACAATTTGTTACAGCTCACCTATTACTATTCAGTATAATCTATTTCTAATTGGAATATCAGTCTGAAATTCGGTTAGTCTATGTAAAAAAAAACGGGCTTTTCATTTCTGACATCAGATTTGCATTTCGTTACAGCTCACCTATTACTATTCGTTATAACCTATTTCTAATTGAAATATCAGTCTGAAATTCAGTATATCTATGTAAAGATAGGCGGGCTTTTCATTTCTGACATCAGATTTACAATTCGTTACAGCTCACCTATTATTTTTCAATATAACCTATTTCTAATTGGAATATCAGTCTGAAATTAGGTATATCTATGTAAAGATAGGCAGACTTTTCATTTCTGACATCAGATTTCCATTTCGTTACAGCTCACCTATTACTATTCGATATAACCTATTTCTAATTGGAATATCCGTCTGAAATTTGGTATATCTATGTAAAGATAGGCGGGCTTTTCATTTCTGACATCAGATTTCCCTTTCGTTACAGCTTACCTATTACTATTCGATATAACCTATTTCTAATTAGAATATCAGTCTGAAATTTGGTATATCTATGTAAAGATAGGCGGGCTTTTCTTTTCTGACATCAGATTTACAATTCGTTACAGCGCACCTATTACTTTTCCGATTTACAATTTGTTACAGCTCACCTATTGCTATTTGTTATAACCTTTTTCTAATTGGAATATCAGTTTGAAATTTGGTGTATATAGGTAAAAAACGGCAGGCTTTTCATTTCTGACAGCGGATTTACAATTTGTTACAGCTCACCTATTACTATTTGTATATCAGTCTGAAATTTGGTATATCTATGTAAAGATAGGCGGGCTTTTCATTTCTGACATCAGATTTACAATTCGTTACAGCTCACCTATTACTATTCAGCATCACCTATTTCTAATTGGAAAATCAGTCTGAAATTCAGTATATCTATCTAAAGATAGGCGGGCTTTTCATTTCTGGCATCAGATTTACATTTCGTTACAGCTCACCTATTACTATTCAATATAACCTATTCTAATTGGAATATCAGTCTGAAATTCGGTTTGTCTATGTCAATAAAGGCAGGCTTTCATTTCTGACATCAGATTTACAATTCGTTACAGCTCACCTGTTACTATTTGGTATATTCATTATAGCTCACCTATTACTATTCGTTATAACCTATTTCTAATTGGAATATCAGCCTGAAATTGGTTTGTACAAGTAGAAAAAGGCAGGCTTTTCATTTCCGGCATCAGATTTACAATTTGTTACAGCTCACCTATTACTATTCAGTATAACCTATTTCTAATTGGAATATCAGTCTGAAATTCGGTATATCTATGTTAAGATTAGAGGGCTTTTCATTTCTGACATCAGATTTACGGTGAAAAACGTTAACACACTCATTTATTATCACGGTTGTATTAAAAAGATATTACACCTCTAGATTTTCAAGGTACAAACACAGGTTTTATGCAGGGGGGGAGCGAGGGCCTGTCCAGGATGCACCGCGGCGTTTTCTAGGTCAATCTAGCGCGTTCATCGCGGAAATAGGTCAAAATCCGCGTTATTTGACGAAGTGAATAACACGTTAACGGCTGGATATATGTGAAAATAAATACCAGAATCGTGTTCTCCACTACCAAATTAGTCTACCCAGATAGATAAATGATTTGAATAATGAACTTTTGTGTTCCATTCGGAGGGTTAAACTTGACCTGTCAAAACAATAACAAACCACATTGGCCAATGTTTACATCATGAATATGCTAATAGAAGGAGAAGGATCCTTCCCACAATGCAACAGACTGTCTCAGATTAAAAATCAGGTCATTTTGAGTGGGAAAAACGTGAAGAACTCCAAAGGTCTCCAGTGGAATTTGCCTGAAATCGTCCTTAAAAAAGGTATGTCATACACAGGTTTTTATGGTCTTTTGTAGTACATGCTTAGCAGCACCCAGCACACATAATGACTGTATGTGATGATTGTTAGATTTTGTTATTTTGTAGATCCAAATGTGTTGTTGTTGTGTTGTAACTGGATAACATGATCAGACACTGACACAGTTTGTGGCGCCAGGCTAGAGTTAAACCACAGAGTAGAGAGATCTATTTTACTCTGTTGTTAAACCTAAGCAACAAACTCAGAGTTGACAGTCCATAATGTTTGTAGAGTATAAACTCAACCAATTTTAGAATATGATATATGGTAGCATTCACATATAAAATACACACTTTAACAAGTGTTTTGTCAAAAACGTTTTAAGTTGCCTGGCTCATGTGTGTGTGTGAGGGGGGGGGGGGGGGTGATGTTATTGCAGGTACTGTAGCACATGCTAAAAAGGGGGAGGGGCATGCTATTAAATGTGATAGGGAATGTACCCTGTACAAGTAGGGTGTATAATTAGGCCTGATGTAGTTTAAACAGAATGTGGATATAATTCTTTATTCTGTTAGGTGCATCTTCATTTCCATATTTCTAACTTGCATATACAATATAGATCTAGTTAGTAAATTATATCAGGGTATTTGCCGGGGGGGGGGGGGGAGTTATTTAGAGGTATTTGCCTGGGGGGCATTTTATTTAGAGGTATTTGCCTGGGGGGGGGGGGCGCATTTCATTTCACAGTATCTGCCAGGGGGGGGGGGGGCTTTCATTTTGCTGTATTTGCCGGGGGGGGGGGGGGGGCAAATATTATATTATTTGCAATTCAATGAGTATTTTCTGCCTGACTTCTCTCAATAATTACAAGTAGGGTGTATAATTAGGCCTGATGTAGTTTAAACAGAATGTGGATATAATTCTTTATTCTGTTAGGTGCATTTTCATTTCCATATTTCTAACTTGCATATACAATATAGATCTAGTTAGTAAATTATATCAGGGTATTTGCCGGGGGGGGGGGGGGAGTTATTTAGAGGTATTTGCCTGGGGGGGGGGGGGGGCGCATTTCATTTCACAGTATCTGCCAGGGGGGGGGGGGGTGGGGCTTTCATTTTGCTGTATTTGCCGGGGGGGGGGGCAAATATTATATTATTTGCAATTCAATGAGTATTTTCTGCCTGACTTCTCTCAATAATTCTCCCTATAAATGATAATTCTGTTGTTTTCAGCTAATGGAAGACCCAGGTATTCTACATACTTCACCAACACCTCGAGCAACCAGAACATCCATCTCCACACCACCCCGTCAGGTATTGTCATACATCAATTCATAGGCTACATGTTATGTTGATAACTTAGACAATTTTATTTAAATTCGGCAGTCAGTGATATATCCATTAATTTTTAATCTGTTTACTTGTTCACTTTTTCCTTACTGCAGCTGTCTTTATGCAGTACCGGTACAGTGGCAGTACTGCTGCTGTGTGTCACTAAATTCAATGGGTGGAATAAACATCTGGCAGAGAGTCACAATCCTTGTTCATCCTTTATTTATAAATTATTTAATAACACATTTTTTATTCAATTTCAATTCTTACATCTTAATTTCTAGGCAAAAGCATGCTCTCGCAGGCTGTCATACAGAGAGTCACCAGGGACCAAGAGACTGACAACACCAAAGGGTTCATCAAGGCATGCATGGCAGCCTAGTGAAACAAAAGCTCTGGTTCAGTTTGTGGCCCTGCACAAGGATATACAGTCTAACCAAGACACAACATGGCCAGGAATGAGGGCAACAGACCCATATTGGAGGGAAGCAGCCAAGTGGGTAGCAGAAACAACTAGGGCAACTTCCAGGAATGGTAAATATATTTCCCTTATATTTCTTTTTAATCAGTTTGTGTATGGTATACACCTATTGCTAACATGCCAGATGAATAAGGATAGGTGGCAATTCTCTTACTGATTTATACCTTAATATTTTAAAGTTGTGTTCAAGGATCAATATGAATACAGAAGTGCTGTTTTGTATTATGCTTGCCTGCCAGTATGTAAGATGTAATGTGCTTTTATCTGCTTAGGTGTTTTACAATTACTCTGTATAAGGCTGTGCTTTCATAAGGACATGCTTACCTATGTCTGCATAAAATAAAATAAAATATTTTAAACCATACCGCTGTGTTCCCTGGGTAAAGGGACGCACACAGAGTAGGGAGCCAATGTCAGATACTAAAGGCCAAATGTGAAAATTTCATGTTTTCGTCATGTCAAATGACATGTGTGCTTTGATATTATTAATTAATTGAAAGAAGGCACAACCCAAGACAAAGAATTAAAGTTGGATAACAGGATAGTTTTTATTGCTCACTTAGATTAACAACGTTTTGAATGCTTATTGATCCTTCATCAGGTATATTTTTACATAGGTGATTGATCAGGTTATATTAGTTTTTGAATCAATGGGGAATGATAGTGATGGGTTGCTAAGCCTCCTTTAGAGATCCATTTCTATGATAGTGTTTCAGTGATAAATACAATTTTGAGTTAGAGTCATTGAATCTAGATTTTTTTTTAAATTAGCAAACATGTATGATTAGTTATATTCTTCATTGGTAATTTCACTTTAACTGCGTTACAGTTTTGATCAATGTTAAATATGTGTATATATACATAGAATTATTGTATACAGTTCTCCATAAATAATTAGACTCTAGATCATTAGTGGATGATACCTTCTCTGATTAAGATATCACGGAATTGATATCCTACTCTTTGATTGATTTTGTTAATCATGTATGACAGATCTATTAGTACACTGTTAGCAGGAATCCGCAGATTTGGTATTGGGTGGGGGAGGGGGTTGTAGCGGGATCTTGGGTGGTGCTAACTGGTGGACTGTTTGGGGGGTAGGTCAATAAGTTGTGGTTTAAATGGAGTCTCAGAGTTCTTCCTCTGGTCTGTACAAATTGCGTTTTGTGTGATATATCTATGGATTCAGCAGCGATGAAAATGATATTTCATCACAATATTTATCTTATTTTCTACAGCTGGATCCATTCGTAGTAAACTAAATAAATTGCGCCAAAGATATGCTTCAATATCTGAAGCAGAGACAGCCTTCGGTTTAGACATTGACCACTATCTTTCTCACTCATCTTCAATCCCTGAACATAGCCCTCAGAAGACTGCCCCCTCTTTTCTACAGAACCTCTCTAACCTTTCTCCTCAGCAGTTATCTGATGTTCTACATCAGTCTGTCAAGTTGCTATCAAAGGAAGCTGTCTGCCAAGCTCTACATGATATACTGTCTGACATCCCACTGCCCACGGTTCAAAACCTGATCTCTCAGCTCTTTGCCCACCATGTCCAACAGGACTTTGATTCTTCTTTAAACTTGCTGGATGCTCTTGTCCACAAAACTCTGTCCCTAGATGGCTACAATGCCGCTCCTTCTTTGGTCAGCCTTCACCGAAGTGCAATGAAAAAACTGGATAGTGCACAAAAGCCCCCTTATCTTGTAGAGAAATTTGCAAGATGTATTGTTGATAAACGCCCACACTGTGATGATTCACTCATGCCACTTGACCGCATGCCATTTGGATTGTTGCAATACCAAATAGAATTCTTTACGGCGTCACATACCCACCAGGTACCATAATCAGTCAGATTGAAACTCTTAACTTTTAAGTGAGTGCCAGAGAGTGCAGAACAACTTTGGGTTATGTAGCTTTCTCATGATAAGTTGATTCCTTCACAAAATTATCTGAAATTGAAAGACAAAGTATGTTCTGTGCTAAGTCAAATGCATGCTGTTAGAAGAAAACATTCATGTGACTATGTTTGACTGTATTGTATGTTTGTTGACATGTTAAAAATAAGTTACTAACATTGGCAAAATAATGCACCTCTCTGGGGCAATAATCTCATGGGCAAAATCCCTAGGTTTGTCACCTAATATCATGCCGGGTTTTACTGAAAGATTTCCCACATAGTTTAAGGTTTCTCATTAGAAGATGCTTACAAAATGTCTGTGATGAAAGATGTCTACAAGTTTGAGCATGGCTCTTTTGAGTGAAAGGCTTAAGCAGAGATAATGACTTATAGTGGGGATACACCTTTTTTCATATATTCAAATATTATGTCTGATTGAATAAAATGTGATCAAAGAGAAAGAACTTATACTTTGAATTAATCTTATTTCATTTTTGTAATATCTTGCTGGTATGTTTACCAATGTCCGTACCTGATAGCATTCAGGGAAGTCACTTGATTAAATATTCTCAATAGGTATCAAATTACAATCAAACTATTTAAACCAATGGTGTCATGATGACTGACCAACTCCTAGTTATGCAAATAAAGACAAAACTCCAACCTTTGTATTAAACTCTTTAATGATATAGGCGTAAATCCCTTCTTCAGGAAATAAATAGCATGGTGAACAAGTCTTATTACTATTACCAGAGATCTGAGCCTTAAATTTACTTTAAGGGTATACATTATAAGACTACCATTTAACATTGCATAATTTAATATGAGCTTTTAAATGAGATGAGGAGATAGGTATATTAATATGTCGGGGAGAGCTTTAACTAGTGTTGACATGTAGAGGCTGGCAAATATTTGGTTCTAGACATTTAGTGCGGATTGATGGGAGAAATGCACAGGTCAATGTACAAAGCACAAGTAAAGCTGGTATCACAGTAACTGACTAATAAATGAAGCTACAAAACCATATTGTAGGTGTAGTCTGTTGCCTTAGGCCCCCATTTTCCAGTTTTGGTGATGATCACCCAACACAGAAGAACACGTGTATTGTAGGTTGGTCGATACTGTGATCGAATTCGAAAGAGTGAGACACTCACATCAGTACATGTCTTGAGAGCCTGTCTAACACGAGGAATGTCTGCTCCACCCACATACCCGATGGTATACCAGTAGCCCTGGTCTAACTGCACTTGGATGGTAATGGCATTATTATCCTTGGGATTGTTATTCTCCTCCTTCAAGCGCCACTGTGCCTGGTACATATTTTGCCCACGCTGACGCAGTTGCCTCAGTGGTGCTTGATACCTGTCGAAAGAGCAACCATTGCACTTGGCAGTGATAGAGTAGCAATCCTGTGGTTCACCATCAGTGTCATCAGTGTCGTCAGAGTCAGTTGACAGTGACTCATTGGATATGCTCTCTGGGGCTGTGGGAGGGAAAGGTATTTGCTGGACACTTGCACACATATTGGATATCACTGGACCATAATGCAGGCGTGTACAGTTACAGTCACCAATAGTTCTTGCTTGAGGTAAACCTGGGACTGTCTTCAGTGTAGCCTTGGGGAGGATCCACATCCCTGGGGGTGAAGGGAGGAGATTCCACTCCAGAATGAGCACAGCAGCTTCATTATTTGAGGTCTGAAAGGAAACACCAGAAACAAATATGTAAATTATTTTTAGAATGATAATATATCTTAGTTTCAATGTAGAATAAAGAATTTTCATGTTTAAAGTGAATATAGTCGAAAACTTGTACTTATATTTAGATATAGTTGTCTTTTTTTCCTTAATTTTGTAGTTGTTATAATTGAAAGTGAATCATACTAAGACCAGCCATAAAGAAATAAATGATCATTGCTATTTATATAGATTTATTAGTTATGTCCTCTGAATAGGCATACCTTAAAATCACATGCTTTGTTTACACTGAGGATGGCTGGAGAATGAATCCCAGAGAGAGAACGTTCCAAGGCTGCTGTGGAGAGAATCAGTACCATTCGGCGTTCGTCTAGGGTGCCTAGTGGGCTTATGTGGCACTCTCTCACTCTCAGGAGTAAGCAAGGTGATGAGGAGAGAGTAACTTCTTGGACTCTTGAATCAACACACGTCAGGAAGCATGACTTGGTTGTAAAGTGTGCAGAGAACACTGGACTTTCCTGTGGTGCAAGCTGCATGGCATCCATGTTCTAATCGGTACTGCTGATCTGAAATATTTTCATGAAGACTGTGTTTAGGCAGTGGTCAGAAACTACAATCTAAAATTATTTTTTATAGATAGTCATAACCTTGTTCAAATTAATTCATATTCATAGCGCAGGATTCCATACTTGTCCTCTATCTAATTCCAGAGTATCATAAATTTAGGATGATTATCTTAAGAGTTACAGCTATTTTCCTAGACTGACAACTTTGCCAGTTTGAGACAGCCGACTGTGTATAGGCAGTAGTTGAAAACAACAATCTAAAATAAATTTACGGATATTCATATATTTGTTCAAATTAATTCATATTCACTGCGTATGATTCCATACTTGTCCTCTATCTAATTCCAGAGTATCATAAATTTAGGATGATTATCTTAAGAGTTACAGCTATTTTCCTAGACTGACAACTTTGCCAGTTTGGGACAGCTGACTGTGTATAGGCAGTGGTTGAAAACAACAATCTAAAATGAATTTACGGATATTCATATATTTGTTCAAATTAATTCATATTCATAGCGCAGGATTCCATACTTGTACTCTATCTAATTCCAGAGTATCATAAATTTAGGACGATTATCTTAAGAGTTACAGCTATTTTCCTAGACTGACAACTTTGCCAGTTTGGGAGAGCTGACTATGTATTGGCAGTGGTTGAAAACAACAATCTTTTTTTTTATTTACAGGTAATGATATATTTGTTCAAATTAATTCATATTCACTGCGTATGATTCCATACATGTCCTCTATCTTATTGCAGGGTATTATGAATTTAGGATGATTATCTTAAGAGTTTTAGCAGTTTCTCTAGACTGACAACTTTGCTAGTTTGAGACAGCCGACTGTATACAGGCAGTGGTTGAAAACAACAATCTAAACTAATTTTACAGATAATCATAATCTCGTTCCAATTACTTCATATTTACAGCGAATAATTCTGTACATGTCCTCTATCTAATTCCAGAATATCATGAATTTAGGATGATAATATTGAGAGTTACGGCTATTTCTCTAGACTGACAACTTTGCCAGTTTGGGACAGTTGACAGTAATTGGAAAAGCACCATCTAAAATCATTTTACAGACAATCATAAACTTATTCAAATTAATTCATATTTCCAGCGAAGGATTTTATACAAGTCCTCTATCTAATTCCAGAGTATAATGAATTTAGGATGATAATATTGGGAGTTATAAAAAAGAAAAGATAAAACAATACCCTGGAACAGTACTAACACCCTGTTTACATGCTGTGTTCACCTATTATCACTCATGTCAACACAGAAAGGTTTGATACATAAATGGACAAAAACAATCCGATTCTCCAGAAAATCTGGCAAATACTGCCACAGAATAGAAAGGTATAATGTTTTTGGTAACTTACCTTGAAATAACAGAGTTTCAGAAAGTGTGGATAACAGTGTCCGCAGATAAAATGGGTTGGTTAGATGTTGACTGCAAGGCTCCAGGTTTGTAAATGGCGCCGATGCGGTCGCGTTTGATAATATGGTCCGTGCGCGGTGCACGCTGGGAAGGCCCTCGCTCCCCCCCTGGGTTTTATGGAAAGAAGTAAAGTTGTAGACCTCATGGTTGTGGATTCTGTATAGCATTCACACCTGTGAGGTCTGGGAATTTTTCCGGTACTCTCCACAATGGTGGGTAATTTCTACCAGTGTGTTAGTGATAATGGTAAAAAAACCTTTTGATTGTATACTGGTACAAAACACCTCCCTGGAAAAAATGGCATGTTTCTCCGGCAGAGGGTAAAATTACCATACACCTCTATGAGCTGTACCAATATTGTCAGAATGTGTCACTGTTTACACATCAACTACTTGAAGCTGGGAGCTGTGTGCATGGACTGTATATGCGGACCCTAGTTGTACATTAAGGAGAGTATTTAACTTTATGTAATGTATCCTTAAAAAGACTGAGTAACTACACCTCCTTAATTAAGATGGTATTAGAGGTGTATGCCTTAACACAGTAATGTCTACATTCAGGTAATGCGATCTTGACTATGTTGAGGATACTTACTTTTAGCAGGACGAACATCTGAGATAATGAGATGAATAATTGGATAGTTTAGAATCTTAATCATGAAATAAATAATCATATATTTAATGAGTAGTTTAACTCGAATCCATAGAACTTTATATTTTTTGGAAATTTCAAATTCAAATTCACATTCAGGAAACGTACTAAATGCCAGGCCCGATGTCAATGTCCACATCAATGCCACGTTTTGAGGTCAGTGATAGAAATCAGTGACTGCCTGCTACAAATGATTGAGCTACAGGTGGCTACCGCAAGCGGTAGGATACACATGTGGCTGCTGAAGGGCGATCTTATCAAGATGTCACTGGATAGTGTCACCCTCTCAGGTATCGCTACCGCCTCATTGACACTATCTCTAATGACACCCCTTTCCTCTTTGATCGGTATAAGAAAGATGTCATTAACCTTATTGACTCAGAATACTGGGAACATCACTAGAGTAGAGTAGGTCATCTTCATTAACCGTCATGAGACCAGCCTTCATACTATACTTCATAGTATGTTTCATACAGATCGAAGCCTCACTGAAATGTAGACCGGGCAGGAGGTGTGTCTGTTACCATCACATGGAGTGGTTTCGGATGCTAACATCAAATTATACAGCATGGCCAATGTCTGTCACAGAAAATCCACCAGGTATCCTGTACTTGATCTCCATGGCAACAATATCTTGGCTATAGGTGATTTCCTTACGGATATATTCACCAGAATAGACCTCAGAAGGAACCCTATAGCTGATTTGTGTTCAAGTGTACCGTGAAGCGTGATAGACCCTGACCAGTGTAGGAGAATAGCAGCATCGGTCGATGAATCTGAAACACCTATGCAGGTAAACAGTAGTACAGATAGTAAAGATGTCATGGATGACATCTGCCAGTGAAGTCCTAGACGGTGTTGAAGTTGTGGTGGGTGAAAATATAGTTAAGGTTAGAAATAACGCCGGTGCGGATAAGGATAACACTGTTAAAACAAACACCGTAGAGGGTGAATCTAACGTGAAGGGCGTTGACAAAGCGGATAACAGATCCAGTCGGATGATGGTTGTCGTTGTCAGCACGACCGGTGCCGGAGGCATAGGCATGGTATTTACCATTTTCATAACTTTATTAATTCATCTTGACCGGAAAGGATTAATACTTAACATCAATACATCTGGATCGTCAAGCAAAAGTGGATTTGCTATCTAGTCCAGCAACGTCGGTGATGCACCCAAACTTGATTATGGCATTGGAGCATCAACAATGCATGTGAAACGTGTAGTACCCCGTCAGAACCCTGTGAGTCCCTCCATCTGGATGATACTGTACTCATGGTACAGCTACCAGAAAAGGTTGATACCGACACAGGAAATGAGGAGGGAGAGGCTCATCACATAACGGATAAGGTGAGGGATAGTTATTATTATTATTATTATTATTTTGGTTATGGTACTCTGATTAAAAGTTTATTGTTATTAGCACTTAAAGATGATAATTCCATGTAAGATGATCATATATTAATTTTACATGTATATCAATATAGAATACTTTTATCATATCATAGCACATCTACTTTTTATTTATCATAACCTACCACATATAAAACGTTAGAATTCTGTCTGATCCACTTGGAGTTCCTCTATATATATATAGAGATATAGTGAACCAGACCTAGGCCTGGAGACTGAAGAGCCACGAGAGTGAGATTCTTGTACAGTATCTACCTGAATCCTGCTTTCTTTATTTGTTTTTCTCTACACAGATGTACTTCTATTCTTATGATTTGTTTTTAGCTGTACTGAAAACATAATTTTGAACTGTAGTTCTTCAATCTCCTTTCCTTGAGAGAATGCAATGAGATCTCACCATTTCGCTGGTGTCAATGCATAGAGTTCTGATCGCCGATGATCAGCTCAAGTCATAAGAAATGATAACCATGAGTTTATGTTGGTTTCCTGTTCACCCAATAGAGGGCCCAATGTAGGGGGAAGTGGGAAGGGGGTAGGTGGAAGCTAAATATGAAACGACGAAGTCGCTAGTCTCTGTATATCATGTATTCAATGTATTACAATTTATATATCGAATGATTACCATATATATATATTACTATAGATAATTATATGGTAATATTTCACATTTAAATATCATCTATGTATTACTATGTATGTATGTATGAATGTATTATTTATTTATTTTCTATTTATTTATTATGTATGTAATGTATGTGTGTATGTATATATATGATATGATATGATAGTTTCTCAATACAGTGCTGAATATGTGTTATCGAGGGGTGTGATACCATCAAAGCTGTACGCTCCTGGTCCTGTACCCCGTACCCGCAAGAGGCAGCAGGCTAAACCCTAAGAGCTTCGACCTCATCACCACCCGCCCTTCACAGATGCCACCACAGCTGATAGAACTTGCATCATTGCTCCCACCTTCGTCACTCCGCCCACCACTTGTACCAAGCGGGTCATCTACAATGGCCGAGAAACCTAATAACGTTGGAGTGGCGTTGTTAAGTGTTGTGGTTTCAAAAGACATCGTAATTGATCACCCACAGGTATGGCACCTCCTGATAAACTGTCACACCTGGACAACTTCTATGAAAATAGTGATTCAGACCAGTGATATATTTGGCTATGTGAATAGTATTAGCTTTAGTCTGAGCTTTAGCTTTAGCTTTAGCTCTTTTGATATGGCAGTTCTCACAGAGCCATACAGACTGAATATTTCTGTATGTACACCTCTTTATTACATTCAAGGGTAATAAAGAGGTAGATATTACACTCAAAAAGGTAAGCCAGGAGAGTCCGGTCTGCTGGGGTGGACAGCAATTAACAAAGAACTCTCACCTCGGTAAATGTGTAGGGCTGAGGTTTCCACCTTAATTCATTTCATAGATTCGATCACCTTCCTTGTGGTGTAAATGAACCATGAGAAAGTCTGGTGAGAACCTGCAACTGTTAACTGGACGTTCAATCGAACCAACCAACCAGGAGAGCCTGTAAGAGACTTTGGAGGAGACTTGAATGAGGTCTCTTAATCACTCTCTTCCTATTGGTCAGATTCACATGTTTACTGGTTTCTTATACATTGCTAATGACTCTTTTCTCTGGTCAGCCCTGTGGTGACACATTTTTGGGTACTAATTTCATCATTTATGAATGTATGTAAATCTAAGTAAATAGCACATTAATTCTCCATCTGCAACCTCCAGTTTTATCAAAATCATAATAGATATACTTCTGATAGTTCAAATGAATTATATAGCTTTTATTTGTTATTTTAAATCACCCACCATAAGTCTAAGTATGTGTCATCGAGGGGTGTGATACTGTCAAAGCTGTGCGGTCCTGGTTCTGTACCCCGTATCCACAAGAAGCAGCAAGCTAAACCCTACGACCTTCGACCTCATCACCAACCGCCCTTCACAGATGCCATCACAACTGATAGAACTCGCATCATTGCTCCCACCTTCATCACTCCCCCCACCACTTGTACCAAGCGGGTCATCTACAACGGCCGAGAAACCACATAACGTCGGAGTGTGAGAGGCGTTGTTAAGTGTTGTGGTTTCAAAAGACATCGTAATTGATCACCCACAGGTATGACACCTCCTGATAAAGTGTCACACCTGGATCACTTCTATGAAATAGTGATTCAGACCAGTGATATATTTGGCTATGTGTATAGTATTAGGTTTAGTTATGGCTTTAGTCTGAGCTTTAGCTTTAGCTCTTTTGATATGGCGGTTCTCACAGAGCCATACAGACTGATATTCAAACAGATGGTGCTGACAGTATGATATATATGTATATCATAAGATAGTATAAATAGCATTTGACTTAGTTTTACCTTAGTTTAGCTTAGCTTATCATAACTTAACTTAGTGAATACCATTGATTGGGTATGGATAGTTTGCAGTTTATATTACACTACGTCTCAACCTACCATACCGTACCATACTGTACCACGTCTAAAAAACAGTATATGATCCCCTAATTGATACATAGATCGTTATCCCACAGTATAGTTAAATCTTATAGGTGGGTGAAACCCTCATATTTCAAAGTGTGTGCGTGTGTATACCTGAAATGATAGTAGCTACATAGCTAGCTAGCTTTAAGCTTTTGGTGAAAAAACCTTGTATAGGTATAGCTTGTAAGTTCAATCATATCATAACATATCATATCATATCGCCTCATCTTATGTTGTCATTCCATACCATACCATATTATTAATAACATGATATAACATAACATATCCCGTTATATCATAGCATATGGATTGTTAAACTCTGATGTGGTAAAAAATAATGTAGTAATAGATCTTGTGTTTTCTGTATGTACATGTTAAATGATGATAATATAATGATAATAAAGTGTCAATACTTTAACTATGGATGTTCTGTTATATTCATCTATTGCTTTATGTGTATGCAGTAATACAATAAAGAATTGGTATCCAATATAGTTATATACTTATATCAGATGATGTATATTAATTACTAATAGTTAAATCACGGTAGTAGAATAAAAAATGTCTACTTGAAGCTGTCAGAGCCAGGAAGTTATTCAAATTGAGGTGAACTCATTTAACATGGTGTGTGATTTTCTAGATTATACTTCAACAGGATATGAAAAAAACATTAGCTAAAGGTACACCCATTGAGAACAAGTCTACTACTCTATACCTGACATTAAGTGAGGAGGCAAGTATTTCAAAAGAGGTAAAACTATTAGAAACTATTAAAACTAACAGAATATTGAAAACGATACACTCTCATAAAGCATGGAGCGTGATGGGTATAGAAAAAAATGAGATCATATATTTTTATCTAGCTGTAGCTATCTCTATCTTTTTTGTAAGACCCCAAATAGAAGCGGTGTATGTAATAGCCACGAACAGCAACATTAACAAGTACATCTGGAACAAATACAGAATAAACACATTATTCATCATAGAAATAAAATATATTCAAGGGTAATAAAGAGGTAGATATTACACTCAAAAAGGTAAGCCAGGAGAGTCCGGTCTGCTGGGGTGGACAGCAATTAACAGAGAACTCTCACCTTGGTAAATGTGTAGGGGTGAGGTTTCCACCTTAATTCATTTCATAGATTTGATCACCTTCCTTGTGGTGTAAAAGAACCATGAGAAAGTCTGGTGAGAACCTGCAATGGTTAACTGGATGTTAAATCAAACCAACCAACCAGGAGAGTCCCCACGAAGGAGACCTCCATGAGCAAGTTATAGCACATTAATTCTCCATCTGAGACCCCTAGAGGTATCACCCTCCAGGAGAGCTGAAGTAGACTCTGGACTAGGTCTCCCAACCAAATGATAAAAAATAACACCCAAATGGACGAGAGGTTGTAGATCATAGGCTACAAGTGCCCTCCCCACGATTCTTTCAATTATCAAACTCAAAACCTCGTATGACCCCTCCTTGGGTATGTAAACTCTCCTCAGGCAAAAAATAAAACAAGGCCCTGCACCTTTGACTCAATGTGTTGAATTTCGGTGAAAAACCTAAATGCACTCATTTATTATCACAGTTGTATTCAAAATATATAACACCTCTAGATTTTCAAGGTACAAATACAGGTTTTATGGAAAGAAGTATGTATACACATGACAGTAGAGTTGTAGAGCTTATGGTTGTGGATTCTATAGAGGATTCACACCTGTGAGGTCTGTGAATTTTTCCAGTACTCTCCACAATGGTGGGTAATTTTTACCAGTGTGTTAGTGATAATGGTACAAAAACCCTCTTGATTGTATACTGGTACAAGACAGCTCCCCAGAAAAAATGGCGTGTTTCTCCGGCAGAGGGTAAAATTACCATACACCTCTATGAGCCGTACCAATATTGTCAGAATGTGTCACTGTTTACACATCAACTACTCAAAGCTTGGAGCTGTGTGCGTGGACTGTATATGCGGACCCTAGTTGTACATACAATGTAGGGGGAAGTGGGCAGCAGGTAGGTGGTAGCTAAATATGAAACGACGAAGTCACTAGTCTCTGTATATCATGTATTACATGTATTACAATTTATATATCAAATGATTGCCATATATATATTACTATAGATAATTATATGGTAATATCTTACATTTAAATATCATCTATGTATTACTATGTATGTATGAATGTATTTATTATTTATTTATTATCTATTTATTTATTATGTATGTAATGTATGTGTGTATGTATATATATATATGATATGATATGATGTTTTTTCATACAGTGCTGAGTATGTGTCATAGACGGATGCGATACCATCAAAGCTGTGCGGTCCTGGTCCTGTACCCCGTTCCCACAAGAGGCAGCAGGCTAAACCCTACGTATAGTTTTAGGTTTAGTTATGGCTTTAGTCTGAGCTTTAGCTTTGGCTCTTTTGAAATGGTGGTTCTCACAGAGCCATACGGACTGATATTAAAACAGAGGGTGCGGACAGTATGATATATACCATAAGATAGTATAAATAGCATTTAACTTAGTTTTACCTTAGTTTAGCTTAGCTTAAGTTAGTGAATACCATTGTTTGGGTACGGATAGTTTGCGGATTATATTACACTACATCTCAGCCTACCATACTGTACCATACTGTACCACGTCTAAAAGACGGTATATGATCCCACAGTATAGTTAAATCCTTATAGGTGGGTGAAACCCTCACATTTCAAACTGTGTCGTGTGTACACCTGAAATGATAGTAGCTACCTAGCTAGCTAGTTTTAGCTTTTAGCTTTTGGTGAAAAAACCTTGTATAGGTATAGTTTGTAAGTTCAATCATATCATAACATATCATATCATATCGCCTCATTTTATGTTGTCATTCCATACCATACCATATTGTTAATAACATAATATAACATAACATATCACGTTATATCATAGCATATGGATTGTTAAACTCTGATGTGGTAAAAAACAATGTAGTAATAGAACTTGTGTTTTCTGTATGTACATGTTAAATGATGATAGTATAATGATAATAAAGTATCAATACTTTAACTATGGATG
The DNA here is from genome assembly GCA_950022655.1 of Alentia gelatinosa. Taxonomy (NCBI): domain Eukaryota; kingdom Metazoa; phylum Annelida; class Polychaeta; order Phyllodocida; family Polynoidae; genus Alentia; species Alentia gelatinosa. The sequence goes on along the minus strand of OX465581.1, from coordinate 1,450,007 downwards.
TTCTGTTATATTTATCTATTGCTTTATGTGTATTATATCAGATGATGTATATTAATTACTAATAGTTAAATCACGGTAGTATAAGCTTAGATTAGCTTTTAGATTCATACATGTTAGTTCTCGTAGAACTGTGCGGTCAGGTATTCAGACGGATGACAGGATTTGTTAAGTAAAACAGTTTCTTAAGACATGATCCCGTGTCACACTTAGCTTAGCTTAGCTCAGCTTTTTAGCTTCATACATAGTAGTTCTCGTAGAACCATACAGATAGGTATTCAGGAGGATGACCGAACAGGGTGCAGTTATTTAACTTAATTTACTATAGTTTACTTGGTTTATCTTAACTTAGCTTAGCTTAGCTTAGCTAAATGTACATGTATAGTAATAAAGTATCAATACTTAACTAGATGCGTTCTGTTAGGTCTTTATAAATTATTATTATCATTTATATATATATATCTAATACAGATATAATTATTAATCTTATATCTTAATACATTATCTATATCAATATCAATATATATTACTCTAAGTATGTCTAATATGTGCTCTATACATACATACATACATACATACATACATATATATATAAATATGCATAATATATACATATATACATTTATATACATATATACATATGTATACAAATAATGTGGGTTATTTGATGTATTAATTACAGAGGTCGATTCGGTCTACCCTAAATTGATACCTCCACACCTCACCAGGTGGGGTTCAGTATGGGACAGTTGCGCCGGTACAGGTACTGCGCACCAGTCACCTCCCATACACAGAAGGATAGTCATGAGCCTCAGTCTCATCTTTGCATTTTTCCTGATATACTTATATTCCATAGACTTAGTGTTATCAATTTAGTTCCATACCTCACCTACAGGAGGGGGCGCATAAGTTAAACACCATGTTAATCATAAATACATACACAGAGGCTTTCTAGTTAAACTAATTACGGAGGGATATATATATATAGCAATAAAGTATTAATACTTAACTAGATGTGTTCTGTTTTATTATTATTATATTATTTATATATATATGTAATACACATATAATGTTTATCTTATATCTTATACATTATCTATATCAATATCAGTATATATTACTCTAATTATATCTAATATGTGTCATATACATACTTATACTCTAATTATGTCTAATACATGTTATATACATACATACATATATAAATATGCACAATATATACATATATACATTATATACCATATATATATACTATATACATATACATATATACATATACATATGTACATATACATATATACATATATATATATAATACTTATATTCCATAGACTTAGTGTTATCAATTTAGTTCCATACCTCACCTACAGGAGGGGCGCGCATAAGTTAAACACCTGGTTGATCATACATACATACACAGAGGCTTTCTAGTTAAACTAATTACGGACGGTAAACACCGCACCCCTCCGAGACGTGTTTACCCCGCAGCTCAAGGCGCCCCGAAATGTGTGCTCGGCCGTGTTTGCCCCTGCGGAGCACAGTGTTTGCCCCTGCGGAGCACCACGCTCCGCTGAACGCGAACAATACCCGAGATAATCCCTTCAGGTGACCCGGCGCAGACTTCCCGGCACGGTATGCTCATAATACAAACAACCTCGACCAAAAGACAATAGATTGGGCAATAAACAAACGAAAGAACAATCTGCGGAGCACCACGCATGACTGATTTTAAACAATTGATTCTGTGGTCTATACAGCTATGTATACTACTTATAATGATGATAATCACAAAGTATTTACTATTGTATTCACATACTTGATATATCCTATATGAAACAGTTCTAGAGACCCTCAGTAGCTTTTTGTATAATATATTCATAGACCTTTGTACTTTCATATTTACGGGTTACGACCATTGTCAAAATACAGTTTATTACAGTTAAGATTTACATTCAGAAAGATATTATGGTCACCCGTAAATTTTATGGTATTTACCTGACAAGGAAATTCTGTAAAATTCACTGGAAATATTTGACAGTGTAGCACTATGGCCAATGAATCAATCATATAAGGTGTACCGGGAGCACAGTTGGTGCAAGGTTTTAATGATAAAAGGTTTTTTTATGGAATTTGAAAGACTTAAGATAATATTTGATGTAAATGGCACCTTTTTATGTAACTATTGAGCAAGGCCTGCTACACAAATGTTCCCATTGGGGCATGGAGATTGCCATAAAGAGATTAGTTCCTCGATTGTCCAGGGGCACTACAGCTACTGGCTCAACAGTTGTAAGGCCGCCACCTTTTGTGTGTATGCAGTAGGGTGAATGTGTAATTATAACACAACAAATCTGTGGTTGATTTATTATGCTTATATACATTTAGCATTAAGAAACATGATATATATACAATGGAATGATACTATAATATTGAATTAACCAAGCCATTATTTTCACATAACCTCTAACACTAGCAGATATATAGATATGTAAGCTGATATAGAGACTATAGACCATATACATTTATGATCATTAGATGGCGTTTTGTACAGAGTAACATTATCAAATACTGAGAAAACATTAAATCACTTGTATAGATATTCATGAAGTAAATAATAGCACTAACATGTAAAAGTTATTATGATGATGAGACAATGTACATGCATGCTCATATTTGTAAATTCTTAGGATCGTTTCCCCTGTGACATTTATCAAGTCCGGGATCAGGCCTCCCTTCTCTCCCATTGAAAATTATAAATCGTTTTTAATAAAAATTGTAAATTTCATCCTTTGTGTCTGTTACATATTGTGAGTAGGAACACCGGATCACCTGGCTCTTCTAAACTTGAACCAACCTACAGATGTAACACATCCACAGGGTAGCTCTTATAGTGTCAAACATTATCTAACAATTGAATAGTAATTATCACATAACCAACAATCATATCTAACAATCATTTCAGCCTAAGAAGAGATAAAGCCAGCAACCACTACATCATAATACAGAGGATGGTGTGACAAAAAAAAGCGGTGGTCCAAAGTGACATCTGTAAGATCAGATACAAACTCACTGTAAGGAATAATGCGTTCAAAATACAATGGTAAAAAAGATGAATCTATGCCAGTTGATATGATGGAGGCATGAGAGAAGAGACACAAATTCAGAGTCAGAAACAACATGTAATGATCCCACACACTAGAATGGATATGACAGAAAATAAGAGTAAGAAATGATGTAACTTATTAATGATATACGTACACAAATGGGGATGATATGATTAGATGTTAGATTTGATGGTACAGTTTTACTAGTGTAGATATCATGACTAATAAAATATGGTAATAAGATAAAATGTATATACCTTACTGGTACATGCTCACATACCGCGTTTCTTTTGATAAAGATATTCCGAGAGCTCGGAGAAATCATATTCTATATTCATAATAGACTCTTTAATCGATTATTATTACATATATTATTAATTATCCATATCAATAACTTCTAATCAATAAACAACTTAAATCCTTATCACCAAATTGATAATAAAGTCTACCTTTATGGTTATTTGATTAAAGATACAAACAAAAGGAAATATAAACATGGAAAAATAACTTCAAGAGTGAGAATTAAATAAATTCTCCAACCATAGGTCCAGGTCCCATAAAGGATCTGCTGGGAGAGTAAAAGACATGTACAGGTAGTGGGTCAAGGCGGCCACGGATTTAACCCAACCAGAGCTAAGGTAGTGTAGCTCTGGTGGCCAGTGTACATGGCCCCCTGCCCATGTTCTTCTACCTTCAGCAAATAACTGTCAACACCACTAGATGTCAACCTAATTCTAACTGTTGCGCCACCTATACACAGAATTAGAGAACTGATTCAATTCTCATTCAATACCATCCACCACACAAAACCAGCCAGACTCACTTCGGCATTGTCCTTCACACACACTCATGCTACAGAGTTTTACCTTACATCTCTCAATGCTGCTGTAGGTTTGTATAAATATTAAGTATGATAAGTCTATATGATGATTACCTATTGCTATTATCATAAAGTTCCAATTCACTGCAGCAGAGTATCTAGTTATCTGTCCACAGGGTGTACCGGTGACCTGGGCCCTGTTTTTCAGTAACGACATCGTCAGGCAACGACACCGTACGATCGTCCAGTGATTCCACGACATTCTGGAAGACACAAAATGGCCGCTGTTCTATAGACACGATCGTAGTGCGCCACTCACGATCGCCGCTAAAAATGTCGGCCGCTACGACAAGTATAGAACTGTCTTAGGTTCTATAACACATCACTGTGCGTATATAGAGGATTTTTCCACTCCCCGATAGAATTAAGCAATGAAATTTTAACACGAGTAAGGGGTACATATAACCTATAATCGTACTAAATATGAAGAAGAACGGCCGCACGGTTACGAAGTTACGGCCGTTTGAATTTGAAACATCGGGCTATCGATCGAATATGGTACAAGCACTCTCCTAGCAGATCTTTCGCGGTTTAGCGCGCGGAATCTCTGCTGGGAGAGTGAAGTAAGCGCAGTCGATGTCAAGGTCGCCGCATAAATCAGATCACGTGATGGTAGGCATACACTGGCCACCAGAGCAGTATTTGCTATGACAAAATTCAAACGGCCGTAACTTCGTAACCGTGCGGCCGATATTCTTCATATTTGGTACGTTTATAGGTGCTATATATGCCTTACCCGTGTTAAAATTAATTCCAAAGGGAAGTGAAGTTGCGCATTCTGTACGACATGTCCATAGGTGTCATGAACGGACGGCAGTTTGGGCGACATTTTCAATCACGTGACCCCACGATTGTCGTGACTGAAAAACACGTCTGGCTGCCCTACGCCTCTTACACTCACGACCTATCGCCTATTCACTATAGTGTCGTGTCTATCGAACACTGACGGCAAAAACACGTCGCCCATAACGATTGTCGTGACTGAAAAACAGGGCCCTGGATCTCAGTGTACGGTGTACCATGTCCCGATGTGGACAGAACCACCACTTTCCGTACACCGTGTGTCACCACTCAGAGGAATAGTCTCACCCACAATGAACAGGATCTGTAGGGAGCCATCGGAGTGAACACAAGAGTTGATATTGATTAAGGTTTGGAGAGAATGCGGCATCCACAGAGGAGTATAACAGTAAGTATCCAGTATGGAAACATCCCTCCCTTTACCCTTAACTATCATACAACCTTAAATATACTTCTGATAATGAGAGGTGGTAGAAATCTGAGATTATTTCACCATCTTTCAGATTCTACAAGTATGTTATAAATGTGCTATGTCAGGTACAAAATCTAACAGTAAGAAATGAATAACCAATATTGTGATACAGTTCTAAAACATCAAGGGCAGACAAACTGAAAGCATGTAGAGTGGTATTCATAAACCTACGTGTAAATATGTCAGTGGTATATGTAGCTGCAAGTCTAAACCAGGTCAGGTGTAACCAGCATCAACTGTCTACAAAGTGGTGAAGAGGACTTTTGGTATATTCATCTGCTTGGTGAAACATTGAACATGTTTTCCATGTAAATAGAGAGACGCAGCATAGACTTTCTACACAAACCACTGACACGACCACTCTGAGGTAGGCTTAGGGTGAGCGATGCCGTTCTTGGCGTGGCGTCTCCCGTCCAGTCCTGTAAGCTAGTCTCCAATTGGTTCAGCCATTGACTGGAGAGTCACGCGGCTGTTGATTGGCCGATGTCGTCCCGCCGCGCCGGGGTCATGACCCGGTCGCGCTGTCGTAGTGCGGAGTGTGGTCCTTTCTTGGTGGGGGGAAGTTGATGGTGTTTCGCTATGGTGGGTGCTTTTTGTTATTTATTTTTGAATGCCAGTACGCAGGCCTGGTTTCTTTATCGTTTTTTCCAAGGACCAGAACAATACATTTCGGGCCGACGAATATGAATTTTTTCACCAAATGTTTTCCATGTAATATCTAAGATCTAATGTATATCCTTATGAGCTGCTATTCTGTATCTGGAAGGGTTAATTGGACATGCAGCGACAAGGATTCCCAGAAGTCTGATCTTAATTAAATGTTCGACTAGGTAGGATTTACACCACTTTACTTTTGCATTTATGGCACCTTTCCATCCACTAGTTCATTATTTATGACTGTCGATTTCAGTGGATACATGTTACTATGATAACCAAACAATCTCATTCCTAGGGAAGACCTAATTTTGACACATACTCAAATTTAGAAATTTCAAGAAATTAATAACTTTTAATAGGATTTGGATAAGAATTTTAAATCAGGGGTGTCATTGTTAAGGTTCCTTGACACACCACTTTGCTTATGTCAGTTAAACCTGGGGACTCAGTATCTTTATTGTAGGTATGGCATCGGCAGGAGCACACCTCCCTCTTTGGGACAAACGTAATGTGCAGGAGGAAGGCCTCTTTATTAGAAGTCCATACAAAGAAGTGCTCAATGATGCTAGAATAACACTCAGGAATAACCTCCGTCTTGACGACATCTGGGCACATCTGAGGCACCTCGAGGTTCTCCATAGAAATGATGAGCAAAGAATCAGGGTAAGGTTCATTCTCATATGCATGGGAAAAAAGCCCAGTCACAGCCCCTGCCTCCCTGTCTCCCCAGCCGTCATCACTGCTGCTGCCCAGCCCCTGCCGGTACCACCGCCCCCCCTTTTAAATTTCCTCACCACTCGTCGGTGCTGTAGTGATGGTAAAGGTTGTGGTGGTAGAGGCTGTGGTGGTAGAGGTTGTGGTGATATTAGTCTCTCCATATACTCCCACTGCACCTGCACCAACACGGAAGCCCTCATCCCGATTCCGAACCCCGAGCACGAGCCCAACCCAATGTCTATAACCTCAGACTCCTAAGGCCTTATAAAACCACATATCCAGAACCCTACAAGAGAGTGGTGTTTTGAAATTCAAATTTAAAAAAGGTAAAACAACTAAAGAATGCTGGGTTAGTAGTATACATAGCTGTATAGACCACAGAATCAATTGTTTAAAATCAGTCATGCGTGGTGCTCCGCAGATTGTTCTTTCGTTTGTTTATTGCCCAATCTATTGTCTTTTGGTCGAGGTTGTTTGTATTATGAGCATACCGTGCCGGGAAGTCTGCACGGGGTCACCTGAAGGGATTATCTCGGGTATTGTTCGCGTTCAGCGGAGCGTGGTGCTCCGCAGGGGCAAACACTGTGCTCCGCAGGGGTAAACACGGCCGAGTACACAGCCGCTTGTCAGTGCGGAGGGTGTGAATAAACATTCGACGCTAATTACCGGAGCCAGCGTGTATGCTCGACCACCACGACTCTTCGAAACCCCTCAGTCCCGCGAGCGATCCGGTGTTTACCGTGTTTACCGATCGTAATTAGCTAGCGGCACGTGGTGCCCACATAGCTGACACCGCTCTTCGAAACCCCTCAGTCCCGCGAGCGATCCCGCTCACATCTAGTGGTGTAGCCCTGGCGGATCGTTTGGGAACTATCCTAATGTACTGTACTGTACCGCACTGCCACTCTACCGGAGTTCAGGGTTAATGTCAATCAGTCAATACATACATACATACATACATTATATTTACACGCTTATATGAAATTATGTGTTTGTATATATTACATGTATTATGTATGTATGTATGTATGTATGTATAAATATATACATACATGTATAATGTATGTATGTATGTATGTATACATATATATGTATATATATATGTATAATGTATATGTATGTATATGTATTAACACTATATTAGATATACTAAAGTATATAATAATATTATTGAATAGATATATATATATACTACCATGAATCAACTATTAGTATAATAATAATAATAATAAAGTTATATATTATGTACTCTATTGAATTCAGATCTTATTGTATCATTACATACACAATATAACAATCGAAATATAACAGAACTTATAGTTAAAGTATTGATACTTTATTATCATATATTATTACCATTAACTTGTAAATATGACACTGGTATAGATTTAAAGATATAAGATATAATATAAATCCGTATATGTGTTTGATTTAACACCAGCTATTCAACAAGGTTGAGTTATATAGATAAGATATAAGATATAAGATATACAGTATATATGTTTGATTTAACTCATCAGCTTACTTATATTTATATCTATAAAAGGTTTAAAGTTCCATATCTATATAACAAATGTTAAATCTATCTAGCTAACTCTTAGCTCACCTATATGCAATTAATAATCTGTGTGATAACGATCCATGCTTAAATATGGATCATATATTGTCTTTTAGACGTATGAAAAAGCTAAAGCTAAACTAATGCTAGATAACAACTAGCATTTCAGGTGTACACACGCACATAGTTTGAAATTTCAAGGTTTCACTAATTTATAACATTAACTACACTGAGGTATAATGATCCATGCTTCAAATAGTGAGATTATACTATGCCTTTTAGACGTAGTATAGATCTACTGACATGATAAGGTACACAGTGATAGGGTGAGATATGAGGAAATAAACCCACCCGGGTTTATTGCAGTATAAGCCGACGGAAGGTGGCAGCTCGGCCAGGGGAACTAGTGGACTACTGACTCGGAGGACATCTAGCGACGAAAGAAGGCACCTCAGACGAACCGGTGGACCTTCGATCTCACTCAACCTCCACAGACCACTGGGGTCGGACCTCTCCCGCTCGGCACCATACACAGAATGCGGCGCTTGGTACGATGCAGTGAATGCACACACGTGCATAGGCCCAGGGGCCCATCTAACTGCAAGTTCTTAGCTTCGGCAAAAGAACGGTGCATATCGGAAGGGAAGGACCTTTCAATGGCTAACGAGTTCATTGACTCAAAGGCAATTGAGTTGGATAATTCGCTGTATTTGGCAGAGGAGACTGTAGTTATGGAGGAGTGAGAGGAGCGATAGAGGTGAGTTTTTCAAACGCTTGGCTTTTACTGAAAGTGAAAACTTAAGGCTTACCAGAGAAGTTGAAAGAAATTCATCTAAGTTGGACAGGGCACTTAGCATGCTAACAACATTAACTGAGAAAATGACTGTTTCTGGGGATTCTGAGTTAGATAGAAGGCAGGAAAACCCAAACTATCGAGAAAAGGAAGGAGAAGGAGTAGAGCAAGCAGCAGAAGCTCAAGATATGGAGGAAAGAGCAAAAAGGTTCATGTCTGTCTCGAGTTCCTTTTACCCTTCTAGTCCCGCAGGGGTAGACGGCCTTCACATAGAAGGTAATGATACTCTGCTGCGTCATACAGCTGCAAAGGAAAGGAAGGTTATAGTTCAAGAGAAACTAGTGGGAAAGGGATATACTCCAGGGTTTTTAAAGCCCGGAATTTTGGAGAGGACCAGCCAGGCATCGGGCACAACTTGTTGCCACTCCGAAGAGAGAAAACGCAAACGTAAGTGTCTTTTGTTCGATCTCGACCTACACCTACCTTATGGCAAGACTACAAATAACGCTTCCATAGAAGATGTACTCAGTGCTAGCACGAGTATGTCAGCTGCTATGGCACAGCGGGGAATCAATATCGCTGGATATGTCAAACATATCCAGTTCTTGATTGATAAATCCAGATTCTATAATAGTCAAGCATTGGTCAAATACGACCAATTAGTGAGAGAAAAAGCAGAAGTAGTAGGCTTAGCTGCTTTCGAATACGGGGACCACGAGGCATTTTATCAATGCCTCGGACATGAGAACTTGAAGACAAGGGACAGCCAAGAAAAGCCTGGTAGGCAGAAGGTTAAAAAGACAGGCAGAAAGATTGGCGTGTGCTGGTCCTTCAATGACCGTAAAGGTTGTTCTCAAAGTTACTGTCGATACAAACACGAATGTGTAGATTGTACCGGAGCCCATGCAGTGGTAGCTTGCCCTAAGGAAAAGGAGCGGGCAAGTAATAGTAAGTAGGATGAGGAGACCCCTGGCTACATTCCTGGCTATTTTTATAATAGAGGGAGGCCTGGGGTACATGAACCAAGTACAGAAGTGCAGGGTCGGTCAGGTAGGCAGGCTGGAACCGCTTGTGATAGCCTCTCGCTCGACTCGGAGGGCAGAAATCCTGCGCAGGGGATTGAAGACGAGTTTAGTGACTCGTATTCTCTTTCAATTTTTTCAGAGGTAGTGGTTAATCCGGAAATTGTTCCAGATCCGGAATTAATCTCAAGAACTAGAACCGACGCTGTACTAGTACCACTTGAGGAAGGTCATGTAAACTGTATTCTTACTGAAGGGCATGAAAATCAGGATTGTCTAGAAGTAGAGGTACAAGAAACAAATACTAATGTAAAAAATGTCGACAGTAACCATATGGATGATGATATTCGATATTTTTCAGGTTGTCCAAAGTTAGGGAAGTCACCCCCGACAGGATTGGATGGCGAGGAAGTGATTTCACAGGAACATGGTGATGTAATGTTTCATAGACCATGCAAAGGAACCTGTGATGGTGTTCATCGGATAGGAGGCTGCAAAATGCAGTTAAATCCGTGTGCAATTTTCGACGCCTGTTATTACTTGCCCGATAAAATTGAATACCCTGCATTTCTGTTAAACGGTGTAATCAAAGGTTTTGATATTGTAGATGCCGACTTCAACGGAGAGTATTTTTGTCGCAACTATAGTTCCATTCTAAATGCGGAATTCATGGACCAGATGACAAGTTCGCTAGAAAGTGAAATAACTGAGGGTAAAGTATTGGTACTCGATCATTCCCCGGTATGTGTACATGCCATGGGGGCAGTACGGAAAAAGAACATGAAATTAAGACCCATTACTGATGCGAAAAGACCTCTAGGGAAATCTATAAATAATTATATGTCAACTACATGTAAAACTTTCTCGTTTTCTAGTTTAGACGACATATTGCAGTCCCTAGAACAGGGAAATTTTATGGCAGTGATTGATATCTCATCTGCTTACAGAAGTGTCCACATCAACCCGGAACACAGAGAGTACCAAGGCATGGTATGGAGTTTTGGAGAGAGATCGGAATGGTTGGTCGACTGCTGTTTATGTTTCGGACTAAAATGCAGTCCATTCATATTTACACAGTTATCGAATATGGTGGTGGTTTGCGCAAAGGCACGCGGAATCAATTACGTCAATTGCTATTTGGATGACTTTATAATTGTAGAAGATTCAAAGAAAAAGTGTGACGAAAGTCTTTCTACTTTATTGCAAATCCTTAGTGAATTTGGATTCCGGGTAAATTCAAGCAAATTGATAGCGCCTGCGCAGGTGGTGGTGTATTTAGGCATAGAAATAGATGCTGAATCAATGGTGGTAAGGCTTCCGAGTGTCAAGCATGATGCATTGATGAGTGAAATTTTAAAATTTCAAGACAAGGAATTTGCATCAAAACGAGAACTACAATCCTTATGTGGTAAATTGTCCGCCGCAGCGGCAGTTATTCAGGGTGGTAGGACGTTTCTTCGGAGAATTATAAATTTAATCAAATTTTTCCCCGAAACAGCAAAAGTGATTAAGATTCCAGAATGGTTCATAGCAGATTTGCTATGGTGGAAGAAACTATCGCATATATTCAACGGTACTTGTGAGATTGTAAATGATACCATATCTCCAGTTTTTATTGTAGAAACGGATTCATCCATGACGGGATACGGCGGTAGGTGTGCAAACGACTGGTTCGCTGGAACCTGGGAAAGTTGTGACTTATTTGTAGGCCATCATTACGAAGGACCGCCCTCGGAAGTAGAAAAATCGGACTCCATCAATGTGAGGGAACTCTGGCCGGTGGTGGTCAGTTTGAGGAGATGGGGACCGGAATTCAAAAATTCCATTGTATGGATTTTTACTGACAATACGCAAGTGATGCATTGCGTTAATTCGGGACGTAGCACATCTATAAAAACGATGGAATGGCTACGCGAATTGTTTTGGTTGCAATTTATATATAATGTAAAAGTTAAGGCCTTTCGAATTCCGGGTGAAAATAATGTTGTACCAGACATCCTGTCTAGGCTGTCGATCTGGAACAAAGGATTCAGTTCTGAATTGTTCTCTTCCCTATGTTGCAGTGACCGATTTGGATCGTAGATTGGACCAAATACAGCAGCATTGGATGGCAGACAACACAGCCACAACTCGAAAGACCCAGTGGAAGACATACTTTTCATTTGTGGACGAATTTAAAATTGATCCTCCTTTACCAGCGTCACAAAAAACTGTGTTGCGGTATATTTCTTTTTTATCCTTAAAATATACATACACCTCGTTGATTAACTATGTTTCAGCCTTATGGTCATTGCATAATGTTTTGGGGTTTGAACATATAGATCCAAAAAATTTCCAGATCAAGGCAACGTTAAGAGGAGTAAAACGTTTATTAGGATCGCCAGTTACCCAGGCAAGGCCGATAACAATTCCGGAGTTATATATGATATTCGGCCAGCTAGATATGGAATACTCGGAAAACGTCGCATATTGGCTAGCCTTACTACTAGGATTCCGGGGGTTACTTCGAAAAAGTAATTTGGTTGAGAAAGGCATGGCTATAAAAGTATCAGATTTTATTCTATGCCCATGGGGGGTTAAATTGATTCTTCGAAGAACAAAGACTATATGTGATAAGGAAAGAACATTGGATATATTTTTGGCTAATACACTGGCGATAGCCTTCGATGTACGAACATGGTATGAAGTATTAATGTCAAAAGTGATCTTTCCTTCAAAGGACTCGCATTTAATTTTTTACTTTGATACAGGAAAGTTTATAGAAGGATCTTATAAATGGTTGTCTAGACGATTGACAGAAAGTTGTAAAACCTTGCAGTTGTCTAAGCTGTCATCCCATTCCTTACGTAGGGGTGGAGCAACTGCCCTAGCCGAAGCAGGAGTTCCGTTGTCTGATATTCGTGAGTTAGGTGATTGGCATAGTCTCAGTGTCCTGTTGTATTTATCAAGAACAGTAGATTCAAGAATTCGACTGGATCACGATAATGTAAAATTGTTGTTCAAAGACTATGAAGCTTAATTGTGGTTTCTTTTGTCTTGGCGGTTGGAGGAATAATCAGTCAGATTATGTCCTTTTTATATATACACATATATTAAAAATATTGCCAAAACTAAGAAACTTGTTTCTCTCTTGTATATTGTATTTCCAACGAGGTTATGAGGAAATAAACCCACCCGGGTTTATTGCAGTATAAGCCGATGGAAGGTGGCAGCTCGGCCAGGGGAACTAGTGGACTACTGACTCGGAGGACATCTAGCGACGAAAGAAGGCACCTCAGACGAACCGGTGGACCTTCGATCTTACTCAACCTCCACAGACCACTGGGGTCGGACCTCTCCCGCTCGGCACCATACACAGATTTTTTTTTTTATATATTTTAATCAGAGGAATAATTATGTCCTTTTTATATATACACATATATTGAAAATATTGCCAAAACTAAGAAACTTGTTTCTCTCTTGTATATTGTATTTCCAACGAGGTTATAGTGTAATATAATCCGTGAACTAACCATACACATTCTACGGTATTCACTAAGTCAAGCTAAGCTAAGATAAGCTAAGCTAAACTATGGTAAAACTAGTTAAACGGTATATACTATATATGAAATATACCATCAGTCAGCACCACATGCTTGAATATCAGTTCGTATAGTCCAGCATGGAACTAAAGCTAAAGCTCAGACAAAGTCATAACTGAATCACTATTCACATAGTCCGATGTATCACCGGTCTGAATCACTATCTTCATTACCGTGCTCCATGTGTGATACTTTATCAGGAGGTGTCGAACCTGTGGGTGTTCCATCACATTGTCTTTTGAAACCACTACACTTTACAACACCTTTCACCACTCCGACGTTATGTGGTTTCTCAACTGCTGTAGATGACACGCTAGGTACAAGTGGTTGTGGGAGTGATGATGGTGGTGGAGGAATTAGTGAGTCGAGTTCTATCAGCTGTGGGGACATCTGTGAAGAGTCAGGCAGGAGTGACGAGGTTGAAGGTCTTGTATAAGGTTTATCATTCTTCCTTTTGTGGGAGCGGGGTACAGGACCAGGACCAGGACCAGTATCAGGACCGCACAGCTTTGAGGGTATCTTTCCTGTCGACGTCTTACACTCGGTACTGTATCGAGAATATGATATTATATCTATTATATCGATATATACATTACATATATCATACACATACAATAATATAATAATAATAAGGATATAATGATAATTCTTAACATTACATACATACATAGTAATACATAGGTGCTATTTAATGTGATATCATAACAATATATATTAATATATATATAGATAATCATCTGATAATCTATATATATAGATAATCATCTGATAATTGTAATACATGATATACAGAGATATATTGATAGTTATAGTATGATAATAGTATCATATCAATAGACACTTACAAAGAATCATCTACATGGCATCATAACAGTATTAATAATAATATGATAATTAATAATAACCTTACCTCAAATCCATAGGTTCGGTACACCGATCATTTTCCTCTTCATTTTCCGTGGAGGCATCATCCTTTTCAGGAAGCTGTACCGTGAGTCCGGTATCTTCTTTATGGAAGGACTCACACGGTTCTGTTGGAGGCACTACATGTTTTACACGTGTTGTTGAAGTCTCACTGTCATGATCAAGTCCTGATATATCATCGACATTGCTGGACTCGATATCCAATCCACTGTTGTTTGATGATCCAGGTGTATTGACGTTATCCGTAGATGTATTGTCAGAAAAACATTTTCCACATATACGGTCACAACATTTAATTAATATTCCTTTCCGGTCAAGATGGATTAATAAACTTATGATAATGGCAAATACTACACCCAACCCTCCGGCACCGGTCGCGCTGACCACGACAACCATCATTCGACCGGATCTGTTATCCACTTTATCAACACCCTTCACGTTAGAATCGCCCTCCACGGTGTTTGGTTTAACAGTTTTATCCTTATTTCCGACAGTGTTATCCCTGACTTTAACTGTATTTTCATGAACCACGACTTCAACATTGTCTAGAGCCTTTCCGATAGACGTATTGTCATCCATGAGATCTTCACTGTCCGTGTTAGTGTCTACTTGCATAGGTGTTTCAGGTTCATCGATCGACGAAGTTATCCTCTTACATTGGTCAGTGTCTATCACGCTTCTTGGTAGACTTGAACTCGAATCAGCTGTAGGATTCCTTCTGAGGTCTATTCTGGTGAATCTATCGGTAGGGAAATCACCTATAGTCCTGATATTGTTACCGCGAAGGTCAAGTACAGGATACCCGGTGGATTTTCCGTGACGGACATCGGGCATGCTGTATAATCCAATGTTCGTGCATGAAACCACTCCACGTGATGGGTAACAGACACATCTTCTACCAGGTCCGCATTTCAGTAAGGCTTCAATCTGCAGGAGCGATATAGCAAAGACGGCTAGTATGAAGGTTGACCTCATGACGGTTATGGAGATGACTGACTTGATCTTACCGATGTCCTCAGTATTCTGAGTCAATAAGATTAATGACATCTTTCTTATACTAATCAAAGAGGAAAGGAGTGTCACTAAACCCAGTGTCAGCGAGGCGGTAGCGATACCGGAGAGGGTGACACTATCCGGTGACATCTTGATAAGATCGCCTTTCATCTGACACATGTGTACCCGACCGCTCGCGGTAGCTGCCTGCAATACACACTCATTCATTTGTAGCAGTAGATAGTCATTGATTATCACTGATCTCTAAATGTGGTAATGATAGTGGTGTTGACACTGACATTAACACCGACAACGATGTCAATATTTAACATGCCTCCTGAACATGTATTTAAATTATTCCTCAATAGAAAGTTAAATATTCAATTCAATTCAAACTACTCATGAATTATATTTCATTATTTCATGATTTAGATTTTTAACTATCCAGTTACCCCCTACTCATTATTTCAGATGTAACCTTAACATAGTCAAGATCGCATTACCTAAATGTAGACATTACCTGATAATGTATACACATCTAACACCAATTTTAATTAAGGAGGTTTAGGTATTCAGTCTTTAAAGGACACGTTACATAAAGTTACAAACCCTTTTAATGTATAGCCGAGACCGGCATATACAGGCTACCTACACAGCTTCAAACCTCAAGTGGGTGACATGTAAACAGTGACGCATTCTGATGATATTGATACAGCTCATAGAGATGTATGGTAATTTTACCCTCTGCCTGAGAAACGCGTCATTTTTTTTCGGTGAGATGTGTTGTACTAGTATACAGTCAATAGGATTTTTTTACCATTATCATTAACACACTGGTAAAAATTACTCGCCATTGTAGAGGTACCGGAAAAAATTACCAATTCTCACGGTGTGGATCTCCATATATTCCATACATTGCAGTATCAGTTTAAGGTTTATAGAATAATTAGGAAGGGTGTTTATCCGATTACTATAATCCCTTTTTAATCGGTATTAGATTAATAGTAGAGGAGCAAATGACCTAAAAAATGGGTCACAATGACACCCGAGAGTCTCCTGGCTGAAACTTGCTATGTTGGTCAATTATGACCTCAGGAATCTGAATCTGATGCTCGTTTGTTCCAAAAAGTGTAGCATCATGCTCGTTTCCATGGTAACAGAAGGAAAACATATTTTAATAATTACTGATATATATTAAATACTTTGATATAAAAAGATAAAAATATGCAATTTTTCTGTGAAGAAAATCATTGATTCTTTTGTCAAAAGTATACACTATGAAAATATGCCCTTTTCCATTCTCATGGAAGATTTGTTGCCATGGTAACATTCCAATATCTAAGAGAACCCTTATTTTCGTTTTTCTTATGGTACTTTATGGTACTTGATGTTGAATAAAAAGAGTTATTTTATGAATAACACATAAAAATTGATGAATATAGCAAAAATACAAAGCAATAATGGGCAGCGCCAATTTTTTAAGTCATTAGATTGTTCCCATGGCAACCATCGCAAGGTAGTTTCTATGACCATATCTGCCAAATAATGATAATTTAACTGGACATTTGTTTGGTGAGTCCTAATGACATGACAACTAGTGGAGGAGTATAGTATAAAAATGGTCATTAGAGAGTCTCCTGCATGAAATCTGCCATATTTGTCAATTATTACATGGGGAATCTGATTCTGCCACTCTCTTGGCCAAATGAATGTAGCATCACTTCTGTTTCCATGACAACATACATGCATAATGATTTACTCAGAAATCCCTATTTTCCTATACATATGAATAGTAAATGTAAGAAAAACAACAAAACATCTGCTCACAAGCTTTCATTTTCATATGTGTACCTATGGAACATAATGGAGGATTGTTATTTACATTCCCTTAGAATTGTATTGCCATGGCAACCAATGCAGACCAGAACATCCACTGCAGGAAGCAACTATGAATGTATGTGAAACTAACTGCTGTACCTTTATAGTCACTGAAGATGAGTCTCCTGCATGAAACATGGCATGATTGTCAATTATTACATGGGGATTATGATTCTGCCACTCTTTTGGCCAAAAGAATGTAGCATTACTTCTGTTTCCATGACAACATAAAAGCATGATAATGTACTCAGAAACCACTATTTCCCTATACATATGAATAGTAAGTGTAAGAAAAATGGTGAAGCATCTGCTTATGAGATTACATTTGCAATTTTTAAAGCATGAGATTACACTTGCATTCCTTAAAGCATACATTTGGGACATAATAAGGGATTATTATTTCCATGTCCTTAGAATTTGGTTGCCATGGCAACCAATGCGAATAAAACATCCATTTAAGTAACAATCTCTGACTGTCATCCAAATAAACTGCTATAACTTTATAGCCACTGAAGATAGAGACCTAATGGAAGTATCTATTCTGGTACATTAAAGCATGTAGAATCCAATGGAATGCAGCCACAATCCCAGAATGCAATATTTAGGTTGCCATTTTAAATCTGAGCACTTTCAAATAGATATACATGTATATATGCATAGGGTATGACACCATTCAGTACAGGTTTTTATATGGCCAGATGTCACAGATCGTCATCAAATGACCATGATTGCTTTTCCATTCAATAAAATGCTCAATTTAATAGAGATCTATGATTTTATTTTGTTTTCTGGTCAGGCTCAGTCAGATCTTACAGGGGAACCATAGCTTTGCCTATGTGGGATAATAAATAACAGAGCTAGAAGGCCCAAACTACCCAAAACATGGTGTTTTTTCATGATAGAATGAATGTACCATAATTGCAACAGTCAGCATTAGTAGAAAAATATAATAATGTTGACGATTATTGTTCTTAACTGGGTCCCCATAGGTTAAGGAATTTTTCAGACCATTTACAAATTTTGGGCAGGATAGTATACTCTCTACAAAGCAAAATGTACATGTGTAGTTTTAGTGTGGAAACGATTGACTCACTAAAGAAGGAACCCTCTCAATATCTACATACAGCGCAGACAGGAATAAAATATGTCCTGGTAAGGCTTAACATGTGCTGACTCTGCCTGACAAGGCCATGGAGGAAACATCCCTGGAGAATGCCCCAGAGGCAGCTTCAGCCCCAGAGAGCATATCTGAAAGGCAATACAGGAGACAACCAGATGTATTATTGCAAGTGCTGACCTCCATTTAATCCGCTTCCCTGATCTGACCGCTATCCAGGCCGATATACACCCAGAATTTGTTGGGAGGCATCTTCCATACACCTGGGAGGTATGCTCCATACACCCGGGCCTATCCAGCACTCCCAAATACCATCAGCAGCCTCGCCCCCCAGCCCCCTTACCTCCCCCCAGGTCAGGGTGGCAGTTTATCTAGGACAGCATGAATAGGTTCAAGTGTGCCTTGGATAGCACCAGGGTGCCTCACCTCTAGACACGCTCCAGGGAGTAGAACTTTCAGTTAATTTTTTATATTTTTATTTAATTTCTTTTTTTATTGAACAAAGATCATGTCCCATATATATATTTTTTTCATTTGGTCACAAAGGATTAGATGGTACATGTCATTCTTCCACGCTGATGAGTAATAGCCTTTCAAATTTTTGGGCTTGGAAAGGCAAAGGATTTGTTTTCTCCAAATTAAAGCAAAATAGGTAAAAAAATATTTAAATGTTTTTATTTTACCAGGCCTGCTGGGTGAAACAAATTGGGAGGCAAGGCTATGGGAATTTGGTGGGTTTTTGCTTGGTTTATGCTGGGGGAGTGCTATTGATACCCGGGTTAGATAACTTTTGCCAGAATGAGGGTGGCCAGGGTCCATAAATCAGCCCCTTTACACTCCCAGGAGGTCAGGTATAGGCCCGGTGAGCTATGTGGAATAATTACAACTGTTTCATCAGAAGCCCAATATGGCCCTGTGCCCAATATAGGCGAAAAAGGAAGGGGCAGGAGTTGAAACATTGCAACTCTCTCCCTTAAGAATGGTACACTTTAGGTGTTATGGGATTAGCAGTGGCAGTAGTCTCAGTAGGAGACAGCCCATGACTGGTGCTAGAAATCAACAGAGCTACCCTTGATGAAGGTAGTGATCTGGAGTGGTTATAGTTGAAGGGAAAGTGGACCTTAGTGACTCATATTCCTGGAATATGCCCTGATGGTCAGACTGTATTGGACAGTTTGTTCTTCCATGCATGAGGATAACTGAGGAGCAGCAGTAGCCAGAATGGAGGGTGCAAGACTGTAAACCATGAGAGGTTGATGCATAGTATTACACAAGCACTAGCAAGTGTATTACGAAGTCAACTTTGAGTGGTTTACAGAACCACCTATATACCATTGATAATCATAGTTCGGAGATGTCAGTGCATTAAACAGGTACATGTATACTATAATATGATATAGTAAGGTGGAATCAGTAGAACCCTGCTAGATTCCCCTGTCTAGTAGGATATCCTTAAATGGGCATTTATAGATGTATATAGAAATTAAAGAGACTCAACATTTAGTCAGGTTCTCATTTTGAGCCATGTATAATTACTTATCTCTAGGTTCTCAGTCCTAGCCATCTTCACATTCTTGAATTGCCCTTCTGTTAGGCCCCAGGCAGGGAAGGGTGCATTATCCCAAGGTGATCAGTAAGTC
This sequence comes from Alentia gelatinosa, assembly GCA_950022655.1. Lineage (NCBI taxonomy): Eukaryota > Metazoa > Annelida > Polychaeta > Phyllodocida > Polynoidae > Alentia > Alentia gelatinosa. The sequence goes on along the minus strand of OX465581.1, from coordinate 1,429,873 downwards.
ACATTTGTACCGCAACCTTCTGAAGAGAGGTTTTCTTCTTGTTATTACCAGTCCTACAGGACCACCTCAAATGGGATAATCCTCAGGTAATTAGTAGGACACCTTTCTTAACCCTTTCTATGCAGGTAATGCCTTAAGGCATTCCCCTAGCGTGTGCCGGTGATGCCTTAAGGCATTCCCCTACTATATGCCTGTAATGCATTAAGGCATTCCCCGTGTGCCGGTAGTGCCAAAAAGTATTATTTTTCGTAAATATGTTAGAAAGTCTTCTATCTTCGGCAATAATGTTTTTACACAAAAAATAATTCCAGAATCGCTTTCTCCATACCTTTTTATTATTATTAACATAAAAAAACCATTATGTCATCGCGATGAAAAAAAGATACAGATCTTCGTAAGTGGCACAGTGCTGTATTGAACCTAGCCACAGGCTTGTGTCAATGGAGGGGGAAAAAAAGTCTTCCTGCACTTGGAAATATTAATATAATTATTGAATATCGATCTAATCAATAATTCATGGTATGGACATAAAGCCTGAAGACTCTTCTTTTTTTCAGTATCATTTAAATAATCTAATTATTTCTCTAAGTTATTTAAATTTGATAATTAGTAACGCACCCCTCTGCGGGTTTAGCCATTTTTTAACGCTTGCAGAATGGGCCGGCGTATGAGAGGTCAGATGACTTCAGGTGTGCAACGTTATAACAGAGATTCCCGTAGGGGGGGGGGGGCGGCGGTTAACAACGTTTACGCGCGCTAGGCCCGGCAAGGAAAGGGTTAACAGGACTTCAAGGTGTGGGGAGTGTTGTGAGGGGAACCACAGAGGGCAAAAGCTCTGGAATGGTGGCAGTGCCTCTGGGAGTCTTGTAGGGTTATATCACCAGCAAGTGCATGGATGACACCATATGGTGCCCCATTTTCTCCTTAGTAAGAGCATGCATCACCCCATTCTGACATTCTGAGCTATATATCTAATTATGATATCCATTCTACCAAATAGTGTTAGACCATAAGTATCATATATTTATTAATTTGAAATTATCAGGATTCAAAATAACAACCAAAATATTGCATTCTGGGATTGCTGATACATCCCATTGGATTCTGCATACTTTAATTTACCAGAATAGCTACTTCCATTAGGTCTCTATCTTCAGGGGCTACAAAGTTATAGCAATTTATTTAGATGACAGATATTTTTTCTGCATTGGTTGCCATGGCAACCAAATTCTAAGGACATGGAAATAATAATCCCTCATTATGTCCCAAATGTATGCTTTAAGGAATGCAAGTGTAATCTCATGCTTTAAATATTGCAAATGTAATCTCATAAGCAGATGCTTCACCGTTTTTCTTACACTTACTATTCATATGTATAGGGAAATAGTGGTTTCTGAGTACATTATCATGCTTTTATGTTGTCATGGAAACAGAAGTAATGCTACATTCTTTTGGCCAAAAGAGTGGCAGAATCATAATCCCCATGTAATAATAGACAATCATGCCATGTTTCATGCAGGAGACTCATCTTCAGTGACTATAAAGGTACAGCAGTTAGTTTCACATACATTCAGAGTTGCTTCCTGCAGTGGATGTTCTGGTCTGCATTGGTTGCCATGGCAATACAATTCTAAGGGAATGTAAATAACAATCCTCCATTATGTTCCAAAGGTACACATATGAAAATGAAAGCTTGTGAGCAGATGTTTTGTTGTTTTTCTTACATTTACTATTCATATGTATAGGAAAATAGGGATTTCTGAGTAAATCATTATGCATGTATGTTGTCATGGAAACGGAAGTGATGCTACATTCTTTTGGCCAAGAGAGTGGCAGAATCAGATTCCCCATGTAATAATTGACAAATATGGCAGATTTCATGCAGGAGACTCTCTAATGACCATTTTTATACTATACTCCTCTACTAGTTGTCATGTCATTAAGACTCACCAAACAAATGTCCAGTTAAATTATCATTATTTGGCAGATATGGTCATAGAAACTACCTTGCGATGGTTGCCATGGGAACAATCTAATGACTTAAAAAAATGGCGCTGCCCACTATTGCTTTGTATTTTTGCTATATTCATCAATTTTTATGTGTTATTCATAAAATAACTCTTTTTATTCAACATCAAGTACCATAAGAAAAACGAAAATAAGGGTTCTCCTAGATATTGGAATGTTACCATGGCAACAAATCTTCCATGAGAATGGAAAAGGGCATATTTTCATAGTGTATACTTTTGACAAAAGAATCAATGATTTTCTTCACAGAAAAATTGCATATTTTTATCTTTTTATATCAAAGTATTTAATATATATCAGTAATTATTAAAATATGTTTTCCTTCTGTTACCATGGAAACGAGCATGATGCTACACTTTTTGGAACAAACGAGCATCAGATTCAGATTCCTGAGGTCATAATTGACCAACATGGCAAGTTTCAGCCAGGAGACTCTCGGGTGTCATTGAGACCCCTTTTTAAGGCTCTTTTTGACACTTTGCTCCCCTACTATAATTACAACACACTAGAGTCGATTTAATTTATGTCTCAACCCGTTGATTCTTTACCATCCAACAAGGTACATGTTTGGTATATATACGGGACATTACACTGCCTATTCGTCACATTGTTCTACGGGATATCCTTGCTGTTAGACTACCTGCTGATTTCATTCCTACCACGGGAAACCTCACCACCATTGCAGATTACCAATTTGGATTCCCTACGCCATAGCTTGATTGAGCGTTAATTACGTGAGGTCACGTTATTGGCATATTCTATCTACCATCATCAACGTGAGAACACCCAACACTGAAGGTATGTATTTATTGATTGTTAAATCAATTATTATTATTATTATCAATTGATTAATTGATTATTTAATTAATTTATTAATTAATTATGATAGGTATAACTACACTGTATCAATTTGTATTCAGTTTTTAAGCGAATTAGTTAGCCTAGATTATTTCTAATAGGAATGTCAGTCTGAAATTCGGTTTACCATTGTATCCATGTAAAAGAGGTGTGCTTTCCGTTCTGACATCGGATTTACTGGTTTAACATGGTAGGGATATACGTTTATTTTATCTCTCTCCAGTAATACATTACTCTGATAATAATATACAATGAGACAACTAACGGATGAACTACTAAAGGTTTGGCTTTCCGATTCTGATACCGGATTTACGTTTCGCTACAGTTCGTCTATTACTATTCAATATAGATATTTCTAATAGAATATCAGTCTGAACTTTGGTATACCCATTTTAAAAAAAGTTTGACTATTTATATTTTTTAACCATTACAGATGAATAACCGATCATATCATCCCTACATGATGCCACAATTACCGAATATGAACCAGCACCCTACGCCAACACAGTGGCAAGGGTGAGCATTACATATTATACAATACATAATGATAATTTCCACAGTACGAATAAGTTAGATGATATAGCTATCATTACCAGATGTGTATGAATATTTCTCACTATTAATAGATCTATTAGTTATTTATTTATTTATTATTTATTTACTAATTTATTAGTATACCTCTTTTTTCCTACAGCAGAGCTCACCAGACACCATACATTGCACAAACAGGGTCGCCTGTACCACACATACCACACCCTAGAGGTCCTATAACATATGCTCAACAGCAACAGTACGGGGGATCAACATCACCCTTTGGACAGCTGAGGACTCCCCAACCACCACAGACATCAACATCAACATCAACATCAGGTGGAGGAATAGTTAACTGTGACAATATAGTCCTTTTCCTCGATCCTGACTGGTCAGTACCGAGGACTCCTGGTGCTCCAAGATACAGGTGAAGAGAATGATTATTCCACTGTATACCTTAACAATTGGTAATATAGAGCAAATTAAATAAAGATTATCATTACCAATTATATAAACTGTTACTATTTAATATATGTAATAATCAATAATAAAGATAATATAATAGATGATATATATATATAGTTAATACTATTTCAAGAATTCCATACATCAAGTAATACCACATAATAAGTATTCTATATTATGTTGATAATGATGGTGATGATGATGATGATGATGAATACAATCTAATAATTGGTTAATAATACTATCCTTTTCTTTTTTTCCCTCTCTGTATAAACAGAAAGACAGTATTAACATCTGTATTTTACAATAAGCCTAGAGTAAATATACTGAAGACACAGTTTCTGCCTGATGACCCTCATCACGTGAGGGCTATAAAAGGGTCGGGGGTATCGTTAGAAGGTGATAGCCTTTTAGAGTTGCTACGGCACTCTAAGATAATATATAAACAATATTGCGAGCTCGCAATCGCAAATGGCTTTCCTGTTCCACAACCCTTAGAGTTTGTGGAGTTAGATGATCCTATTCCACAACATAACAGTGTGTGCCACCAGCCTCACTTACACCATACGACAGCAGTGACAGCGGCTCGGGTAGTTGGGGTATCAACTGATACAACAGCAGCACAACCAGCAGCAGCAGTAGCAGAACCAACAGCAGCAGCAGTAGCAGAACCAACAGCAGTAGCATCAACATCAGCAGCAACATTGACCTCAGTACAACCCTCAACATCAGCAGTAACTGATCAGGCGGAGGACGAAAAAAGTTAATCTTTACGGTAAGTCACTCTCGTAGATGTCAAGGGTATTATAAATTGAAGTTCGGCAGATTTCTATCAATTATCTTTACTTTCTCTAATTTATTCTCTTTACTTTTTTAAATTTATTCCCAGGTTAATACAGGGGAATGTGTTTCCTTGATATTTTTCCTACAGACCTCATCTATGTAATCCTTATAGATTTTGTTTCGCTGGATATAGCATCTTTATTCAATCTCTCTTTATCTTGTAGAGGGGATAGTGGTACTACTGACAAAATTCTAAATGTTAGTAAGGAGCGGTTCTGGCAGCATCTGATCTGGAGACATATACAGAATAACTGTATTCATCATATAATAAATTTGACAGCTATAAGAAAAATTATATTTGATTTTCCACTTCCAAATCCTGAAGATCTCTATGTTAAACTACATATTATAAAACACTCAATA